>PYHX02000158.1:17413938-17448938 GCA_004302925.2 Cochliomyia hominivorax
AACTAGAGCCAATTTTAGTTTTTTCATATAAAATTTTCAAAATGATCACAGATTTCGCTTAGATTCTTGATTGGAGGCCTATTTAAGGAACTAGAGCCAATTTTAGTTTTGAATATAAAATTTTCAAAATGATCACAGATTTCGCTTAGATTCTTGATTGGAGGCCTATTTAAGGAACTAGAGCCAATTTTAGTTTTGAATAAAATTTTCAAAATAATCACAGATTTCGCTTAGATTCTTGATTGGAGGCCTATTTAAGAACTAGAGCCAATTTTAGTTTTTCAATATAAAATTTTCAAATGATCACAGATTTCGCTTAGATTCTTGATTGGAGGCCTATTTAAGGAACTAGAGCCAATTTTAAGTTTTGAATATAAAATTTTCAAAATGATCACAGATTTCGCTTAGATTCTTGATTGGAGGCCTATTTAAGGAACTAGAGCCAATTTTAGTTTTTCATATAAAATTTTCAAAATGATCACAGATTTCGCTTAGATTCTTGATTGGAGGCCTATTTAAGGAACTAGAGCCAATTTTAAGTTTTGAATATAAAATTTTGAAAATGATCACAGATTTCGCTTAGATTCTTGATTGGAGGCCTATTTAAGGAACTAGAGCCAATTTTAAGTTTTGAATATAAAATTTTGAAAATGATCACAGATTTCGCTTAGATTCTTGATTGGAGGCCTATTTAAGGAACTAGAGCCAATTTTTAGGTTTTGAATATAAAATTTTGAAAATGATCACAGATTTCGCTCAGATTCTTGATTGGAGGCCTATTTAAGGAACTAGAGCCAATTTTAAGTTTTGAATATAAAATTTTGAAAATGATCACAGATTTCGCTTAGATTCTTGATTGGAGGCCTATTTAAGGAACTAGAGCCAATTTTTAAGTTTTGAATATAAAATTTTGAAAATGATCACAGATTTCGCTTAGATTCTTGATTGGAGGCCTATTTAAGGAACTAGAGCCAATTTTAAGTTTTGAATATAAATTTTGAAATGATCACAGATTTCGTTTAGATTCTTGATTGGAGGCCTATTTAAAGAACTAGAGCCAATTTTAGTTTTTGAATATAAAATTTTCAAAAATGATCACAGATTTCGCTTAGATTCTTGATTGGAGGCCTATTTAAGGAACTAGAGCCAATTTTTAGGTTTTCAATATAAAATTTTCAAAATGATCACAGATTTCGTTTAGATTCTGATTGGAGGCCTATTTAAGGAAACTAGAAGCCAATTTTAAGGTTTTGAATATAAAAATTTTCAAATGATCACAGATTTCGCTTAGATTCTTGATTGGAGGCCTATTTAAGGAACTAGAGCCAATTTTAGGTTTTGAATATAAAATTTTCAAAATGATCACAGATTTCGCTTAGATTCTTGATTGGAGGCCTATTTAAGGAACTAGAGCCAATTTTAAGTTTTGAATATAAAATTTTCAAAATGATCACAGATTTCGCTTAGATTCTTGACTGGAGGCCTATTTAAGGAACTAGAGCCAATTTTAAGTTTTGAATTTTGAATATAAAATTTTCAAAATGATCACAGATTTCGCTTAGATTCTTGATTGGAGGCCTATTTAAGGAACTAGAGCCAATTTTAGTTTTCAATATAAAATTTTCAAAATGATCACAGATTTCGCTTAGATTCTTGATTGGAGGCCTATTTAAGGAACTAGAGCCAATTTTAGGTTTTGAATATAAAATTTTCAAAATGATCACAGATTTCGCTTAGATTCTTGATTGGAGGCCTATTTAAGGAACTAGAGCCAATTTTAAGTTTTGAATATAAAATTTTCAAAATGATCACAGATTTCGCTTAGATTCTTGATGGAGGCCTATTTAAGGAACTAGAGCCAATTTAGGTTTTTCATATAAAATTTTCAAAATGATCACAGATTTCGCTTAGATTCTTGATTGGAGGCCTATTTAAGGAACTAGAGCCACTTTTAAGTTTTGAATATAAAATTTTCAAAATGGATCACAGATTTCGCTTAAATTCTTGATTGGAGGCCTATTTAGGAACTAGAGCCAATTTTAAGTTTTGAATATAAATTTTCAAAATGATCACAGATTCGCTTAGATTCTTGATTGGAGGCCTATTTAAGGAACTAGAGCCAATTTTAAGTTTTTGAATATAAAATTTCAAAAATGATCACAGATTTCGCTTAGATTCTTGATTGGAGGGCCTATTTAAGGAACTAGAGCCAATTTTAAGTTTTGAATATAAAATTTTCAAAATGATCACAGATTTCGCTTAGATTCTTGATTGGAGGCCTATTTAAGGAACTAGAGCCAATTTTAGGTTTTTCATATAAAATTTTCAAAATGATCACAGATTTCGCTTAGATTCTTGATTGGAGGCCTATTTAAGGAACTAGAGCCAATTTTAAGTTTTGAATATAAAATTTCAAAATGATCACAGATTTCGTTAGATTCTTGATTGGAGGCCTATTTAAGGAACTAGAGCCAATTTTAAGTTTTGAATATAAAATTTTCAAAATGATCACAGATTTCGCTTAGATTCTTGATTGGAGGCCTATTTAAGGAACTAGAGCCAATTTTAAGTTTTGAATATAAAATTTTCAAAATGATCACAGATTTCGTTTAGATTCTTGATCTGGAGGCCTATTTAAGGAACTAGAGCCAATTTTAGTTTTCATATAAAATTTTCAAAATGATCACAGATTTCGCTTAGATTCTTGATTGGAGGCCTATTTAAGGAACTAGAGCCAATTTTAAGTTTTGAATATAAATTTTCAAAATGATCACAGATTTCCGTTAGATTCTTGATTGGAGGCCTATTTAAGGAACTAGAGCCAATTTTAAGTTTTGAATATAAAATTTTCAAAATGATCACAGATTTCGCTTAGATTCTTGATTGGAGGCCTATTTAAGGAACTAGAGCCAATTTTAAGTTTTGAATATAAAATTTTCAAAATGATCACAGATTTCGCTTAGATTCTTGATTGGAGGCCTATTTAAGGAACTAGAGCCAATTTTAAGTTTTGAATATAAAATTTTGAAAATGATCACAGATTTCGCTCAGATTCTTGATTGGAGGCCTATTTAAGGAAACTAGAACCAATTTTAAGTTTTGAATATAAAATTTTCAAAATGATCACAGATTTCGCTTAGATTCTTGATTGGAGGCCTATTTAAGGAACTAGAGCCAATTTAAGATTTTCATATAAAATTTTCAAAATGATCACAGATTTCGCTTAGATTCTTGATTGGAGGCCTATTTAAGGAACTAGAGCCAATTTTAGGTTTTGAATATAAAATTTTCAAAATGATCACAGATTTCGCTTAGATTCTTGATTGGAGGCCTATTTAAGGAACTAGAGCCAATTTTAAGTTTTGAATATAAAATTTTAAAAATGATCACAGATTTCGCTTAGATTCTTGATTGGAGGCCTATTTAAGGAACTAGAGCCAATTTTAGATTTTTCATATAAAATTTTCAAAATGATCACAGATTTCGCTTAGATTCTTGATTGGAGGCCTATTTAAGGAACTAGAGCCAATTTTAAGTTTTGAATATAAAATTTTAAAATGATCACAGATTTCGCTTAGATTCTTGATTGGAGGCCTATTTAAGGAACTAGAGCCAATTTTAGGTTTTGAATGTAAAATTTTCAAAATGATCACAGATTTCGCTGAGATTCTTGATTGGAGGCCTATTTAAGGAACTAGAGCCAATTTTAGATTTTTCATATAAAATTTTCAAAATGATCACAGATTTGGCTTAGATTCTTGATTGGAGGCCTATTTAAGGAACTAGAGCCAATTTTAAGTTTTGAATATAAAATTTTCAAAATGATCACAGATTTCGCTTAGATTCTTGATTGGAGGCCTATTTAAGGAACTAGAGCCAATTTTAGGTTTTGAATATAAAATTTTGAAAATGATCACAGATTTCGCTCAGATTCTTGATTGGAGGCCTATTTAAGGAACTAGAGCCAATTTTAGTTTTGAATATAAAATTTTGAAAATGATCACAGATTTCGCTTAGATTCTTGATTGGAGGCCTATTTAAGGAACTAGAGCCAATTTTAGGTTTTGAATATAAAATTTTGAAAATGATCACAGATTTCGCTTAGATTCTTGATTGGAGGCCTATTTAAGGAACTAGAGCCAATTTTAGGTTTTGAATATAAAATTTTCGAAATGATCACAGATTTCGCTTAGATTCTTGATTGGAGGCCTATTTAAGGAACTAGAGCCAATTTTAGTTTTGAATATAAAATTTTCAAAATGATCACAGATTTCGCTTAGATTCTTGATTGGAGGCCTATTTAAGGAACTAGAGCCACTTTTAGGTTTTCATATAAAATTTTCAAAATGATCACAGATTTCGCTCAGATTCTTGATTGGAGGCCTATTTAAGGAACTAGAGCCAATTTTAAGTTTTGAATATAAAATTTTCAAAATGATCACAGATTTCGCTTAGATTCTTGATTGGAGGCCTATTTAAGGAACTAGAGCAAATTTTAAGTTTTGAATATAAAATTTTCAAAATGATCACAGATTTCGCTTATATTCTTGATTGGAGGCCTATTTAAGGAACTAGAGCCAATTTTAAGTTTTGAATATAAAATTTTCAAAATGATCAAGATTTGGCTCAGATTCTTGATTGGAGGCCTATTTAAGGAACTAGAGCCAATTTTAAGTTTAGAATGTAAAATTTTCAAAATGATCACAGATTTCGCTTATATTCTTGATTGGAGGCCTATTTAAGGAACTAGAGCCAATTTTAAGTTTTGAATATAAAATTTTCAAAATGATCACAGATTTCGCTTATATTCTTGATTGGAGGCCTATTTAAGGAACTAGAGCCAATTTTAAGTTTTGAATATAAAATTTTCAAAATGATCACAGATTTCGCTTATATTCTTGATTGGAGGCCTATTTAAGGAACTAGAGCCAATTTTAAGTTTTGAATGTAAAATTTTCAAAATGATCACAGATTTCGCTCAGATTCTTGATTGGAGGCCTATTTAAGGAACTAGAGCCAATTTTAGATTTTTCATATAAAATTTTCAAAATGATCACAGATTTGGCTCAGATTCTTGATTGGAGGCCTATTTAAGGAACTAGAGCCAATTTTAAGTTTTGAATATAAAATTTTCAAAATGATCAAGATTTCGCTCAGATTCTTGATTGGAGGCCTATTTAAGGAACTAGAGCCAATTTTAGGTTTTTGATATAAAATTTTGAAAATGATCACAGATTTCGCTTAGATTCTTGATTGGAGGCCTATTTAAGGAACTAGAGCCACTTTTAGGTTTTGAATATAAAATTTTCGAAATGATCACAGATTTCGCTTAGATTCTTGATTGGAGGCCTATTTAAGGAACTAGAGCCACTTTTAGGTTTTTCATATAAAATTTTGAAAATGATCACAGATTTCGCTTAGATTCTTGATTGGAGGCCTATTTAAGGAACTAGAGCCATTTTTAGGTTTTTCATATAAAATTTTGAAAATGATCACAGATTTCGCTCAGATTCTTGATTGGAGGCCTATTTAAGGAACTAGAGCCAATTTTAGGTTTTTCATACAAAATTTTAAAAATGATCACAGATTTCGCTTAGATTCTTGATTGGAGGCCTATTTAAGGAACTAGAGCCAATTTTAGGTTTTAAATGTAAAATTTTCAAAATGATCACAGATTTCGCTTAGATTCTTGATTGGAGGCCTATTTAAGGAACTAGAGCCAATTTTAGGTTTTGAATGTAAAATTTTCAAAATGATCACAGATTTCGCTTAGATTCTTGATTGGAGGCCTATTTAAGGAACTAGAGCCAATTTTAAGTTTTGAATGTAAAATTTTCAAAATGATCAAAGATTTGGCTCAGATTCTTGATTGGAGGCCTATTTAAGAAACTAGAGCCAATTTTAATTTTTGAATATAAAATGTTCAAAATGATCACAGTTTTCGCTTAGATTCTTGATTGGAGGCCTATTTAAGGAACTAGAGCCAATTTTAATTTTTGAATATAAAATGTTCAAAATGATCACAGATTTCGCTCAGATTCTTGATTGAAAGCCTATTTAAGGAACTAGAGCCACTTTTAGTTTTTTCATATAAAATTTTCAAAATGATCACAGAATTCGCTTAGATTCTTGATTGGAGGCCTATTTAAGGAACTAGAGCTAAATTGATTAGAAACTTAACTATGGCTGGAACTAGACCTGAGCTAAAAATGGGCTAGAAGGAAAACTGGAATTCGAGTTTATGATTCGTTTAGATGAACTGAAACCATGATTGAGCTGGTTCGAAGACTGGAATTAAACTTTAATTAGGATTGAAATCTAAATTTGATCCTGATCCTAATTTAAGCCAGAACTAGAAAATGATTAAGAGCCTGAACCAAAATTTTACTTATAATTAAAAGCCAATTTAGGAATTGGACTTTAAGATGAAACTAGAATCCCGACTTAAATTTGAACTATAAAATGCACCAAATCTAATCTGAACTAAAAACTGGAATAGAACTAGAATTGTAATCTGAATTAGATCGTGTATATTTGAAGTTGATTCTCAATTAAACGTTGATTTTATATACATTTGCATTTAATCGTAATAAAAATTCCATCATTCTTTTCATTATTTCATTAAAGCGTAATAAAAAAAAAAGCTTCCCAATTAGTTGTTCTTGACACCATATTTCACTCAAATTCTAGTGAACAAAACAAAGACACTCACGTATCAATCATTAAACTATTTAATCATTATCATTACATGACTGGCTGGATGGGTAGATGGATGAATGAGAGAATGAATGAAATGAATGGCTGGTTAGCTAACTAGAAAAAACTGACTAGTGGTTGGTTCGTTAGCTCACTGACAGACTGACTGACTGATTGAATGAATGACTCATTGCATATTGTCTTCCTATTTTTTGCGATTTTTTTTTTCAGTTTGTCTATTTTTTTATTCTGTGCCCAGTAAACCCAGTAACCACTTTAAAATGTTACAAATGCTTTTACCAACTTAACTGGCCACTAAAACTTTTTTTATTATTATTTTTGCCATGAATGCTTCATTAAGCTTTTATTGAAATAACGAAGAATTGAAAACAGCATCAAGACGATTTGAGAGAAGTAGAGCAAAAATAGAATCCAAAAAAATTGAGGAATAAAAACTAAAAAGAAATTATTACAAATGGCAATAAAGGATTTTTAATACCCTTCACTGAATTTACAGCAAAATACAAAATGGACTAAAATATGCCACCTTTCCCATCATATACTTAATTTACCTCCATTTCACTCTTATAATGATGTAGGGCACAAATTCTGTAAATTTTCATCTTAACTAGAAAAACTTTAACTAAAAGAATGTAAAACTGGATAAAAAGATAACATTTATTTCACTATTTGCTGATAAAGCCTGTTGCATAAAAGTATTTTCAGTTACTTTGGGAAAAAAAGACAAAAATATAAATGTCGCTCTTTTATTCATCTTCCAACAAAAATATATGAAAAACATCAATTAATGTTTGAACAGACCGAAAAAAGGGATAACGATTTCCGAAGATATTTAATTTGTCTTCTTTTATCTACATTTCTTAATGAATTTCCGCTTAAAATGAAAACGATTTAATTTAAGGCCTTTTTTCAATGATTTGCACTTAATAAAAAAGTCACTTATTTTTTTTGATTTAAATAAATATTTTGGGAAGAATTAAATGTAATTGACAGAAATACATTCTAAGTGATTAATACTCAGAGAACACAAATTTACATTATTTTCATAATTACAGCACATTTTTCAATTTTAGTAAAAAAATAATTTATTTTTACCAAAATTATTTTATTTTTCAATTAAAATTCGTTTTAAGGAAATAAAGCTTTAATCACAAATTTTCATTATTTTCATAATTACAGCACATTTTTCCATTTTAGTACAAAAATAATTTATTTTTACCAAAATTATTTTATTTTTCAATTAAAATTCGTTTTAAGGATATAAAGTTTTAATCACAAATTTTATTCTTTTTATAATTACAACACATTTTTCCATTTTAGTACAAAAATAATTTATTTTTTTAAAAATTATCTTATTTTTCAATTAAAATTCGTTTTAAGGAAATAAAAATTTAATCACAAATTTTGATTATTTTCATAATTACAGCACTTTTGTTTCATTTTAGTACAAAAATTATTATTTTTTAATAAAATTATAATCTTTTTTGATTAATGTCCGCTTTAAGAAAACAAAGCTTAAATCACATTTTCTTACAAATCTTACAAAATCTTACTTTAAGTAGAAGGAGAAGGAGGAGGAGGAATAAGTCCTTTTTCTAGCAAATTTTTAATTTTATATAATAATTTTGATCAAAACACTTATCAATAAGTCTCTCCCACACAAGTGCAAATGTCATAACATCTTACACAAAGAAAAACATAAGCTCGTAATTGCAATAGTATTAGTAACATTTGTCAATATGTTGTTTGTAACATAAAACTGACTTTAATGCAATAAATGATAGTCTTTGATGTTTGCTACTTTGATACTGCAACAAAATATTTTTGTTGTGGGGAGAAATACGCAATAATTTATTTAATACTGTGGGTATTTTCAACAGCAGAAATGATATCAAAAGGGGAAAATGCTTTAATATCATTAGAGAAATATCGTTGTATGAATGGAAAAATATTGAAATAAAAACAATTTCGGGGGGTTTTATTATTTTTTTAAATAAGTGGTTCGATCACTTAAGACCAATTTCCGTTTCCTATATCATTTTAATAGAAATGAAGTAAAGAGAAGAAATATAAATAAAATAGAATATAAAATAGCACTTGAAATTGAACAGAACTAGAACTGAACTTGAACCTGAACGAGAATCCTTACTGAACCTGAACTGCTTAGAACCTTAAATAAGTCGAACCTTAAGAAGATCCATAATTAGAACATAAACTAGAACCCTAATTAGAACCTAAAATAGAACTTGAATTAGAGCGTGAACAAGAACTACAATCTTAACTCGATCACGAACAAGAATTAGAACTAAAACCTAAACTTGAACTAGAACCTGAACTAGAACTGAACAAGAACTTAACTAGAAGTGAACTAAAACTTGAACTGAACTGAACTAGAACTGAACTAGAACTATAACAACTAAACTAAAACTGAACTAGAACTGAACTAGAAATGAACTAGAACTGAACGAGAACTGAACTAGAACTGAACTAGAACTGAACTAGAACTGAACTAGAACTGAACGAGAACTGAACGAGAACTGAACTAGAACTAAACTAAAACTGAACTAGAACTGAACAACTAACTAAACTGAACTGGAACTGAACTGGAACTTAACTGGAACTGAACTAGAATTAAACTAGAACTGAACTAGAACTAAACTAAAACTGAACTGAAACTGAACTGGAACTGAACTAGAACTGAACTGGAACTGAACTGGAACTTAACTGGAACTGAACTAGAATTGAACTAGAACTGAACTAGAACTGAACTAGAACTGAACTGTTACTGAACGAGAACTGAACTAGAACTAAACTAGAACTGAACTAGAACTAAACTAAAACTGAACTAGAACTAAACTAGAACTGAACTAGAACTAAACTAAAACTGAACTAGAACTGAACTGGAACTGAACTGGAACTTAACTAGAACTGAACTAGAAGTGAACTGGAACTGAACTAGAACTGAACTAGAACTAAACTAGAACTGAACTAGAACTAAACTAAAACTGAACTAGAACTAAACTAGAACTGAACTGGAACTGAACTGGAACTGAACTAGAACTGAAGTGGAACTGAACTGGAACTGAACTGGAAGTGAACTAGAACTGAACTAAAACTGAACTAGAACTGAACTGGAACTGAACTATAACTGAGCTAGATCTGAATTAGAATTAAACTAGAACCTGAAATACAACTGAAATTTTTACTGCATGTCAACAATATGTAATGTCGAAGTATAAGTAAATGACTTTAACTTTGTTAAATGTTTACACCACATTAAAAAATTTTTATTAAAAAATTAAAAAAAAAAAAATCTGTAATTAGATACATTTTTGGAAATATATCACATGATAAAAATATTTATCATATCATCGTCAAAATTGCATTATTTACATAAATAACTTTCACTTGATTTACATCACGTAAAAAATTTAAAAAATTTCGAAGTAACCATAATATGTAAAGATGAACCTTTAATTCACTTTTTTATAGCCTCTGAATCACTAAAACTATATTATTTACATCATGTCAACAATTAGAAATTACAAAAACATTAAGTAGAGTCCTGAAATTTAATGAATTTAAAAAAAAAAATATTAGTTTACACCAAAAATATATAATTTTACTTTATGTAAACTATGTACCTCATCCATTTATTTCTTTTATTACATTTTCAAATTTTTACTTCAAAATTACATTATTTACATGATGTCAAAAATTCTTCAAATATTTTTGTTTCTCCATTTCACTCGTTTAAATTACAAATTATCTGCAACAAAGACAATGTATTCGAGTAAATATTCAAGTACTTGTCCTCAACTTAATCAAACAAAAAGTTTCAATAGATTTTATTTTGCAGTTTTCAAGTTATTCCTTTTTTCTCCACGCACACACACACACACACAAACTCTCATACACGAAACATTCATTCCACACTACAAAAACATTGTTTTTGTTGTAGTTTTATTGTATCGAATACAATTTCTTTACAATTGTTGAGAGGTTTTTTTTGTGTTTGATTTTTGTATTTCTTTATTGTACCCTACACCAATGTAGGTGGTTGGGGTATTATGTGTTTGTACAGAACTTTGTAACGGGCAGGAAAAATTATGCTACCACATCGTATTCCGTTCGACTTGGAATCACTTTCTGAGTCGATTTAACGACTGCGTCCATCTGTCCGTCTGGCTGAATATCTGGCTCTCCATGTGAACCTTGTGAAGAAAATACAGGTTGCATGTTTAGGGTGATGAAATGTGGCATTATTTTGGCCCAAGGACTTTGTCTATTGAAATTGGTAATGATGGGTTCATTACTTCACCTAGCTCTCATAAAAATGTTCCTTCTGGAGTGGGGTTTTAAGGTCCTGAAAGAAATTATGTGAAGATCGGTTCATTATTTCTCATGGGTCCCATAGAACCCCCCTTTAAATATAACTTTGAAGAGCTTATATACGTATATGTGCGACGTTGGCGTTGAGGTAAAAATTGGTCAAATAAATATAAATAAAATCGATGTACGAAATTTTACGAGGGTCATTTCATAATTTTATCCAGAAAAAGTCCTTCTAAAACGCACAAATCCTAAATAAATATTCGTATCATATTATGCTGCTTCCTTAAGCGCAAATTAGGAAAAATATATTTATACGAGGGTTATTTATTAATTTTTGGTCGCTACCATTTGTAACCAGCAATGTATTGTAGGGTATTTAAAAGTCGGGTTAGACCGACTATTATTTTTACTTGCTTTTTTATTTTATTTCTAAATTTTGTCGCATTGATACTTTTTTTGCATTGAGTATTGCAACTTTCCGTCTGTCTGTCTGTCTGTCTGTCTGTCCATAAGTGTTGTTGGCGCTGAAACAAACAAAAATCTTCTTCTGATTACAATAGATGAAAATATACTGCATTAGAATTTTAAGATACAAAGTTACACTTCAACATGAACTGTAAAGTGTTTGTTTTTTATTGTTGTTGTTGTTGAACGAATAACAACTTGAAATTTTCGAAAATCCGATTTAAGGAATTATTTTTGTCATGTCGCAACAATTTTGAAGTCCTTAAGGGTGTTGGAAATTATTATTTTGTAATATTTTATAAATCGTTATCATTGTAATGACGTATTTTGTTTCTTCTTTTGAGTTCAGTTTTTAATCTCTAGTCTTAATAGCACTTATCGGTATTCTGCGTCGTTAAGTTCAAAATACAATATTCAATATTCCCTTAAATCAAAATATTTTATATTTATCATTATATTGTGATTATTATCTTTTACAAATTGAAATCAAATCCCTTATTAAAAATAAATTTAAATCATCATTATCAATAATTGCAGTGTTTTTGTAACTGATAAATTCTTTATAACTGATTAAATTATTTTCCCATCCGATTTGAAGTGATTATAAAAAAAATATGTTTTTGTGCTTGTATCTGTATTGAATAATTTCCCTAATGAAGTTCCATTTTGTATAGAAATATTTAGGGGAAAATATATAAAAATTAATTAATACAGTGTCTGCCAAAAAGATATGTTATTACCCATTTATTTACAGTAGAAATAAAACAAGAATAACTCCAAACGTATTAAACACATATTAAAATATATGAATAAGGGATGAGATCGAAAAATTCTTAACACACGCTTTTTATACCTTCCACCACCACAAGTGGTGAGGGTATATTAAGTTTGTCATTCTGTATGTAACGCCAAGAAGGAATCATCTCAGACCCAACAATGTATATATATTATTGCATCAAATCAAAAACTGAGTCGATTTAGCTATGTCCGTCTGTCCGTCTGTCCGTCTGCCTGTCTGTTGGAAACATTCTCAAGCCTAGAATAATTGACCGAATTCAATAAAACTTGGCCACATTGTTTGTTATTATCCTAAGCAGTTTGCTATTTAAAACCAGCTATATCGGTTTATAAGCAAGGAAGTTATAGACCGATATCTGAAACAACCTCAAAATTTCGAAAATGAACTCTTATAATTTCTTCTAAAAATGTAATTGGACTTAAACAAAAAAATTAATTTTAGCATGCAATTGCAAGTGCTTCATCATCGTGCAAAAAATTATCAAAATCTGATTAACCAGAAAAAAGTTATAGGCTATAATATGCAAAATTTTGATACACCCTAAACTCTTTGTGCTATATGGGCCGCAATTCTTGAGATAATTTACTAAAATTTATCATAACTATTTTTTTAACCATTCTTAATATACGTTATAAATTTTATTTGGTCCATATTTTGATATAGCTCCCATATAAGGCCCTTTCCCGGAATATAATTTATAGCTTATAACACTTTTAGATTTGAACCAATTCTATTGAAATTTGACACAGTTAATTTTCTAGCTATTTTAAATACATGTTATAACATTTATTAACATATAAAAATGTGTGTTAAATTTTGTTAACATGGGTCCATATTTTGATATAGCTCCATTATAACGCCCCTACCCGAGTAAATAAAAATCAATTTTATTGAATATCGACACAATTATTTTGCTAACTCTTCTGAAGATATTATATTAATTTGCCCTATATCGGTCCAAATTTTCCTATAGCTCGCTTATAACGGGATTTCCCGGAAAACGGATTAGAGTTTATAAAACATTTAAATAAAGATCAATTCCATTAAAATTTAGCACAATGATTATTCTAACTATAATCAAAGTATATTATAAATATGAACAATCTTGGTCCAAATTTTGCTGTAGCTCCCATATAAGACCCCTTCCCGGAAAATAGTTTTGAGTTTATAACAAGCATATTTTTTGCTTTTACACGCTCCACAGTACAAGTGGTAGAGAGAGAATATTAACTTTGTCATTCTGTGTGTAACGCTAAGAATGAATTATTTCAGACCCATAATGTATATATTCTTGCATCAAGTCAAAATCTCAGTCGATTTTCGTCAATCTCTTTGTCTGCTCACATCCACAAAAATTAACAGAGCTCAATGAAATTTGGTAGAAAAAAGGCAGTTCAGTAAAAAAATTTTATAGCCTAAATTTTAACTAATTTTATGACTAATTAAGTATTTCTGTGTTATATACATTTGTGAGTGTATGTGTATCTATGGAACCTTACGTATTAACTTTACACGAATTTGTGATGGAGGGTATTTAAGATTCGGCATAGCCGAATATAGCATTCTTACTTGTTTTTATTAAAACTTTTAACTCAATTATTATACACAAAGTTATAGTATATTAACTTAGTTATTCCATGTGCAACGCTAAGAAGGAATCATCCAAGACCTCATAATGTATATATATTCTTATATCAAATCATAATCTGAGCCGATTTAGCTATATCCATCTATCTGTTGATGGCACTTTTACACCCACAATAAATGACAGAGCTCAATGAAATTTGCCCTGAGTATTTGTCAATGTCCTAAGAAATTTTCTATTTAAAACCAGTAAATAGACCGATATCTAAGACAATCTCTTAATTAAAGGGAAAATCATCCATGAATATGCAGTTGTGGCAAAAGAAGCCAATTATTTATCATTATGGGCTCTTTAAATACAAAAATCACATCAACGAATTATTAGAAAAGATCTGCTTTAATTCACAAGACTTCATTCATAATGCGACCACTTATTTTTGGCCTAAACTTGGCATCCTGTCACTATAGTAGTGAAGAAATATTGAACTATTGTTAAAAGAGAATTAAAAAGTGCCCAAAACTTTGGTAGATTTTAAACGAAGATGTACTACCAGTTCAAGTAAAATAATAGACAGTCCTATAAAACGTTAATGGAAGGGTTTCTGAAAAAAGATTCAAAATGTAATCACTACTGATTAAAATCATAAAAAAATTGTAATAAAGTCAATCAACTAAAAATAATAAAACTTTAAGTTTAGTGTTTTTATTAACATATATGTATGTTAAGAATTTTTTGATCTCACTTATGTAAGGAACACATACAAGAAGTATTTGCTGTCGGAGAGCCCTTATTTATTAAGGGTGACCATTTCTGAGAAAATAGTCAAATTTTTAAACAGGATTTATGCGAATTGGAATTTTAGGTATTTTCGCAAAGAAAGTGGGAAGTTTTTTTAATTCTCTGACTTATGGATAAATTACTAGACATCATGTTGAAATTTCAATTAAATGTCGTTATTGTTTTAAATTTTATTACAATTTAAATATTGACTATAATTTTCTAAATAAAGAAGCAAAAAATCGAAATGATAAGTTGTTCATAATTTTTTGACATCAAATGACATTTCATCTATTTTTTTTAATTTGGAATCTTCAAGTTTTGAAATTTTCAGAGATATTAAATTCTTGCGTAAATAGGTTATACTTTAGAGGAAAAATCTATCTAAATTACCCTTCCTTTAGTCCAGCTTTTCGATTTCCTATGTGTTTTTATTAGTTAAACAGTTTACATTGAAAGGTAAATGGTAATAAGTATATAACTTTCAAATTATTGAACTGATCACAATCAAATTTTTAATATTGATAAAGAAAAAATTAAGCAACAATTAATTATTTGATTTAATAATTGCATTATGATTGTCTCAATTAGACCATAACAATATTAGAATTTTTTTCTAAAGAACGTTTTTAATTATTCCTTAGAATTATAAATATTAAGAAATTCACTAATTTTTCTGATTTATTATAGATAAAATATTAAACAGCTTTTCCACAAAATTGGCTTTAATTATCTTCATTAAGTAATTTCTGGCAAATTTTAAAAAATCAAGAAATTTTAAAAAACGGGCGATATGCGTTTCAGGGTAAATTGTAATAAATCCATAATTTCTAATATAATAAACTGATTTTAATGAAACTTAATACTCTGATAAGAAAGAATCTGCTTCTTTAACATCTCTTTTTAAAAAAAACTCCATATTAATTATTCCATTAATATAAATACTTATTTCAACACCTTTAAAATCTTGTTGCCATTAAAAAAACTTGATGGAGGTAACAAATAATAATCATGGAAATTGAAATAACAAAAGGAAACACATTCACAAACAGGCCAATCTGGCAAAGGAATTACTCCAAGGAATTACAAGTTGGCAATAAAAACAGCTACGAGCGAGTGAAATTAATTTCTTTACAATATTTTTATTTTTACCATGTTTCAATATTTTTACACCCTACACCGCCACAAGTGGTGTTAACTATGTCATTCCGTATGTAACACTAAGAAGAAATCATCTCAGAGCGAAAAATGTACATACATTCTTCTCGAAATCTGAGTGGATTTAGCTATGCCCTGTTCTTCTGTTGTTGGTACGCTCACATACCCAATAATTGACAGAGCTCTATGAAATTTATCCCGAATATTTGTTAAAGTCTTAAGAAGTTTTCTGCTTAAAACCAGTAAAATCTGTTAAGCATATTAATAAATATTGACCGATATCTGAGGCAACCTCTAAGTTTAATTGCAGAACTTTCGTAAATTGTGAGTGGACAAATTGTCATTATCTTTCCAAACACAATTAAGAATGTATAGTCAAGCCAGACTATCTAACACTCTACACCACAACGTCGGTGAAAAATGGTGGTTACGAAAAATTAATGAACAACTCTCGTATAAATATATTAAAAGTGCATTATTGTGACACAAAGATTTATGTTAAAATTAATGTTTCTGGGGTGGAGTTATATGGGGGCTACAAAAATTAATAAACCGACCCTCGTATTATTTTTCAAACCAATTTTTATAATATATTTATCATAATTTGACCAATTATTATTAAAATACCAACGTATATGTGAGATTTTTGCCCTTTTGAACCTATGAAAAATAATATACCGACCGTCGTATATTTTGGCACATCGTTTTAGAATATTATAAAACTTACTTGTGACAAATTTCGTTTTAATCGCTTTGTATTTATGACTTTAATTACCTTTAAACCCCATTCAGGGAAGAACATTTGTATGAGAGGTACATGAAATATTGGACTCAGATGACCAATTTCAATAGGCTTCGTCCTTTGGCCAAAATAATAATATGTATCAAAATTCATCGAGATATTTAAAAAAGTACGACCAGTAGACTGTTCACAACTTTTACGTGGACAGCAAGCCGGTAGACAGACGGACGGACATTGTTAAACCGACTCAGAATGTGATTTTGTGTGGAACGGTATACTTAAAGGTGGGTGCAACACCATTTTTGCGTGTTACAAATATCAGCACAAACGCATCATATCACAACCACCTTCGGTGATGTAGGGTATAGATATCAAAGTCGGTTCAAAGAAAAAAGTTTTAGTCAAAAATAAAAATAAATTTATGACTCATTAAGTCTCTCTGTGGAGGGTAAAGAAGATTCGGTATAACCGAATATTTGTTTCATAATACAATTGCACCAGTATAAGTAGTGATGCGTGTGTTTGTGTGCGTATAATTTTGCAACATTGTTAAAAGGGGGAATTTATTGTTTTCTTACTTTTCTTTTCATAAAATCCAAATACTTATTGGAAGCAAAATATAAATTATTTTATTTATTTAGAATAAAAATCCTGTATTTAATATAACACAAAACACACTACAACATACACACATACAAACAATCTTTGGGGTATTGCCAAAGTAATCACATTTAAAATGTAACGAAAATTGAAATGAAATCAAAAAATAAAATATTAAAACAAAACAAAAGTTTCCATAAACATTTTTTGCAAAACAAAATAAAAAAAATAAAAACAAAAATAAAATAAGCAAAAATAAGAGATTTTAGATTGAGAGCGTTTTAATTTTACTAAGTGATTATTTTTGTTTCGCAATTCTCTAAACAGTGTTGCAAACTAAATATTATAAATGAACCCACACATTTTAACATACACATACTTATATATGTGTGTTCATACGTGTTTTATGTTGTGCTCAAAAAAGAAAACAATACCCTGGTGTGTCAGGGAATTGCTTTTTTTTAGATCATAATTTTTAACGGTTTTTATATTGTCAATAATAAAAATCTGTCATAATTTGAAATTTCCCACTTTGGCATTTTTCAACAAAAACAAGCAGAATTTGCATAAAATAGAGCTTAAAAATAGGAGGTATAGGGTAACTATCAATTTTTTTCTATTTAACAAATAATATAATAATTTAAAGAGAACTTTTTCATTTAAGAGAAATTTTATAACAAATTTTCAATTAAAGAAAATTTTAAGAGAAACATTTATTTAAGAGAAAATTTACGAAAAATTTGGCTTTAAAACAAAGTTTGTGATAAATTTTGCATTAAGAGAAATTTTATAACAAATTGTCAAATAATAAAAAACTTACAAAATATTTTATTAAAGAGAAAATTTTTACTAAATTTGCTTTTAAAAGAAAAATTTCAGGAAAATTTTTCTAAGAGAAGATTTTAACAAAATTTACTTATAAGAGAAGATTTTGAAAAAAAATTTATAAGAGTAAATTTTCAAAAAACTTTCTTATAACAGGAATAATTTTCTTTTAAGAGAAAATTTTCACAAAATTTCTTGTAAAAGAAAACTAAATTTCTTTGCGGATTGAATTTATACTAAATTTTCTTTAGGGTTAAAATTTACACAAAATTTTAATTAAGATATAATTTATTCGAAAATTATTTTAAAATAAACTTTACACTAAATTTTTTAACAGAAAATTTTCACTTATTTCTATTTAAGGAAAAATTCTCTAAGTAAGAAAAAATTCTCTAAGAACACTTTCACTCCTTTAAAAAACTTCACTTAATTTTCTTTAAAAAATATTTTACTTAATTTTCTATAAAAAAAATTTCACTTAATTTTCAATGAAAAAATATCACTTAATTTTTTTTAAGAGAAAATTTTCAGTGAATTCTCTTTTAGTAGAAAATTTTCATTTAGTTCAGTTTTAAGATAAAATTTTTACTGAGTTTTCTTGTAGGAGTTTTTTTATTATTAAGAAAAAATTCTTTAATTTTTCTTTTAGATTTTTTTTTGAGTAAAAATGTAAAATTTTGCTTTAAGAAAAAAATTCTTTGTTTTTAATTTTAATTAAAATCAAGTTTTAACTAAAAATTCCGTCTATTAATTTTTTATGTGAGGAAATTTGTGTTTTAATATTTCTCTAGGTAAAAATTTTTTTCTTAAAACTTTAAATTTTTTTTAAAATTAAAATGTTTTTGAAAGAAAAATTTTGGTAAACATTATTTAAGTGAAAGGTCCATACTTCATATTCCATATTTCTTAAAAGGTAATTATTTCTTAAAAAGATTTTTTTATTAAAATTTCTTTTAATAATAAATATTTATAAAATTTTCATATTTTAATTTTCTTTTAAGAGACAATTTGATTCTCTTTATTTTAAGAGAATATTTTCTTTAATAGCAAATGTTTTTAAAAATACATTTGTTTTTATATTTTTTAATTATGCTTTTTAAAAAAGAAATTACTTAAAAATTATTTTCATAAAACATTTTCATTTACATTTTTTATAAAAGAGAATTTTGCTTTAGAGAAAATATTCATAAATATTTCTATGAATTTTGTATTTCAAAAAAAAATATTGTTTTTCAGTTTTTGCTCTCAACATAAAAATTCATTAAATTTTTCCGTTAAGATAACATTTTATATAATTTCCTTTCTCTAATTTAAATTTCTACTAGAACTAAATGCTAATTCCTCTAAAGGAATTTCCAACAAATACACTCACAATTCATCATTTTAATCTCAATCTCAATCACATGAATAAAATCGAAAATATAGAAAAAAAATTAGAAAATATTGTGTTCATAAATATTTACAAATCTCTTGAAAAATTGCATGCTCATTCATACTCGAGCTTGCATAATCAGGACATGATGTTTATTTGTTTGTCTTTTTTTTCTCGCACACAAACACATAAAATGCAGCATTTGCTGCATTACAATTAGAGGTGGACAAGTATGTGCAACATAAAAGGAATTTCAAAAAAATGTTCTAGATTCTCTTGTTGATTCTCTTTCTGAACTTAAGCTGAATAATGAAACTTTCTAAAATTTTTAAATCGGTTTTAAAATTCTTAAGACAATATATCAATCCCTATTAATTACACTTGCCCATCTCTGTTCCGAAAATATTTATCTGTTGTTTGTATTTTATGTATTTTTATTGTCAGTTCATATTGTATTTTTGCCACAATTTTTTTCTTTTTTTTCACATGGATTTTTTGTAGATGTATGTGTGTTTCTATAAATATGTATATATGCATCTCATTGGCAACTACTTCATGCGACAAATAAGTACTCGAACTCGGTTACAAGTTGATATTTGTCGCTAGTGTTGACTTTTTAATGATTTCCCACTTTACTTTCAACCGTATTCAAGTGGTTTTTGGTTAGAGTGCTTTTCTCTTGTATCCCCTCTCTCATTTCTCTTTCTCTCACTCACTGTTGTTGGCAATTGCTGAGCTCAATTGCAAAAAATATTGAAATATTCATACATTAAAAATTGGAATATTTTTCAGATAATAAAGTACAGAGATTAATGAACACAGAATTATACATATTTAGTTAAATAAGTTCATTATACTTATTTAAGTAAGAGAGTGCAGGTAGAATGAAAAAATTAATGAAATATATAATATATTTAATATTAGAAAATTTTCAATAACTGCTATATAATCTGTATATAAGCCTAGTTACTTTCAGATACTATCTTGGTCCGTAAGGTAGACAAGCAACTGATTTAAAGCTATAAATATAGAATTTATTATAGTTTATAGTTTTTATTCACTAATAATTCGCCTACAGACTAGTTTATAGTCTCCCATATAGACTATTTCATAGTCTCCTCTTTAGACTATTTTATAGTTTTTTCTACTGACTAGTTTAGACTAGTTTATAGTCTCCACTTTAGACTTGTTTATAGTCTCCACTTTAGACTAGTTTATAGTCTCCACTTTAGACTAGTTTATAGTCTCTACTTTAGACAAATTTATAGTCTATGCTATAGACCAGTTTATAGCCTCTGCTATAGATAGTTTATGGTCTCTGCTATAGATAGTTTATGGTCTCTGCTATAGACTAGACTAGTTTATAGTCTCTGCTATAGACTAGACTAGTTTATAGTCTCTGCTATAGACTAGACTAGTTTATAGTCTCTGCTATAGACTAGACTAGTTTATAGTCTCTGCTATAGACTAGACTAGTTTATAGTCTCTGCTATAGACTAGACTAGTTTATAGTCTCTGCTATAGACTAGACTAGTTTATAGTCTCTGCTATAGACTAGACTAGTTTATAGTCTCTGCTATAGACTAGACTAGTTTATAGTCTCTGCTATAGACTAGACTAGTTTATAGTATCTGCTATAGACTAGACTAGTTTATAGTCTCTGCTATAGACTAGACTAGTTTATAGTCTCTGCTATAGACTAGACTAGTTTATAGTATCTGCTATAGACTAGACTAGTTTATAGTCTCTGCTATAGACTAGACTAGTTTATAGTATCTGCTATAGACTAGACTAGTTTATAGTCTCTGCTATAGACTAGACTAGTTTATAGTATCTGCTATAGACTAGACTAGTTTATAGTCTCTGCTATAGACTAGACTAGTTTATAGTCTCTGCTATAGACTAGACTAGTTTATAGTCTCTGCTATAGACTAGACTAGTTTATAGTCTCTGCTATAGACTAGACTAGTTTATAGTCTCTGCTATAGACTAGACTAGTTTATAGGCATCTGCTATAGACTAGACTAGTTTATAGTCTCTGCTATAGACTAGACTAGTTTATAGTCTCTGCTATAGACTAGACTAGTTTATAGTCTCTGCTATAGACTAGACTAGTTTATAGTCTCTATTATAGACTAGTGTATAATCTTCTATATAGACTAGTGTATAGTCTTCTCTATAGACTAGTGTATAGTCTTCTATATGTACTAGTATATAGTCTTCTATATAGACTAGTGTATAGTCTTCTATATAGTCTACTTTATAGTTTTCTTAATAGATTAGTTTATAGTATTCACTTTTGACAAGTTTATAGTCTCGTCTATATACTAGTTTATAGTCTCCGCTAAAGAATACTTTATTGTCTCGTATATAGACTAGTTTATAGTCTCCGCAGTTACCCAGTTACAGTTACATATGTAGGCAAGTTTATTGTTACGTCTGCATAGACTAGTTGATATTATCGGGTATAGACTAGTTAAGAGTTTTGAGTATAGTCTGTTCTATATATAACTTTATAGTCCCGTAAACTTGTCTATAGACTGGTTTACAATCTCGTTAATTTAATTACTCATATAAAATAGTTTATAGTCTAGTCTAAAGGCTAGTTTATAGTCTCGTCTATGGACTAGTATATTGTATCGTCTATAGAGCAATATATTGCCTCTTTCATAGACAAGCTTACATTTTCATTCATAGTTTATAGCGTACACAAAGGTTCGGCCTACAGTCCAGAAATATCATTACCTTTACAAATAATCCTTTAAGGATCATTTAAGATTTAATTATAAAAAATTCTCTCAAAATCCTTTATATTATATTATTTCTTCCTTTAAAAAAATTAAATAAATTCTTTATTCTTATCCCTCGTTGTTTCGAATTATTTACACGATTTAATGCCAGTAAAATACCAATTTTAATAAAACAAAAGCTTTAACTAATTTAATATCCTTTTCATGTTATCCTTTCGTAGCGAAGAAAATCTATCATCGGTTTATAGTCATAACATGGAATTTAACTCTTTCGGCTTTTGAAAAATAAAGTAAAAATTAAAAATAAAACAACTGAACAATTTGCTACAACAGCAGTAAATGATAAAAAAAGAAGAGATATGAGCATAATGGCACATGAAAGGTGTAATGTTTTTTAATACTCTTTAATCTTCTACACGCATATGAAAAAAACAAGAAACAGTTATTTACAGCCAGACAAAGGGAACAAGTATAGGAAATTGCTATTAATGTGAGTAATTACACTGAGACAAATTAATTTAAACGAGACTATAAACTAGTCTATAGACGAGACTATAAACTAGTCTATAGACGACACTATAAACTAGTCTATAGACGAGACTATAAACTAGTCTATAGACGAGACTATAAACTAGTCTATAGACGAGACTATAAACTAGTCTATAGACGAGACTATAAACTAGTCTATAGACGAGACTATAAACTAGTCTATAGACGAGACTATAAACTAGTCTATAGACGAGACTATAAACTAGTCTATAGACGAGACTATAAACTAGTCTATAGACGAGACTATAAACTAGTCTATAGACGAGACTATAAACTAGTCTATAGACGAGACTATAAACTAGTCTATAGACGAGACTATAAACTAGTCTATAGACGAGACTATAAACTAGTCTATAGACAAGACTATAAACTAGTCTATAGACGAGACTATAAACTAGTCTATAGACGAGACTATAAACTAGTCTATAGACGAGACTATAAACTAGTCTATAGACGAGACTATAAACTAGTCTATAGACGAGACTATAAACTAGTCTATAGACGAGACTATAAACTAGTCTATAGACGAGACTATAAACTGTTCTTAAAACGAGAATTTAATTTACACCATATATGTCTTAGCTATTTCTTTCAGTGTACATCTGTTATCATACGTTATATGCGTAAACACCAAGACCAATTTATGTCTGAAATCTATGGGAAAAGAAAAAATATTAAATAAATTGTCTTAGTAAGTGTATCTGCCTATATGTGTACATGAGAGTATGTGTGTAATTGTGTTTAAGTGTTACTACGCCTGAATATATGCAATAGCTATTGAACGTTATAAATGGGTATTTGTTTCCTGGTAACAACAAATAAGTATCAATAAGTAAGACTCCAATATAAAATCTTAACTAAAGAAGCACCTGGGATAAAAAAGATAAACATTTATTTCTACTCCAGGCACAAACACACACACACTTACACAGACTTTTACATATAATATTAATGTTACAACTAGACTGTCTACCAATATTCAACTAAAAAGTAGGGAAATTTAAAAGTTATTGAAATAAAAAGATTTCAGTTTTTATTGAAAACTCAAGCACCAAAAAAGCATTTTAATTCAAATAAATAATTCTTAATTTTCAATTTTATTTAACTGATAACATTTTTTTCTAATTTTCTAAAATTTACAATTTTTCTTCGTTTCTATCATCTACTGTAGCAAATTAAAGAAGATAAGTGCATTTGTACTTGTTTTTCTTTATCCTTTTTTCTATTTTATTTTCTATACATTTTATACTTTATTATAAATGTATATGAGTGTGTGTGTTTGGTATGAACAATGAGCCTCTCTGTCTACTAGTTCGTCTCTTTATCGTCTATCTATAACAAACGTACTCATACTCCCAAACTATACACACATACTCACTTGATTACATGTTTAAAGAATTTCACATACAATAATAACAACAGACATATTGATGTTCAATATCAGAGAATATTTTCTAGGATTTTATAGATAAGAACAGATTTTTAAAAGTACTTAAACGTTTGAAATGGATATTTAAAGAATAATTTTGAAAAAAAAAATATTTTTAGGGAAATTTAAAAATTAAGAGAAAAAATTATAATATGAAAAAATTTGTTAAAATTTTTTCTTAATTAAAAATTTGACAAAATTTTCTCTCATTAAAAAATTTCAAGAAATTTTAATCATAAAACAATTTGACTAAGTTTTTCTCCTAAAAAAATTAGACATAACGTTTCTCTTGAAAGAAATTTTTCTCTTAAACGGAAAATTTGGGACAATTTTTCTATAAATTGAAAATTTTATAAATAAATATTTTATAGAACTTTTCATAAATATTTTCTCTTTATAGAAAATTTTATAAAAATCTTCTCTTTTTATAAAAGTTTTTTCTTTAAAAATTATAAAAATTTTCTAGAAATTGTCTTTATAGAAAATTTATTAAAAATGTTATCTTTATGGAAATTTCTTAACATATTTTTTCTTAATAGAGACTTTTATGTAAATTTTCTCTTAACAGACAATTTTATAAAAATTTTCTACTAATGGAAAATTTTAAAATAATTGTCTTTAATAAAAAATTGTATATAAATTTTCTCTTGGCAAAAAAATACTTGAATTTAAATTAAATTCACTTAAAATATATGCATATTTTTTGTGGATCTTAAAAATATCCAAACTTTATTAAAATTTCGCTTAATAGAAAATTTGACAAAACATTTCTCTTTATAGAAAATTTTATAAATATTTTCTATCAATAAACATTTATAAAATTTCTGCTAATAGAAAATTTTATAAAAATTTTCTCTTAAAAGAAAATTTGATAAAAATTTTCTCTTAAAAGAAAATTTGATAAAAATTTTTTCTTAAAAGAAAATTTGATAAAAATGTTCTCTTAAACGAAAATTTGATAAAAATTTATTCTTAAAAGACAATTTGATAAAAATGTTCTCTTAAAAAAAAATTTGATAAAAATTTTTATTAAAAGAAATTTTGATAAAAATTTTCTCTTGATAGAAAATTTTTCTCTTAATAGAGATTTTTATATTAAAATTTATATTTATAAAATTTTCTCTTAAAAAATAATTTATTAAAATTTTCTCTTAAAAAAGTTTTATCAAAATTTTCTCTTAATAGAAAATTTTATAAAAAATTTTTTCTTAATACAAAATTTAATAATCAATTTTTTCTTAATAGAAAATATAATAAAAAGTTTTCCTTTATAGAAAATTTTATAAAAAAAATTTAACTTAATAGAAAATTTGACTAAAAATATTTTTGTTATTAGAAAATTTGATAAAAATTTGTCGAATAATAGAAAATTTGATAACGATTTGTCTCAAAATAGGAAATTTGATAAAAAAAATTTTCTCATAGTAGAAAATTTGATTTTCTCTCTCTTAATATGAAATTTAATACGAATTTTTTCTTAAGTAAAATTTTGTGTCGAAATTTGAATTTGTAATGAACATTTAAATTTTTAATAAATTTTATTTGATTTTCTTTTAAAAAAGTTTTATTCTTAATTATTATCCTTTTTCACATTTAACTCTTTTATTATCTGAATTTTATTTAAAAAAAATAACAAAATTCTTGTTTGTTTGATTCTTTTTTTTTCAATATTTTTTTCTTTTTTATTTTGTTCATTTTGAATTGTTTGGAGTTAAGTAAAAGATATTGCTTACCCGAAGCAAAAGTAAAGAATTTTTATAAGCATTTGTGTGTGTAAGTGTATGTATGTTTGTTCCACACAAACACACATTAAGAATATATACTTATACCTTTATAACACAATGGTTTACCATGTAAAATTTATGATGTTGTTTTTAGCCAAAAGGTATGAACAACAACAACAGCATGAGTAAAAATGCACACACACACACACACACACTTACATACTCATATACAGATAAACAATATTCACTTACGGTAAAACAAGAGAAAAATAATATGGCAAACCAAACATTAAAAAAATATACATACACACACACACACTTACCTATACAGATAGATACTTTCATATGCATAAACTCTCATAAGTACTTTTTATTCGAAAAAGAAAAAAATAAAGAGTAAAGAACACATACATTCACACACGCACACACTTACTCATTCTAATAAAGTTTCATA
Organism: Cochliomyia hominivorax; assembly: GCA_004302925.2. Classification (NCBI taxonomy): domain Eukaryota; kingdom Metazoa; phylum Arthropoda; class Insecta; order Diptera; family Calliphoridae; genus Cochliomyia; species Cochliomyia hominivorax. The sequence continues at coordinate 17,440,220 of PYHX02000158.1, forward strand.
AAAGAGTAACAAATTGCTAAATAAAAAAATCCTCCAAAAAACAAAAACAGAAACAAGTAAGAATTCTCTATTCGGTTATGCCGAATCCTCAATACCCTCCATGACAAATGGATGTGAAGTAAATACATTGTGTCTCGTACATACTAACAAACTGATACAATATTTAAATGTTTTTCTTAAATATAACACAGATACACTTAATCAGTCATAAAATTATCTCTATAACATTTTTCTACTGAACCGATTTTGATAACTTTTGGAATGGTAATGAAGTACATATTGTTAAATATTATTGAAAAACTTCATTCCAATATATCGACTTATAATTAAGAATTTTACTAAAGTTCTTCGCTTGAACTTAGATGTTGCTTTAGATATCGGTCTAAAGCTGTTAATATATTGAAACGATTTTCTAGTTTTAAATAGGAGGCTTCTAAGGACTATAAGGACAATCAATTGTTGTGGATGTGAACGTGCCAACAACAGACAGAAAGACGGACGATCGGACATAGAATCAATCCAGATTTTGATTTGATGCAAGAATATACAAATTATGGGATCTGAGATGATTCGTTCTTAGCGTTACATATGAAATGACAATGTTAATGGTGGAGCGTATAAAAAGGAGATCCAAAGAAATAATAACATTGTTGTTGTTGCTGTAGTAGTAGTTAAAGTTGTTGTTTTTGGTGTTCATTGCTTGTAAAAATTTGTTAAACATTATTATTCTTTTTCTTGTGTGTGTGTGTTCATTGTTTTTTTCTGGAAATTCTTGTTATTGTTGTTGTTACTCTCGATTATTTCCAATGAACATTAAAGCCATCAAATGGACATGTGTAATAAATGTGGGTATTTTTTGCACAAAGTAACTTTGTTTTTTTAATTTATCGTTATCATTTCTCTCCTCCCTGTCTTGCTCTCTCTCTCTTTCTCCCTCCTTTATTTGTTATTTTTAATTTTCAAAGAAAAGCATGAAATCATGGGAGTTTGATTAAATGGGAATGGAAAAAAGAAAATAAGTTCATTTACCAAAGTGATTTGATTAAACTAATTGATTTTTTTATTTTATTTAATGTTTTTTTTTCTAAATCCTGGTATTTTATTTAATTTAAAATCAATTGTATTTCTTAAATAAATGTTAAAAAAATGTAAATAAATTTATTTAATTATCTGAGGATTTGTTTTAGGAATTTTTTAAAATAATTAAAATTATTACTGAAGCGTATGAGTAATATTGATATAAAATTATTACTTATACGTATCACAGTATATTAAAATAAATTTTTTCTTGGAAATAATTCTGTAACTTTTGAACTGGGAAACAAAATCTTAATAAAATTTTACATATTTAGAGCTGGAGTATTTTCGAATTGATTTTGAGGAGTACAAGCCCCTATCTGGTCAAGGGCGAAGTCAGTAACTCTTCAAATTAGGCCATCTTGGGTTTATTGACTTTTTTTTTTAATTTTGACAAAAATTCAATTACAATTTATGACAAAAGAAATTTTGTATAAAGACAGTTCTTGTAAATGTTTACAAAATTAGACTGATAAGTGAAGTTTATCTCTTATAATTTCAGAGATATTTAATTCGAATAAAATTAACATGTATTATAGTCTCTTCAACTAAGAGGGCTTAAAATAGGTACCTATAAAATTCTAAACAATATTGCTGCTAAGTAGTGAGATTGGAAAATTATTAACATGCATATAAGTTAATAAAAATTATTATTAAAATTTAAAAAAAAAAAATATTTTTTATATTTCTGTCACTTTCCCCGAACACTTAGTCCATTTCCGTTTAAAATCTACCACACTTTTAAACATATTTTTGTGCTCTACAATTTCCTTTAAAAAAAACTCAATACAGGTCTTAGCTCCCGACAGTATGGAGAATTTGTCTCTCTTGGTACAAACACCCTCTTGTTGTTCTTGTACTACTCAAGGGCAAGGATGCCACGTCATACCAGAGACTTTTTAGGAAATTTCGACTACTTTTGGGTTCTAAACATTTCCTCAATATTCTTACTTTATTTCAATTAGAAACCAATTCGGTTTTATCACTTTTGTCTTTCATTCACTTCCTATTTATATATTTTCTTTCATTATTCCAAATTTCTTCCAATTATTCCCTTTAATTACTTTCTCTCCATTAGAAAAAGAAAATAACTAATTAAAACATCATATGAAATTTATCTCACTGATTGCACTCTAATCAAAACACCTTTAAAAGAAAAAATAATTGCCATCCTCTGAAGAAACCATATCATTTTCTATAAAATAGAAAATAATTGCAAAAGCTTAATAACCATGCCCTCCTCAAAAGATGAACCCACACAATGAGTGACACACATACCTGCACATACACACACCACCAACATTCCACCTGATTTAAAAAAAAATGTCAAATTAAAAATCAACTTGAAAGTTAATTAAGAACTTATTTTCAGGTTTCTCTTAAGGTTTCTTAACAACAGTTTAAAATTATTTTCTATAAAATTTTCACTACCTCTTTGGCATCTTTCAAGGATGACTAGAAATTGGAAAAAATGTATTTGAAAGAAACCTGTTTGCAACGGAACAAGTATTTATTATCAATTTCAGTTAAAATATTTTATTTTATATTTTTTATTCTTTTATTTAACAAATAGTGCGTGGAGTTTATTTACTTCATACTTTTCATTAATGGACATATTCCTGTAAAGTCATTGTTGCTCTGATCTGTAACATGTTATGTGGGTTCAATTGCTGTTACTGGTGATGCCACTTTTCATGTGCTCACCATCCAAATAGAGGAAAAATTTAGTTTGTTATAAAGAATGTTACGTCAGAAAACAAAAATTTTATGGTCCCGACTAATGATTAGTTTGCAGTCTCAATAATGGACCAGTTTATAGTATCGACAATAGACTAGTTCACAAACTCGACGATATTTTAGTTCATTATCTCGAGTACAGAATAGTTTATCGTTTTGACATACTCTTAACACTATAGACGAGTTTACAGTCTCGACTATAGACGAGTTTACAGTCTCGACTATAGACGAGTTTACAGTCTCGACTATAGACGAGTTTACAGTCTCGACTATAGACGAGTTTACAGTCTCGACTATAGACGAGTTTACAGTCTCGACTATAGACGAGTTTACAGTCTCGACTATAGACGAGTTTACAGTCTCGACTATAGACGAGTTTACAGTCTCGACTATAGACGAGTTTACAGTCTCGACTATAGACGAGTTTACAGTCTCGACTATAGACGAGTTTACAGTCTCGACTATAGACGAGTTTACAGTCTCGACTATAGACGAGTTTACAGTCTCGACTATAGACGAGTTTACAGTCTCGACTATAGACGAGTTTACAGTCTCGACTATAGACGAGTTTACAGTCTCGACTATAGACGAGTTTACAGTCTCGACTATAGACGAGTTTACAGTCTCGACTATAGACGAGTTTACAGAGTCAACTTAATCGATTGTAGCATATTTTCTTGTTTTTTTCTTTATTTTAGCTGTTGCCTTTACTATTTATAACGGAAAATGTTATTATCTTCTTTTATATGGTTGCACACAGATACAATAGCACATACACACTTACACACTTCTTTCTATATTATTTTGTAACCGAAAAATAAGAACAACAAAAATATATATCGTTTTTTATACTAAAAGAAATGTGGAAGTGCAGAAAATTGAAATTTATATCCATGTTTTCCCAAATGATTGCATTCACCCAAAAAATAAAGGATAAAAACATATACACAATCTTTTACTCCCACACACATAAACATACATGCGGGTTTTTCTTAGATGTGTGTGTAGGTGTAATAACTGATTTGTTTGTTGTTTTTTTGTGGGTATTGAAAGTACTCGTACAACATCAGAAATAACAATAAGCTTACAAAAACAACAACAAGAATGAAACTAACATCATGAACTATTTTTAGTCTTTTTGCTTCTTTTATTTTACTTCTTACCAAAAATGCAATTTAATGTAATAAATGTACTACAATTGCGTTGCATTTGCCACAAAGCTGGAGAGAGTGGTAGATAAGTTTTAAAGGGCCTTAAATGGAAGTTTAAAACCCGAGGGAGATTGGAGCTCAAAATGTTAAAATGCCGTAATTCAAGTAAACAACTTTTTTTTATTACTAAACATGAAGACGTATGATTGATGTCTATTTATTGTCTAATAATAAAGTATTACTCATACGTAGTTATACAAAGTTATAAGTAGTCTATGGATCAGTCTCGTCTATAAAATAGCTTATGGTTTAATTATAGTTTATAGTCATTTTTATAGACAAGATCTGATTTACAGACTAGTTTATGGTCTCGTCTATAGAGAAGTATATAGTCTCATCTGTAAACTCGTTCGTTGACTAAATAGTTTATAGTTCCTTCTAAAGACAAGTTTAAATATCCAACATAGTTTATAGTTTGTAGTCTTGTCTATAGAATAGATTTTAGTCTTGTCTGTAGAATAGTTTTTAATCTCGATTATAGACATTCTATTAAGTCTATGATCTAGAAATAAATTTCACAAATCACAACGTGTATTAAAAAAATTTAATCAATGGACATTTTGGCAAATTCCCCTGGTCCTATCCGTTCTAAAAATTTATTTAAATTTTTCAGTGCATGGGAACTACCTCTTCCCTTGATCCAAACCGTCCTACATTTTTTCCAGTAATACAGTGTGGAACTTAATTTTAGAATTTTCGCTGTTATAGTTATTTGGCTATTCGATAACCATTATTTCCTTTGTATAGGTAGTATCCTGCCCCTGGTTTACTAAAATAGTTCCTTGAGAAAGTGATTAGGACCAAATTTAATAACTCTCGCTGTTATAGTTCTTAAGATATTTGATAATTATTTTTTGCTTTGTATCGGGGAAAGTCTCCCCCTTGTCCCATCCGTCCTACATTTACAATATTTGCTTCGTATGGGAGTACCTTTCCCCTTGAGTTTCTTTGTATGGGGGACACCTCTCCTCACGGTCCAATCCGCCATTCATTCTGTCCAGTGAAACAGTTAGTTCAAAAATTTATTGGGAACAAATTTGAAAACTCTCGGTGTAGTGGTGTTTTAGATTTTCGATTATCACCATTTTCTTTGTATAGTGGCTACCTCTCCCCCTGATCATATCCGTTATTTCATATCGTCTAATTTTGTCTTGCAAAACAGTTGATGAATTAAGTAGTTCGGACCAAATTCGTAAATTCCCGCTGTTATGTTTAATGATCAAAATTTGCTTTGCATGGGTACTAATCCCCCGAAATCTATCCGCCCCATATTTTGTCTTGTAAAATAGTTTCTTGAAAAATTTATTGATACCAAATTTGAAAGTTCTGGATGGTTCTGGTGGTTCTTACGATATTCAATGATCAGTATTTCCTTTGTATGGGTGTTTCCTCCTCACCTGATTCAACCGAAAATGTTTAAAGCCATGTTACTTTCGGGTACATGGGGATCATTCTGTGAAAATTACATCATAATCGGTCCAGTACTTCAACTGCCTATTAGTTCCAAACTGAAATAGTCTATAATTTCCTTTACCTTTTCATTTCTTTTACTTTCTAAGGCCCCATTTTCGATTTAAAATCATTTACCCCACGTTCATTTTCCCTCATGTTCTCTAATAACAAACCATAACAAAATAATACATCTTTATTTGTTACCTCAATGTCTGTTCAGTTTTATATCAAAAAACCAAATTGTTTATTTGTAAGTCGATTTTGTTATAGATAAATGTTTGTATGTTTGTTTGTATTTGTTTTATTATTTTGTTACCTTCAATTTACACAGATTATACCACCTGACAAAAACTAAAATCGAATTGTGGTTCAATGGTTTTATTGTAAACATTTTGATAAGTTTTATGCAAAATTAAACTGAAGAAAAAAAAATAAAACAAAAATCTGGGAATTCAGACATTTAAATAAATATTATCACGAAATCGCAATTTATCGACCATTAAAATGTGTAAATAATCGGGAAAGACTTAAAAAATTATGTATATTTTTTTTTTAAATTGACAACATTTGTGGATAGATTTTTGCCTCAATCCCATCCGGATTTTTGCCTCAAGACCATTTTTGTTGAGAATTCTTAAAATTAGAAAAAAACACAAAGTTCAGAAGAAAAATTGATTTTATCTACCGGTGTCGGGAAGACCTAAAAACGTATGCTCTTCAAAAGCACTCCAAAAATACCTTAGAAATAACTGTGCGAAGTTCCACTAAAATATGCTAAACGTTTATAAAGTTATACAACATGCTAAATTTGCTATTCAGTTAAGCAGTGAGATCAAAAAATTCTTAACACATGTTTTTCATTAAAACTTTTAACCCGAGAAATATTTAAATATTTTGATCAGGTTATCATTGTAAAAAAATGTCAGTCAAATGTCAAAGAAATAAATAAACTGATTAAAATCAGTGACCACGAAAAAAATGCAACTTGGTCCTACAAAAAGTTGGCCAAACCTTCGAAATTCTGTCATCAAACTGTTTCCAATGTTATTGAGCAATATCGGGAGAACCTGTCTGTTGATAAGAAATCTGGTTCCGGCAAAAGGAATTGTCCATATGATGTTTTTAAAACCAAAACAAAAGAGCTCCCAACATATCGCTCGGAATATTTGATACGCAACATTAAAGCTAATTAAGGTTTAAAAACATACAGGTCTCAAATAAAGAGGACAAAAACAAAACAAAGAAAGACAGAAATAAAAGACAAGTTTGGTAAGAAAATATTCTTACTTCATAATGTATGACGAAACGTACGTTCGGGCAAACTTTTCACTACTTCATGGTCTAAAAAAACATTAACATAAAAGCATTCAAAATTAACCAAAACAATTCTTGGTAGCAATATTTAGCTTAATTTATTAGAACAGGCTCTAAAGATACCGAAATTTACATCAAGAAATGTTTACAAGAAAGGCTGATTCCATTCATAAAAATGCCAATTAATGTCACTATAGCGCAATGTGTGGTACAGGAACAATAATATGGTATTTATGGCTCCAAACTACCTGGAGCTAAAACTAGTAGAGAGATATTTGGCTATTATTTAAAGAAAATATAAGATTCAAAAGAGGTGTCCAAAATTGTGGCACTATAAAGCATTAATGGAGGAGTTTCCGAAAATGTTTCAAAATATATTTTTTTCTGTAAATTATAATAATAATTTCAATCAAATAAAAAAAGAACTTAAATACTATATTTGACTATGCTGAATCTTCAATACTCTCCACCACAAATGCATGTAAGCAAATACCTTATGTTACATACATATACACGTTCACACATACAGTCACAAAAGGTATATTATACATAACCTTTTTCCATAAATATAACTCGGAACACTTGATGAGTCATAAAATTTGTTTTATTTTTAGCGATATATTTTCTCTTCTGAACCGATTTTGACAAACTTTGAAAGGCAATTGAAGTTCCTATAACTTTACATTATGCCAAGATCTTATTCTAATTTGTCGATTTCTTGTTGGTAGTTTTACGAAAATTCTTCACTGAAACTTAGAGGTTTCCTCAGATATCGGTCTATATATTTGAATTAAAAATTAAAAAAATCAAAAATTAAATAAAAATTTTGTTGATTTTAAATTAGAAACTTCTCAGGACTACAACAAATACTCAAGTCAAATTTCATTGAGCCCTGTCAATTATTGTGGATGTGAGCGTGACAAACAGAAGGACAGCCAGACGGACAGAGTTAAATTAACTCAGACTTTGTTTTGATGCAGCAATATATAGACTTAATGGGGTCATAAATGATTCCTTCTTAGCGTTACACATGAAATAACAACCACTTGTGGTGGTGGAGGGTATAAAAAACGTTTTACGACCACTTAACGCTCCTGACCAGATCGGAACCTACACTCCACAAAATAAAGTGGAAAATACCTTAACTTAAACCATTGGAAACTCTATTAAAATGTGTCTAAAGGTTTAATAAGTACATTTTTCAGCTTTGGAACCACTGTGCGCTGTAAGTAAATTGAAATTATAATTTAATTTTAATATAAAATTTTTAAAACTTTTCCCAATAGAAAATGTTCTACAAACCAACAAATGATTTCATTTATTTCAATGGAATTTATATAAAATTTATAAAAAAAAACAATTTTTAAAAACATAATTTTAATAACAAAAATTGTATTTTCAATTAAAATCTTATTCAATTAAGATAATCACAGATAATCACAGATAATCACAATCTTAATGTTTCCATTATCTATTATTTTTGTTGAATTACAGAAAATCTGTGTTGTTCCCAAATTACTTTCTATTATTTGTTTGGATCTAATTTTGTTGCCAATATCGTCCAATGGTCCCAACACTTGTTACCAGATCTAACACCTCACATGTTCTGTAACATGATTAGAAACTTTATTTATGTTTTGCAATGTTGAAAATTCTATTATTAATTTTTAATTATATTTCTGTACTATCTAGAGGAAAAAGGAGTGTAATATGTGAAAGCAAATAGGAAATAAATAGAAATTGAAAGATATAAACAATTTGTAAAAATAGAACAGTAATAGAATTAAAATGTACTTTAAATCAGTAGAACAGAGGAGGGAAAATTGAATCATTTCTACAACGCACAATGGTCTCAAACCTCCACCCACACAAGGTATTATGAGGGTATATTAACTTTGTTATTCCGTGTATAACGCAAAAAAAGGAAT
>PYHX02000158.1:17456438-17463735 GCA_004302925.2 Cochliomyia hominivorax
ACAGGCAAATGGGCAAAACCATAATAATATTATTTTTCTATATTTATAATATTACAATTTCATTTCTATAAACACAGAGATGTAAATGCAAAATGTTGACAATTTAAAAAATTTTGACAGAAAGTTGTTTGAAATGTCAACTGTCATTACAAAAAACGAAACCAGCTGTCAGAAAAATATAGATCTTTTTAAAATTGTATATAGAACGAATGTATAAAACAGTTGTGAAGTGACTCTCTAATTGTTCTCATTTTTCTGAACTCGAAAACTTTCAAATGAAAAAAACACATTCCCATCTCTGATCTGCTGGACAGTGAAATATTCGTTATGGATAAATAATGGCAAAATATAATTGAATTAAAAATAGTACAACATGTTTCATAAAAAATAAGTAGATTTTAAACAGAAAATTAATTTTCTTAAAAAAAAAACTATTAAAATTAAATAAAATGGTGGACTCAATCTCATAGTTAAGATCAGGGCAATTTTTTGGAAATCTAGTTAAAAAACTCAGGCAATATCTTGCAAATTATGAAACTTGAAAATTAAAGTGCAAAAAACTCGAAAACTATAATAGATAAATATCAAAATTTATACTCCCCTGCAATGCGATCTTTGGCTCACAACATTTGACATCTATCCTAAAAATTTGTATACTCTAGCCTCTATATTCTACACACCTTGCCTAAAAGATATATTCCTTCTATACCAACAGTAGGAGTGCAGCACCAGCTGACTCCCATGGTACCGAATTTAGATTTTCGGTCTGTCTTTGTAATAAACTCAATTACTACCAATTAACTCGGAACAATAAGGACGAAGCTTTGGCCACAAGTTGTGACACCAGGAATGGACAAAGCAATCGTTAAGACAAGTACACACAACAACGTGGTCAGATAGGCGGCGACGACAACGAGCAGCAAAAGAGATAAAAGAAATACCACCATGAATACAATAGCAGAAACAATAACAGCGAAGCGGATTATTATTTTATTAATTCTACCGATCTTTAGTTCTCCACACCTGGAAGAATATGCAATTTCGCGACGAGCCTAAAATCTAGAATTTTTAGATCTCAACCACAATGCTCCCCAATATTCCATAACAACAGCCATGTTGGAACCGAAGTTCCAGGGTTCCTAATTTCAGTGGTACAATATTTAGTCATTCAGACTGTTTCGAAAATAACTCAACTACTATCAATTGAACTCCAAACAGTTCGGGATTCCAAACAGTTCGGGACATACAAATAAATCAACAATTCGGACAACACTTACATTAAACAATGCCCTAATGGATGATGCTTTTGCTTTGGAAAAACGATCGTTACAAAAAGGACACACAACAATGTAGCAATGTGGGAAATGGCGACGAGCAACAAGAGAGAGAAAGAGACGAATTATGAGTACGTAGACAGCAGCAGAAAGAGGAACAGCGAAACGAAGCCGCATATCCACACCTCGGATTACTGTTTCTTAAATTTAATAAAGTAGATGGTGTTAATTTGGAGCAATATGTAGCTGCTTAAAGCTATAGTGGTGGCTTTCCAAAATTGGCCTTCTCGAATATGTTGATACTTTTAAGTTGACCGATCAATTGAGAATTAATTTTTGAACCGATTTAACGAAGTTCGCCCATGCGTCCGTCTTCGTTACGTTACGAACATTTCGAACGCAATTTTCGAAAATTTGATATGCAGGATGTCAATATGTCATTCGTTCCAATATTTTAAGTAATTTCTATATAAATATTCTTCAGAAATAGGAGTTTTTAAAATCATAACTTTACGATTCATCTCTTCAAAATGTTCGACAAAGAGGACTGCAGGATATCCTGACTGACAGTGTCATTTTTCTGGTGACTGGTGACTGACAAGCAGCTATGCGATGTCAATTTAGTTGGAGGAGGATAAAGGTCTCAAAAGTCTTCACGACAGGTATTAAGATAACTCAACCCATTTCTCCTCTGCCAAAGTTCCTTGGTCAGAGCAAGTCGTTTTAAATGATTTGCCTGTGTTGATGGACTCTACAACTTCATATAGGGTAAATAAATTGTGGTGCATCCATAACTGAAAGATTGTAAAATTTGCAATCAACACTTCTTTTCGCCTTATTCAGTAAATAGGATCTAATATTGTGGTATTTGCAAACTTAATAACGACCTTACTCTACTCCTTCTTAGGGTTAGAGAGATATCGGACAAAGCTGAAATGCATTAGGAACCATATTAGCTACTTATAAAACGATTTCCTTCGCTATGTGGTTTCCTTCGCTATGTGGTTTCCTTCGCTATGTGGCACCCAATAGGAAGATATTTAAAGTTATCAATATGCAATTTAAGAACAGTAACAAATGTCCTCAATACCGCATATACATGAGGGGACGAAGTTCTTACCGATTAAGGAACATAATGAAATGCTCAGTAAACATGTACTGCTTGGATTTCATCGCATCAGTCTAACTTCAATACAATGCAATCGAAATATTCCCGAGCATGTGATCTTCTAATATATGCCTTTGATCGGGTTCGTATATGATAGCTTTGAGGATCAAGCACATGAAGGAACTTAGTTTAGGTAAGAATTCCGGTCAAGTTTTGGTTAAAATTCAAATCACTGTATATGTGCATAGACAGATTTAAATATCGCTTTTTATATTTGTACTAGTTTTCTTTAGTTTTAATAACTAGTGATGAAATTTTGAACCTCTTTCGGAAACCCTTTCATTAACATTTTCATAGCGCTTTCTGTCATTTTGCTCGAACATGTAGTCCATCTCCGTTTAAAATTTATCACACTTTTGGACACACTTTTTGTACTTTTCAATTCTCTTTATCAAGATCCCAATATCGCTGCACTGTCCTTAGCTCCGGACAGTTTGGAGGATAAGCTTCTCTTGGTACAAATACCACATCCTAGTTCTTGTTACCATTAGCAAGCCCTTGATACAAATGGCTTATTTTGCTACATACATACGTTTCGTCGTTCATTATGCAACAAGGACCCAACAAATCTTAGCACTGTACTAAACTTGCCGCTTTCCTATCGGATGTGTTGGGAGCACTTTTGGAAATGCTATCTAGTTATTCACTTTACAGGTTTTCTATCAACTGAAAGAGCGTTTTAGGTTTAAAAGCTTTTTAAATACGTCCCAATACCATAGTTTTTTATGAAGAATTTTTCAACACTCACAAATGTTCGCATAATGTAAGTGGTGGAGGGTATTTAAAATTCGTTGCAGCTTACTTAAGTATTCTTATATGTTTAAATATAACTGTTTTTTCAACTGAATTTTCAACATTTTTTCCTGATATGACATCTCTTTGCATTTACTACATTAAACAACTCTGCTTTTAAAATTACTCTTTAATTTTTCCTTCTTATCAAAACAAACTCTCTTCATTAAACACTCTCTTTTCCTTCAGCTGTCAAAAATGCGGCATTTTTTTCAATATTAATTTGTTGTTGTTCTTGTTATTGTTTGTGCTTTTCATTTTGAATTTAATTGATTAGAAAGAAAATTTGTTCAACTACAAAAAATTACGTGTACGATTTAGTTAAGTTGTGGGTGCGTAAAAAAAAGTACAAAGATAATAAAACGATAAAAGAAATTAATTTAAAAGATAATAAATGAATGATAAAAGACCTTTGTTTACTCATTAAGTGGTCATCTGTAACGAAAGCAGCAACATAAGTAATTGATTTTTTTTATTTCTCTTTAAGGGAACGAAGTAAATAAAGACCAAAAGAACAAACGTGTCAAACCGGCGGCTAAAGCAAAAAATATCTAAATTTCTTGAATTGTGAAAACTCTAAGGAATAGACATGGAGATTATAAAGAAGGGCGCCTTATTTTTAATGAGCGAAAAATGTTTTGATAATTATTTTCTTGAACATAATTATCTGGATGGTAAGTGGGAAAGGAAAATATAGAGCAATTGCTTAAAAGTCTTTAATTTTGTGTAACTTTCTTTTCAGTTCCCTGCTTTAAGGCTTTACTAAGTAAAGGCTTGGGTTTGGCCATTATAGCCGGTTCTTTGCTGGTGAAAGTTCCCCAGGTTTTAAAAATCCTCAAAAACAAATCCGGTGAAGGCATTAATTTGATATCCGTGTTATTAGATTTGACCGCCATTACATTTCACATGGCCTATAGTTATGTTAATGGTTTCCCTTTTAGTTCCTGGGGTGATAATACTTTCTTGGCATCTCAAACTGCTGCCATTGCTGCTTTAGTTTTATTCTTTAATGGTGAAAAGGCTAAATCTTTAGCTTTTATTATTTTCTACTCTACCTTTGTCTATGTTTTATGCTCCGGTATTACTCCCTTCAAGGTATTGGTTACCGTGCAAAGTTGCAATATACCCATTCTATTGGTGGGTAAATTATCTCAAGCATGGACTAATTATAAAAATGGTTCTACTGGTCAATTGTCAGCTGCCACAGTATTCTTATTATTTGCTGGTTCTTTGGCTCGTATTTTCACTTCAATTCAAGAAACTGGCGATAAGATGATGGTCATTACATTCTGTGCTTCTTCATTTGCTAACGGTGTAATTGTGTGTCAAATGTTGTACTATTGGAATAAGAGTGACTCGAAGGTGGCTTCTAAGAAGGCTGGCAAACCTTCAGCAGCTAAAAAATCAAAAAGCAAGAAAGTTGATTAAAGTTTTTCTTGTTTTTATTTTTTCTGGAAGAAAAGTCATAGTGAAAAGACTTCAATAATTGGAATTAAATTAAAGTAATAAAATAAATTAATTAATTTAAATCAAATGTAAGCTGATTTAATATTTTTCAATAAAGTTGAAATGATGATTTTTTCTCGTTTTAAAGAAAAAATCATACATTTTTATTATGGTTTTTAAAAAATGTTTTTTTAACTCAATAGTCTTTGGGAAGAATAAGAATTGTTTAAAATAAAGCTTATTTTTACTTCTAACGCTCTTTTTCATCTTCGGGGAATGGTTCAATACTTATAAAGTGCGAAATATCTTGGAATTTTCAAAAAAACTTTAGTAGAGTATATAAACTTTATCATTCCGTGTGTAACGGTAAGAAGAAGCAATCTAAGATCCCTTAATGCATACATATTCTTGCTTCAAATCAAAATCTTAGTTGATTTAACTGAGTCCGTCTGTCTGTCTCTTGTAAGCACTCTCACCTCCACAATAATTGAGAGAGCTCATTGAAATTTGTTCTGACTATTTGTTATTGTCCTGAGAAGTTTCCTATTTAAACCAGTAAAGTCGACCTGAGGTAGAGTCTTAATTCAAGAGATCATATGTTGAATTTTAAATTGACAAATTGGAATATTTTGTCATAGGATTAAACTAAATTAATATTTCTAAAATGACCAAAATCAGTTCAGTATAAAAGTTATAGCCAAAAATATAAGCAATTTTGTAAATCATTGTTTCTTTTGTTGTATTAAAAAAAACTTTTATAGGATAACTTAACGTTTATACTTCATACTCATTTTGAAGATTCGGCACAGGCTTAGATTTTTTTCCGAAGTTGTCAGTTATTGTTAATCTGATAAAAATGAGTGACCAGAAAAAATGCGTACTAAAATGTTCATTTTCAACAAAAAGCAACTTGGTCCTATAAAGCAGTACCGGAAGAACTAGTTCAGATAGCAAAGAAATTGATCGGACTTTTTGCTACGAAAAGTTATAACTAATGCAACATTAAAGGAACGCTGAAAAAGTTTAGTGTCCAAAAGCAGAGCACGGAAATTGTAGACGAGTTTTCTAAAAATATATTCTTGCTGCAGTTCTGGCAGATTTTTTGCAACTTGTTGGTCAAACATTTTACAACACAAGTTTATAATCCAAAATTTCCCAAAGAATTTTTAAGTATGGCAAGAAATATGAAGTTGCGGCAAAACAAACCAGTAATATCAACGGGCCCCATAAATACCGAAATTTATTTCAAGAAATGTTGACATTAAGCAAGATTTTGCAATAAAAATAGAAACAATTTTTCTTTTACTATATTTAAAATATGTTGTTTTCCTTATATTATAAAAAACTATTTTTATAAAATTGTAAAAAAAATTATGTTATTTTTTGTTAAACGAAATTATTTTATCTAAAATATTATCAGTTACAAAAAAATTTATCTTGAACAAAAAATGCAACGGAAGTTGCTATCAATAACAAAAAAATGAACGTGTTGCCAGATTTTTCATTACCATTATTTTAATTTTAATAACTAGATAAATTACATAAATAATATAAATTATTAAAAAACACATTAATAATAGTTAAAATTAAATAACTCTCTTTTTAATTAAATTTTTTAATAATTTTTTGATTATAAAAATGTATTTAAATAATTTAAAACATATTTCAAAAAAATTTTTAATATGGCAATACTAAAAATATTGCAATGTTTTTGTTGTTTTTGCCTATTTTCTAACTTATGTTTTGTTGTTATTGTTATTCTTAACACGAAAACAAAATAAACAAAAACTGATAAACGTCAAATATTTAACTCTTGTTCTCTCTCATTCAAAGAAAAAAATACTTGTGTATTTTTTTGTGTAATTTCTCTTCTTCTTTTCATTTGTTAATGTGTGTTTGTTGATTTGTTGCTTTTTGTTTACGTGGATTGTGAGTACTTAAGAGTTGTACAACATCTTCATAAGAGTAAAGTGGTTGAATAAAGAAGTTGAAGGAAAAAAGTTGAAGGAATTATTTTCCTTTTATTAAAAATACCTTATTTCATTTATTTTTTAATAAAAACTACAATTTTATCATAAATTATAACATGTTTATTTAATAATTTAAATAATAAAAACCGTATAATTTGAAGAAATTGCTAAAAGAAAATTTGTGTGTGTTTTTGTGGTTTTGAGGAAAGAGAATAAAGTGCAGATAACATCCAACATGAATATTCATAGTAAGTTTTTCAGGGAATCAATTAATTACGGAATTATATTAACAATTTTCTTTATAATTTTTTTCTAATTACAGTGAATGCTAATCATTTGAAATATATTAGTTTGATAACATTAACTTTACAAAATGCCATATTGGGTTTATCCATGCGTTATGCTCGCACCAGGCCCGGCGATATTTTTCTAAGTTCAACGGGTGAGTGCTGAAAGAAATGAAAAGAGGTGGAATAAGCAGCAAAGTGTTGACATCAACACTTTGGTGTTATTATAATAGTTATTGTATGTATTTGATTATTGTTATTTTTATACCCTTCACCACCATAAATGATTGAGGCACAATGAGTTTGTGCTGATGTTTGTAATATACCATTCGGTCCAGAATCACTTTTTGAGTCAATTTA
>PYHX02000158.1:17463835-17514439 GCA_004302925.2 Cochliomyia hominivorax
CATTGCGTCTTAGTGAAGTGTTACAAAACTGCTGCAGCCTGTCATTGCGGAATATATTAACAGATGCTGGCCAATGTTGTTCTTATCCTGATTGCGCAGAAGAGAATAATACCGAATCCGTTAATTAGTGATTTTTGTATATATGAATGAAATTTTAGGTCTCTTCTTAATGACTGCACCGATATAATTCTGCTTTTATTCCAGTAGTTTTACATAAAACGTACTTCCCAAGATTATTGGACATCCTAATATCTCATCTCTGCTGTTTTTAAACTCTTTGTTGAACTCACTTCGAGGTCCTGTACTTCAGATACTTATTCAGAGTCATTAGCTTTCATATCAGATCTTCCAATAGAATTATTTTTTAGTTCAGTTTTCCTTCTCATTCCAATTAGACTTTAAACAAAATGTTTGATCATCTCCATCTTCAAACAATTTACAAACGTTAAGTGTTTTATTAGACTCAAGGTTAAAGGAATTGTTCAATGAATTCATATCTTCAAGGTCTGACTGATGGTTGTATGTTTTTATTATAACACTCTCAGACTCCTACATGTGTTAGTTTAGTTGTATGTGCTACTAGTGTAGATTGGTGTTATTCAGTTGTGTTGGATGTCTATAATTGAAGTATTCAACAAGTGTTTTTTGTTTTGTTTTTGCTTTTTTCCAACAACAATAAAGAACACACGACGGGATTGTGTAAGACTGAAAAATTGTATTTAATTTATTGCAATAACACCCTCAGTTTTATACAAAAACAAAAATAACAAATACAACAAAAAATAACAAAAACAAAAATACTTGAGTAATAATATTTAATGGCAAACAATACGTTTGGTGCGATAACCATGTGTGTTGGTGTTGTAATTATATTCTATACTAGACCAACACTTGCACACAAACACAACACAACACAACACAACAAAATGCATTAAATAATAAAAGTTACATGAATATGATGTATATATGTATGTATCTCTGTGCATGTGTATGAGTATGTTTGAAGGTAAAGTATAGAAAATGCACGTGTAAAATTTTACTTACTAAATAAAAACTAAAACGTTTTAGTCATAATACTTAAATTAAATTTTTATAGTAATAAATGACTAAACCAAAAATGGAATATAAAACCAGGAAAGAGACTTTTAAGAGGAGGAAGAATAACAAAAAGTAATAATAATGAAAAGCAAAAGTCCAAGACGAATCTGAAAGTCCAAAGACGAATCTGAAATACACTACATTAGATGTGAGTACAGTTAATAAGTTTTCAAGAGTCATGACATCTGCATGTGTAGTTGAACCCGTTGTGTTACCCTAAAGAACAGTCAACTTATTCGATTGCTATTCAGCGGTCTGCATGAGAGCTTATCCAGCCAGTACCTGAAAGGAAATAAAGTACAGTGGTACAGTAAGAAAAAAACTGTCACTTCGTTATGGGAATTGCGAAAGAAGTCAGCGAGATTCATACATTTGCAATGACGATAAGAACACAATATCCAGATGCCTAATCTTCTTTCTATTAAACATGAATATTTGTCTCGATGTTCAAATGTTGTATATGGATCAAATAATGCCGGATTTCGACACGTAATTCCATATAGTTTATTCTCAAAGATTCTTCTAAAGTATGCCAATAGTTTCCCAAGCAGATGGTAGACACACCAAGCATCGCACCATGTCTGGCTAGTTCATCGGCAATGTCATCCCGTTACTGTGACTAGGAATCCAAGTCAGTAAAGATCCAAATATCTCCTTATCGTTGAACCAATCGGTCGCCCATCTCCATAGCAAATTTGACCTCTGTATATCTTCTCCTGAAAACGGTTTAAGCTAATCTCAGATGTCTTATACAAGGTGCTTCCATACGTTTGACGAGTGCAGTGAACCAAAAAAAAACTAGTGAAAAAAAATCAGAATATTCGAACAGGCATAATCTTCTTAGATGACTTTAGGTTTCAAAAACAGTGTTTCGTGTTCCACTGGATGACAATTAGCTTGAAGGAAACACTCAACGAAGAAGGAGACATGAAGACAAAATCTCCGTTTCTGATTAACATCAGTTCCGATCGGTGCAGAAACAGCATACAGATATTTTATGTGAAACTTAACATTTCGAATCTGGATGAAATAGAAATATACAGGAACCAAATATAATCCATCTCTGCTTTGTTAACAAAGAAGAAGAATTTATTACGAAAACCAACTAAAGTTGGCAAAATAGAAAAAATAACGAAAAAGCAAAGCAAAAAAAACAAAACTACATCAACTCTTGTTGCCCAGTTGGTGAATTATTATGTTCCAGAAACAATAAGTAAAACTCCAGTACTGAATTACAACAACAACAAAGTCATTTTAACAAAAACACAAAGACATGCAAGCGTTTGATTAAAAATTTCTGATTACATCGCGTTAAAACTAAAAGAAAGAAGGAAAATGAAAAACAATAATAAAGGAAAAAAAACAAAGACAGAAAAGGTGGTAAAGAAACAACATCATCAGCATAAAACTATTGGAAAAGAAAGTACATAGAATAAGACAGAATTACAGGAAAAAGGAAATTAACTTAAAAAGAGCAAAATGCAAGATTTAGATTGTTAGCAGAAAAAAGAACTTTATTTAAACAACAAAAATGAGGAAAAAATAACGATTGAACAAATTTTACAATTTTTGGTGTTTGATTTTAATTAGTGCAACATTCAATAAACTTCAAGCTACATTTAGCTAACCTACATAGCACAAAACTCTCTGCTGCTATAGCAGCCACTATTGCCATCTCCACTATTACCCAGTTCACCACTAGAAATAGCATTTCTTTTGTCAGGGGCAGCTGATAGAAGATTGATGGTTTCAATTTGATATTTTATGTTTATTAGTCAATAATATAGTAAAGTAAAATGTATATGTAACTTTGTATAGTAATATTCACTAACACAAATGTATACAATAAGTTGTGTATTAGCGTAAAGTATACTTTAGTTTAGTTGAGTTTAGTTAAGATTCATTTTTTTTGTTTATTTTTCGTTATAGAACAAATGATGTCAGTTGGCACTCTCACACATACATACACAGTGCTTTCTAACATACATCCAAACATTTACACTCTGTTTTACGTTAAAGAGAGAGAGAGAGAGATTGAACGTTAATGCCAAAAATTGTTTACAAAAAATTTACATTGCAAATATTTTGTTAACCTGTTAGTTTTTGTTTTTTGTGTATGTGTATGTAAGTGTACATTGAATGATATATAAATTTTGTTTGTTTTTCGTGTGTTAGATGTTTGTGTATGTGTTCTTACTGGCAGGCACTTAATGTCAAATTTCCGCTCATTTAAATCATGTTAGAGTAAAATTATATTCACATCATCAATATAATAACACAAATAAACACAGTTACTTATGGATCTACTAACTATTTAGTTTTATTGAGTTGGACTAGTGCGTAAAATAAAAATAGGGTACGCAGTTCGAAAATTATTTTAATTACAACATCTTCTAGTAAAATATATCATACAAATGAAAAATCGGGTCAGAATAGAGTCGGCAAATAGATGTGGCCTTTTTTCAACTTAGGACATTCGAGACAACTAATGACGCAAGTAAGGTTGACATTCAATATTGTCGGCGTACTCCAATACATTTTAAGTATGTTGAAAGAGTAGAGTATCCTGAAAATACACCCACTAATTTTATTAAAATCCAATATTCATAAGATTTTCTTTATCTGAATCTCCCCAAAAAATCATTGTAGTTCTGGAAACTGTTTCTGTTGTTATTCTGCAGCGACCTGCGTGTTGCTTTTGTCCGGTGTTGTAATCTCATTCTTACAACGCTAAAAGGTTTTGGTATTATGTCTAGCAATAACTCCCAGATTACATCATCCTCGCTCCCAACAACTCCTTGGTATTTATGAAGTGTTTGTTTCCCGGCCATTCTTGTACTGGGGTTGCCACATAGGTTATTATTGTTTGGGTCCATTAAATCAATTTCTTTTTATAATTATTATGAACTAATCTTATTATTCCGATATTTAATTTCCAAGTATATTCGAATTTTGGCAGTTAATCCAAATATTTCGTCACTTGACTTAAATAAATCAGCTCTTACCACAACACATTGTTCTTCTGTTCCAAGCAAATTCATCATTTGCACAATTCAAAGGCTTTTTTTACAAAGCTATTTGTAAGTTTACCTCATAATTATGTATTGTCGAATCGGTGTATCGAATTTTTTGTTTCTTTGCTGACACCATTCCAAAAAGAGCTTTACCCATCACCGATTAAAAAATGTATTGAAGACTCTATGCTATAGCCCACCGGCAGTGGAATATTAAACCATCGTGTGTGATTATCAGAATAAAATTGTCCAGATTGAAAAGGATATAGTTGTTGCAGTAGCTGGACAGTGTACCTTCGGAGTGCATGCAACGAGAACAATTCTTACTTCGAATGGTTTTTGCAGAAGTAAAAATTAACTGCTAATTTTCCTAAGTGTACCAATCGACTCAGAATCAACTATGTGCGTACTTCTTTCTATCCGTCAGACTGTCGAAATAAAGCTTCTAATCAAAGTACTGTTCACAATTTCGAATTTTCGCATTAAATTTGTGAATTTTTTTGCCAACCCTAATACCTCACCAATACTAACTAACAAAACACTCAAACAACCGCATCTCTCTATATATCTACATCTATATTCATTCAAACATAAAATATTGTTATAACGCCAATTAATATTTTTACGCTGTCACAGCAAGTTATGCAGTAATTAATCCACGTAATGATACATTGCGTTACATTGATGGTATGTTATGGTTTATGTAATATAATACTCCCTATATATATATATAGAATCTATATGTCCAAAAACGCCTTTGCATATATACTTTCACCTAAGTGCGTGTGTTGTATAGTAATTGGTATCTGAGCAATTTGCTACCAAAATTTAATTGTCAGTTATTTTTTGCCATTTTGGTATAGTTTGATGAAATTTGATTAATATTAAATGTTATCTATCAAATATCGGAATATAAAGTAAATGCACTGCCTGCTGTACTGCCAAAATTGAAACAATATTCTTCAATTAAACTATTTTTAGCTTTAGGTTCAATTGTAACTAAGCAAAAAATATAATTTTTAGTTAGTTACCGTTTACTTTAATAACGGTTATCCTAAATAAAATTAAAAAAGATAAGATAAGATAAGATAAGATAAGATAAGATAAGATAAGATAAGATAAGATAAAAAATACAATTTCCACACCGTTGGGGTGTTATGATTTTGTGCTGATGTATGTCACATGCAAAAAATTGCGTTACCCTCTACTTTAAGTATAACGTTCGACTCAGAATCATTTTCTAAGTCGATTGACGAAGTCTGTCTGTACGTACGTAATTGAGAACTGTCTAACGGTCGCAATTTTTGATATCTCGATGAAATTTGGTACATATCCAATATCATTGAAATTGGCCATGTTCGGTTCAATATTTCAAGTACCTCCCATTCAAATGTATCTCCCGGAGTTTTAAGCTCATAAAAGTTACAAATTTAAAGTGATTTCAACGAATTTTAGCAAAACTAAGTCTTATGATATTCTGAAACAATGTGCTAAAATATGCGAGGTCGGTTCATTATTTGTCATACGTCTCATACAAGCTTATATCTCACACATGCGTTGGTATTTTGAAAATAACTGATCAAACTAAGACACAAATCTATGTGCTAAATTATACGGGGACTGGTCCATAACTTTTCCTAATTCTCATTAGAACCCTTCAGCAAAAATCATTTTAAAACGCATAAATTTCACATAAATGTTAGTGTCATCATAATATAAAGCACAGTTACGACTAAATCAGAAAATTAAATTATACGAGGGTCGTTCATTCATTTTTCGTAACTATTATTTATAATAAACATTGTGGTGTAGGGTATTACGTAGTGGACCTTTACCGATTATAACTACTTTACTTCTTGTGTAAATGTGATATGAATGGATCAGTCCGCTACGCAAAGAAAAATACCTGAATATTTTTCTCAAGTTCTGGTTTCGGCTGGGTTTAGGTTCAGTTCCAGTTCAGTTCAAGTTCAGTTTTAGTTCAGTTCTATTTTAGTTCGGTTCTAGTTAAGTTTAAGTTCAATTTTAGTTCAATTTTAGTTCAGTTCTAGTTCAGTTCTAGTTCTGTTCAAGTTCAGTTCTAGTTCAGTTCTATTTTAGTTCGGTTCTAGTTAAGTTTAAGTTCAGTTCAAGTTCTGTTCAAGTTCAGTTCTAGTTCAGTTCTAGTTCAGTTCTATTTTAGTTCGGTTCTAGTTAAGTTTAAGTTCAGTTCTAGTTCTGTTCAAGTTCAGTTCTAGTTCAGTTCCAGTTATAATTTCCCCATTTGTTTTGCTTAAAACTAGTTAATTAAAAGCTTTATTGAACTGATTAACATATTGTTTAAACGACTGCTGCAATTATGATTATATTTTCATTAAATAAATATTTTATTAATAAAACCACTATAATAAATTTATATATATTTTTTTAATTTATGGCCAATTATGGATTTAATTGAAGAAATAACTGAAAAAAACGTCATGTTCATGAATTTGTATTTGTCATAGTTTTATGTTAAACAAACATTAACTCTAAAAGTCAAAAATATATAAAAATGAAACACAATTTTAAAATCATTTATAAAATATAAAAATAAATAATACAACAACGGTAACAACAAAAGCATTCAACAAACACTGATTGTCAATTAATATTGTAGAATTGAATAAAAATGAACACATGTTATGTGGGGTAGAACTCACTTTAATAAAAATTGTATTTTAAGTATAAATTATGAAATTATGACAGAATGGCAAAAAGGAGGAAAAAACGAACAGAATAAATAAAAACATAAAATGGCTTTTAAAATTGGTAACGTAACAATTATAAATAAACACACAAACTCAAACACACTAACACTAACACAGAGGCAATGAGTCTTATAAACATTAAAATGAATTTTATTTTCAATTAAACACAACAGGAAATCAAAATCTATAAAATGGAATGAAATGAAATTTATTCACTTTAACTGAATTAAAAACATGAAAATAAGGAAAATATGAGATTCAAGAAAATAATTATTATTATTTGTGGACTTAAATGTTAAATGGAACTAAGTGGAAAATTTTATTGGTTATTAAATGAATGCTGAGGAAAAACAGGTACAATTTAGTGATTGGAGTTGCGGCAGAAAAATGTTTCTATTTAATATTTATTAAATGTGTGTGTGTTAAACTAAATTTTTGCCATAATTTTATAGAAATCTATAAGATATTTTACTTCTTTCTTTTTATGTGTTTTAACCATATTATGGTCTCTATTTATTTATTTCAAACAAGTATTTTAGACGTGTGCGGTAAACATATGTGTGTGCATCATAATTCTTATTTGTGATTTTAAGAGCTTTTCATAAGCGTCATTTTATGAGTTTTTAGTTGTTATACAAACATTCGTTAACACACATACAAATATAATAAAATTACTAACACATATAAAAGCCCAATTACATAGAGAATAAATTAATAAAAGCACGTTAGAATGATATATTCGGCTATGCCGAATCTTCAATACCCTCCACCACAAATTCGTGTGTAGTTAATACATTTGTTTTCGTAGATATATATACACACATACACTCACAAACATATACATTATACGAACCTTTTTCTTTAATATACAGACACACTTAATGAGTCATAAAATCAGTTATATTTTTGGCTATAACATTTTATCTACTAAACCGATTTTGAAAATTTAGATTATTTTACACTTGAACTTAGAGGTTGCATCAGATATCGGTCAAGATCTTTTGATATAATGAACAGATTTTACTGGTTTAAATATATATTATGGAGTTTGATGTGATTCTTTCTTAGAGTTACACACGAAATGATAAATTCAATATACCCTCTTCACCATCTTTATTTATGCTCGACGTTCTCTTCTCAAATCAAGACTCGCTGTCCTGATTATTTGGTAGGAACTTTTTTTGTTTAAGTAAAGGATTGACTATTTCTATATAGTATAACAGTCGATTTTTGATTCAGTAAGACTAATGATCTGATGTATTTTAAGTCTCTAAATCAGAAATCCGAAATAATGCTTTCGCTAAAAGTTTTATTAAAACATGTGTTAAGAATTTTTCCATCTCACTCCTTCTTATGACAGATTTTTTTCTTATCTGTCGATTTATTATCAAGAAGAGTTCCTTCCATTACTCTGTGTATGTGAAAATGCCAAAACAGACAGACAGACAAACCTTAAAGGACTTAGGTTTTGATTTGATGTAAGAATATATATACATTATGGGTTTCAAATGATTCCTTCTTCCGGAATGCCTAAATTTATTCACCCTCTGCACCATTTGTAAGGGTTGATAGTATAATAAGATATTTGTAACAAACATTCGATGTTTAGAAAATAATTTTTTGGTTGATCTAAGTGATTTAGAAGAGAGTTGATAAAATGGAATTTGCTCGTCTTAAAAAATATATGACTGAAGTCATATATTTTTTATTTTTAATTTAAAAGCGTAATTAATATCGACAAATTAAGTCATTGATGTTACTTTTGAACTGATATAAATTCAAAATTTTTTTCTTTCTGTGTATCAATTTAAACATCTATAAACATCAACACAAATATATAGAATAAAATAACCACAACTAATATCCATGTGAACTTACAGTGTATCTTAAAAATATTATTAATGAAACAGTTACATAAAATGAAACTTTCAATATGATCGATATGAAGTATGAATTTTTTATATTTAATAAATTTTGTTGGAAAAATAATTTTATTAAAATTTCTTAGCATTATTTTCGTCTTCACTGTTTAGATGCTTTTTCCATATAAATACACTTACACACCAATACACATATATATAGAGACCTATAAATCCTGCAACAATACAATAACAATAATACCAACAAATCCTATTTAATTGATTTGAAATCATATTTTATGAAAAGTGGTTATCATTATCGTATTGTTGTTCTTGTTGTTGTTTTCTTTTTTATTATTTTTATACCCTACACCATCGTAGGTGGATGTGGTATTATGCGTTTTTGCTCATGTTTGCAATATACAGACAAAGAATCATTTTCCCAGTCGATTTAATGATGTCCGTCCGTCTGTTCATGTAAACGTTTTTGATATCACAATAAAATTTGGGACATATTATTATTTTGCCTAAGGACGAAGCCTATTGAAGTTGGTCTAAGGACAAAGCCTATTGAAGTCGATCCAATATTTCAAGTATCCCCAATACATATGTTTCTCCCGGAATAGGTTTTAAGGTCATCAAATATAAAGCGATCGGTCTATTATTTCTCATAGATATATACAACATCCCTTAATAATATCTATTTAAAGAGATTGAATCTCACATATATGTTACGATATTGTGATAAGAATTTGTCAAGTCAAGATAAATGTAAGCAAAATTCGATGTTAGAAATTTTACGAGCGTCGGTCCGTAACTTTCCTTAGCTCCCGTACCACACCTAAGGAAAAAAACCTTTTTAACCGCACAAATCTTACATATATGTTAGTACCATAAGAAACTGAACTTTTATATTTATATTTAGTATTTTAATATACCCTACACCACCATAGGTGGTTGAGCTATTAGACGTTTGTGCAAGAAATTTAACAGAACAATTGCACCATCACCGTTCGATTCAGGATCTCTTTTTGGGTGCATTTAACGATGTCCATCCATTCGTCTGGTCTGCTGACTGGCTGATATCTTAATGGAATTTGGCCCAAGAACGATGCCTACGAAAATTGGTGATAATGAGTCCATTATTTGATCTAATCCTAAATAGTAAGCGATTTTAATGAAATTTGGAACAAATTAGTTGATATAAAAATATCTCTATACGAGGATGCTTAATAAACTTTTGGTAGCTACCACATATAACCAACAATGTGGTTTATGGTATTAAATAGTCGGTCTCGACCGCCTTTAACTTCTTACTTGTTTATTATTTGCGTTTATGTGAAAAACAGTCAATTTTAGTGTCTTTGTTAGTAATTTAACCATTAATCAATAAAATGCACATAAACTGTGATGCCATTATTAATTGTTTTAATACACAGAAATATAAATAAATAAATAATAATTTTAAATACACACATATACAAACACATTTAAGAGTATTTAAATATGTATTGGTGTATAACAATAAAAATAAAATTAATCATTAAAATAAATTATAATTATTTGAATTTTTGCATAAAATTTAATTAGAGGTTATGTGAATTTGAAAATATGGGTAGAAAATCATAAAATTATTTTCTTTTTATTTCACATAATTTTAAGGATTAAATTGTCCTTTTGTTTGAAATTAATTTTATTCCTTATTTTATTTAAGTTTACTTTCAACCCCATAAAGCTCATTAAGAGTAATTCTGTATTATTTTATTTTTCTTATAATTCTCATTTGGTTTATAAAACTTTTTTATATTTTACCTTTTAAAATATGGAATTAAATTACTCTGGCTTCTTTTCAGTTGTCGAATAAATCTTTCGCCTTTTACTAAAGATTTCCGTGGAAAAAAGCATTTAATGAGTCTTAAAACTTAATTTTTTAAAAAAGCTCTCTTAAAAAGAGCAATAAATAATAAATTTTCAAGTATAAAGAAAAATATTTTGTACAAAATTATTAGTGAAAAATGTGAAATTTGTTGAATTTTTAGTGAAATTTAAATTTAAAAAAAAAAATTAAATTTTTACAGAAATTTGATTTTTCAAATGAAAATTGGAATTTTTAACAGACATTTGGAATTTTTGGTGAAAATTTAAATTTTTGGTGATAATTGCAATTTTTGGTGAAAATTTAAATTTTTGGTGAAAATTTAAATTTTTGGTGAAAATTTAAATTTTTGGTGAAAATTTAAATTTTTGATGAAAATTTAAATTTTTGATGAAAATTTAAATTTTTGATGAAAATTTAAATTTTTGGTGAAAATTTTGGCTTAAAATTGGAATTTTTAATGAAAATTGCATTTAAGTCAAAATTGAAATTTTTGATGAACATTACTATTTTTGGTGAAAATTAGAATTCATGGTCAAAATCGAAATTTTTAGTGAAAACTGAAATTTATAGTGAACAAAATGAAATTTATAGAGAAAAGCATTTAAATTTTCACATTTAACCTAAAAAACGTTTATTTTTTCCATTAAATCCCATGAAGATATTCAACCAAATAAAAATTTTAACTACTAAATATCGTAATAATACACATAATTTGTATCCAGTTAAGTTATTTCAAATTTGTGTCCCAAATTTTGGCAAGTTTACATCATCTCCTCTTCCGAAATTTCTCTAAACTGTAAAGATATGAATACAAGTAGCAGCTCCAATATCATTGATATTATTGTTCAAAATTTTACGATTAATTGGAGGAAATTATCTTCAATTAATTGAAGTTTCATAATAAAATTGTCATTGAATAAGTTTTTATGAGGATCGTTTTATAGGCATCTAATTCTTATAACAACAAAGCAACATTTTTTACAATAAACTATTTGTTGAAATGCAAAAATTAATTATTAACATATAATCACAGTCCATTTGTCCAATAGACCAACAATTCATGCAAAATGTGGTTGTAATATGAGTATATACTTCATCATTGTGCCCAGAATTATCAATATCCAATCAGTAGAAAAATGATTATGATCAAAAATAAAACACATTTTATGGATCTCCCAAACAAGAATGTTCGCTAGCAGAAACAAATTGTATTTGTCCAACAAATGATAAATACCGTATACATATATGTGGTAGAAAGTACAGAAGATTTAACACTACCGAATCTTGTTTACGTAATAAATGAAACTAGAAGATTTCTTATTTCTATAAAAATTTTGATTAAAATTTTGAAAACTCCCTCTTTTCCAACATCTCTATTATAAATATGAAATGTATTAAATCAAACTTTTTTTATATTTTGCCAAAAACACCACATGAGAACATATATTTATGACATAAACTAAGCCCACGTGTGTCCATATAAATTGTAGTTTTTATCAATTTTATTCTGCAAAAAAAAGATCATAAAAATAAAATTTCACTGCAGAAAAATAATAAAAGAGAAACAAGTTAGAATGCTTTGTTCGGCTATGTCGAATTTTTAATACCCTCCGCTTTCTTACATACACACTCAGAAACGTACACAAACATATATAATAGTTGTTCTTAAATGTAACAGGGAACATTTAATTAGTTATATTTTTGGCTCTAAATCTTTTGCTACTGAACCGATTTTGATAATTTTTTTTAAATGTCAATGAAGAACATGTAGCTTAGTGTAGTGGCAAAATATTATTCCAATTTGTCGATTTACAATTCACATTTTTACATAAGTTTTGTTACTTAAATTTAGAGGTCGCCTCAGATATCAATCTATATCATTTTTGCCAGTATTAAATTGAAAACTTCTCAAGACTATAACAAATACTCAAGTCATATTTCATTGAGGTCTGTCAATTATTATGGATGTGAGCATGAGACTCAGTTTTATATACATTATGGAGTCCCATATGATTTCTTCCTCTTCACACTTGCGGTGATGGAGGGTATAACAAAGAAGAAGAGGAAGAAAAATACTTAATGCTCATGACAAGATTTTTATATTTTATTATAACAAAACTGTCATAAAATTATGTCTCTGATACAAAAGTGACACTAAATTTTTATTGATAAAATAATAAAAATAAAAATCTTAATGATTATTTTTTCCGTTTCAGTCACATAAATGTTTTACACAATAAAATAACTTAAATTATTATTTAAGATTTTAATAGCTTTTGGTTGGTTAGAATTCAGGCTGCTTTTAAAAAGAGGAATTAAGTTAATATTTTATGCCTAAAGAGTAGATATAATAAAAATCACTTTAATGTGTTGGAATAATAAAAATGTTTAATATATTTATGAGTTATAGCAGACCTCGTATATGCCATAATTTTTAATTTCATCACTTTAACTCCTTCTCTGAATAGATTCTAATTAGAGTTCTTTAGAATTCTTTTTTTTATATTCCAAAATATCTTTGAACCATAACTATCTGAAAATGTTGTTGTTTCTCTTTTCTATTAAATAAAAGAATTTCCAAAAATCAGAAAATAAAATTCAAATCTAAAATCAACTCTAATTGTGTAACAACAAAGAATAAAATGAAAATGAAGAAAATATTACTGAAAAATTCATTAGAAATGCAATAATTTTTTTACATAACGAATGAAGGCTACTGAAGTTTTTATGAAAGGAGTGGGATCAAAAAAGTTGGACAAATATTTAAATTGTCCAAATTTTGGTGAGACCAGAAAACCTGGCTCAGGTAGAAGGAATGGTCCACATGAAGTTTCTAAACCGAAAATAGAAAGCATTCTAAACGTTCTTGGTATGGCAAGCAATATGCAGTTGCGGCAGAAAAAGGTAAAAATTTATAACAACGGGCTCTATAAACACTGAAATTTACATCAAGGAGTGTTTACAAAAACTGCAGCTTTCTTTCATATCCACTTTTCTTGAATTGTCATTTTGTCATTATGGCGAAAAAACATTTGAGTAGTACATGAACAACAATATGGTATTTGTACCAAGAAAAGCAAATCTTTCGAACTGCCAGAGCTAAAAGCAGTAGAGAGATATTGGACTCTTGTTAAGAGATTATTGAAAAAAGTGACAGAAATCATTATTATAAAACTTTGACTGAAGGGTTTCCAATAAAGGTTCAAATTTCATCACTAGTGATTTAAGCTATAAAAATATATTTTTGCAAATTGTAATAATAATTTCAATTAAATAAAAAAAATTTTGGTTTCATTTTGGTTAACATATATGTATGTTAAGAATTTTTCAATCTTACTCTTTAGTTTTGCTGATTTAGAGCTTTTTCTTTATATGATTTTAATTTTCTTTTTGATTTCAATTGAATGAATAAAATGAAATCAGATGAATCTGTCAAGAATTTCTTGAAATATTCCAACAACCACATTTTTCATTTTGTGGGTTGAACTTAGAGTTTTTACATTTTCTCATTTTTTAATAGAACAAATTAGAAGTTGATTATGTAAGTTTCGTTCAGAAAAACTAAATATTAAGAGATTTTTTTATTATTTGCTAAAAATACATATGAAATTTGTAAGTGAAAAGGAAAATTTGGAAAAAATAGGACAATATTTTAAATTAATTCATAAGACTATATTAAGTAATCGGATAGCAGAGATGGGATACAGAAATTACAACAGAAGTTAAAGAGAACCTACACTAGAACCTCAACCTGAAGTAGTATTTATATAAGAACCCGAACAGAATTTGTCAGGACTGAAGCAGAACTTCAATTAGAATCTGAATTAAAACTAGAATATGAACCAGAATCTGAGCTAGAATCTTAAATAGAACTTAAATTAGAAAATTAATCTTGTGTCTAAACCAGAAACTGAACTGGAATCTGGACTAAGGAATGTTAAATTTCAAATTTTTTTAATTGACTGAAATTATTATTACAATTTACAAAAAAAAATTATGGCTTTAATCATTAGTGATGAAATGTAAACCTTTTTCAGAAACCCTTCCATTACTATTCTTAAATTGTATTCTGCCAATTTGCTAGAAGGTGAAGATCATCTCCGTTTAAAATCGACCACACTTTTGGACACAAAGGGTTGGCTTTCTTTGTCGCAATTTCATATTGCTTGCCATACCTAGAACCTTTTAGAGAACTTTGACTTTGCCTTTGGGTCCTAAACTTTTCTTCAACATTCCTTCGCACATCAGCAGCATAAAAGAAAGTTGCGAAAAATCTGCCAGAACATACATTTCGTCATCCATTATGTAGCAAAAATCTTTTTTAGAAAACTTGACGTCAATTTCCTTGCTATGATTTTGACCTCTGAGTTTTAAGCAGCGTTCCAAGTAGTCCGAGTACTAAGCCAACCGGGCTGCTTTCCTACCGTATGTGTTGCTGTTTTCTATTTCCATTTTTGGATTTTTAAACGTCATGTGGACCATTCCTTCTACCCGATCTAGGTTTTCTGTTTGGAAACAATTGGAAAAACATTGGAAACAATTTGACCGCTGACGTTTGAATGCTTAGTCAACCTTTTAAAGGACTAAGTTAGGATTTATTCAAAATATTTATTTGATAAAAAAAACTTCATGAACTAGAACCGAATAAGAATTATACTTAGAAAATATTACCTCAACTGGAATGAAAAACTGAACTAAAAACTGAAAGAAGAGCTTAAATAATAGCTAAATAAAGAGGGGGATTGAACATCTCTGATTTTTAAAAGAACACTTTTATGAAAGACAAACTGAAACTCTAATTCTTTACATAACGAATTCAATATAATGAATATTTTTTTTTTTTTGCAAAATTACATGATTCATAATTGCAAAAACTAAAACTTTGTTATCACAAAATTTGTTAAAAATCAGCCACTTTTTCAATTCACTACACATTTCATATATTTAAGCTTTAAAGCAAAATAGAAGACCAATATATATTTCAGGGTGTTTCATCTACAAATAACTTTTCATTTATTAGTAAATTAAATTAGAAAAAGATTCTGTCAGGTGTGGGGTTCGAACCCACGCTCCCTCTCGGGAACCAGAGCTTAAATCTGGCGCCTTAGACCGCTCGGCCAACCTGACTTGTTGAGTAGTTATACACATTGATAATATAAATGATATAGTGACTATATATAGATGTTAAATATAATTGTTATATATTGACATGGAAATAGCACAAATTGAATTAATTAAATCAGACATAAGAAAAATGCTACGACATTACTCTAAAGTAATATAAGTATTTAGCGGATGTGAAAAAAAGCAAAAGAACAAGAAGTAAATGTCAGCAAAAACATATGTGATCTATTTCACTTCTAGTTTAGTTCTAGTTCAGTTTTTGTTCAGTTCTAGTTCAATTATAGTTCAGCATTTTTCACTTCTAGTTTAGTTCTAGTTCATTTCCAGTTCTAGTTCGGTTCTAGCTCAGTTCTAATTCAGTTCTAGTTCAGTTCTGGTTCAGTTTGAGTTTAGTTCTACTTCAGTTCTGGTTCAGTTCTAGTTCATTTTTAGTTTAGTTCTAGTTCTGTTCTTGATGGAAGTTTCTTAATTGTTGTTGCTGTGTAAAGCTTTTCTCACTGGGTATTTTTGATAAAAAATATGATGTCAAGGCACTGTGCCAGAAACACTACAATATACATATTTGCAAACAACTGTATGTTGGAATACATTATAGAACAAGTAGCAACAAATGACAAATGAAATAGGAAGAAAATGTTAAACTGGAAACAACATTTCGAGAAGCAAAAAAGCTGCAATCACACTAAACAAATATTTCATCAATATCAAATCAAACTTATTCTATGGAATAATTCGCATCATAGAAAATATCAACAAAAAAAACATTAAAATGTTCCAATAATGAAGAAAATTATAAGAATTAACGTTTGTTATTTTTATTTCTATAAATATTTGTCTAGTGTGCCTACACGTTACACTCATACGGTTGGTTTAAATTACATGATGTCTTCACAAACGCACACTCAATCATTCTTGTTTACATTCACACACATACACAAGCCCACACGCACACATGCATGTATAATTTGTTATTGTATATTGAAAAATTCATTGACATAGAATTCTGTTGTTGTTTGTTGTTGTTGTGTGTTGCTCTTGTCGTAGAAATTGAACAATTGTAAATATTCCGATATGTCTGATCAATTGATTTCCATGGGGAAATCAAAAAATTTTGTTGTATTATTGTGTTACAAATTTCCACATTCTTTTTTCTCCATTATATTTTATCTTCATATTGTCATTGCTCTCTTTTTTCTTTCTTTCCTTATTTTGTAGTTGTTTGTTTTGTTTCTTTTGTTGTATTTAGTTAATTTTATTGTGAGGTAATTTTTTTATGTACTTAAGTTCCATTTTATTGAAAAATTTATTTATTCCAGAGGTTTTATTTGTTAGACTGAGAAAATTTCTATTGTTAGATTAAATTGAAAATTAGTTGGAAGAGTCATAAGAAAATGTGTGTAAAATTTTATTTGTGGGTGGGAGTATTTAATTTTTAAGGAGGAATAGTGTTTGAATGGAATAGAGTTTAGTATCCCTTTTTGGAGGCTTTTTAAGGCCTGACCTTTACAAAAAGAACGATATTTTTGCATCGTGTTGTTTCCTGTGATAATAATCAAATTCAAAAAGTTGTATGTAAAGCCCCACCAGAAAGCCAAATCAATACCGAAGTCAAATATGCGTGAGTCCAAATTAATTCTCAATATTTTTTTGAAAAGCGTTTTGTAAAATGTGCTGATGAAATCGGACCTGTACCACGGTCTAGCTTAACTTAAAGATAAAAAAACAAAAACTCTCAGAATATTGGACCATACAACCTGATAATACTTTGTCATTATATATTAATAAACCGGCCAAAACTTAGCGGATGGAAAATTTTAGCTCTTTTGCCTTTTAGCCCAGATATAAATCTTTTAAATTATCATCTTTTTTGATCGATGCAGAATGTCTTAACTGGATTACACTTTTCTAATTAATAGAATGAACTTTTTTGTAAAAAAGTTGTAATTTTTGTTCAGCTGAATGAATTTGCGTGAAATTGAAAAAATGATAACCGATCATTTGAAAATGATAACCGTAATTTGAACCTCATTGGGGTATTCCACGGATATTCATTTCCTTTTCCTTTTAGTTTAAGATCCATATCTTCAAAAAAAAAAAAAAAAAAAAAATATATATATATATATATATATATATAATATATATATATATATATATATATATATATATATATATATATATATATATATATATATATATATATATATATATATATATATATATATATAATTATAACTATTTTATGAATTTATATTTATAATAAAATTTTGCAATAATATTAAGTTAATCAGTCCAATAGAAAAAATTATAGCTAAAAGAATATAATAAAAATAATATTATATATATATATATATAATATATATATATATATATATATATATATATATATATATATATATATATATATATATATATATATATATATATATATATATATATATATATATATATATATATATATATATATATATATATATATATATATATATATATATATATATATATATATATATATTATATATATATATATATTATATATATATATATATATATATATATATATATATATATATATATATATATATATATATATATATATATATATATATATATATATATATATATATATATATAATATTATTTTTATTATATTCTTTTAGCTATAATTTTTTCTATTGGACTGATTAACTTAATATTATTGCAAAATTTTATTATAAATATAAATTCATAAAATAGTTATAATTGACAATTTCAGGAAAGATCTTACAGAATGCCGTAGATATTGATCTATATCATTTAAAACTTCTTCGAAATACATCAATTATTCAGGGCAAATTTCCTTCAGCTTTGTCTATTATTGCGAACGTGAGCATATCAAAAATAGAACGACAGACAGACATACATAAATTAACTCAGATTTGAATTTCCGTCTTAGCGTTATATATGAAATGACAAAGGTTAAAAACACTCTTCATCTCTTGTTGTGGTGAAGTTATAAAAATACCATCTTATGACCCTTGACCCGACCTTTAAAATGTATGCTTATATGTGCTATTTATCTACCATAGTTTTCGGATTATTTGTATTTGTATTTTAAAAATTTTACAAGGTCTTGAGTCAGTTTTTTTATATTTTTCTAAAATTCTTATTTACATAAAAGATTATAATTAAAAACTCTATCGGATCAATTCCAGACTCACTTAAATTTGAGTCTTTTTTTTGAAAATGATTATTTTAACATACACACTGATGCATATTCCTATAAAAACATGTTTTTTATTTCCTGTGATTTCCAAGAACGTTACTCACATTTTACGAATTAAAGTTTTACGAAAATCCGTAAAGTAGGCAGAGCAGTTAAAAATTATTTTAGACAGTCCTGACTTATGTTATTAGTACGATTAGAGTTCAAATGGTATTAGGATTTCAAAACGTTATTTTGGTGCTGATAGTGTTATTTCGGTGCTGGTAGTGGAATCAATGCCCATAACAAGGATTATCAGACCATTATTAATAATATTAAGAAACTGAGCATAGCGTTTATTTGAAAATGGCTTCTAAAATGGCTTATAAATACTTGAGTTTGGTTAAAAATTAATAATATTTTTAATGAAGTCTTAGGTGATTTTAGAAAAATTTGATTTTCCCACTAAATATTTTCTGGTTAAATTTTTTCTAATTCTTCAAAAAATTGTTATGTGCATTTATAAGAATATGCACCAATGTAAGTTTCATAATTTTTTGTGACCAAATCGAAACTAATAATACAGTTTTAAAAATCCTAATGTGTTTACAAACCTAAAGTAACTAACTCTTTCAAACCTCCAATAATTGTGGACTCTATAGCTCAGAATCCCAAAATTTTGGATTATTCGACACTTTTTTGAAATACAGAAAATTCCTTATAAATTCAAAACCTTCATTTGATATTAAAATTTCTAAGAATTTCAGAAAGAATAAATTTATTATAATTATTTTATTGTAACTGTAACTTCGAGATAAACCTGTAAAACCTGGTCATATCTGAAATCTAGAGTGAAAGCTTGTTAAGCATTAAAATATTAAGATTTGATTGAATTATCCTTTTTTTAAATTGACCCCCTTTTCACATTTGTAATAAATTTACTAAAAAAATTATTTTAAACGTTTAAAAGAGAAAACAATTTTCTGGAACTTATTTTTAATATTATTAAAATATCAACAGGTATTTAAAAATATAAATAAAAAAGGTGCAAAACGCTTTGTTAACTTTTAATAAAGTTTCATAAAAATAAAATACATTAAATGCCCCAAAGGATACCGGAATAATTATACACACAGCTTTTTAAAAATTATATTTGTATAACTTTTTTGGGATAATAATTATTTTATTTTTTTAGTAATTTTATGTAAAGTACTCTACAATAGGTAATTAATATTTAAAATATCTTTTATAAAAATATTTTAGATTTAGTAAAAATTTTAAAATTCTTTTTTCTAATAATTCAACAAATTTTCAAAAAAATTCTTATTATTCCTCTGAATCTTAAATAAAGCTGTAGCGCACAAATAACTTCCTTTTATTATTTAATTTGTAGATGGTGTTTTTATGTGTTGGTAGCTTACTTACACATGCACGCACACCAAAGGCAACAAACAACATTAACACAATAAAGAAGGAATGAATGAATGCTGCATGCAACAATAAAAAGGAACAAGCTTGTTAACATAATTCAACATGTATTATGCCACAGGTCATTCATTAAAAAAGTGTCATCTACATAAAAATACCAGTAAAATTACACTTCGTTCTTTTTTTTTTCTTCGTTATTTGTCCTTTTTCGGAAAGGGATTTTGTCCAAATAATAGTAATATGAGACTATAATATGTTTGTGTATAAAGGTTGCATCTGACATACATACAAAGAGATATATAAAAGTGAATTTAATACTTAAACCATTAAAGTGATTTTTGGAAAATGCGTTTTTTGTAAAAGAAATGTCATTTAATTAAAAAAAATCTTTCATAGATTTAATATGGAAAATTTGAATATAATTTGAATTGGGTGAGGACGGAAATTGAAGGAAAGCTCTAAGTTAATATAAGTATTTTCTACGACATGTAGGAAGGATGAATAGTGTTCATCACTGTAATTCAATGGTGGCAACTAACACCACTTTAAAATTTGTCTCTTTGTTTGAAGCAAATATTAATTCTCCTTAATTCTACACTGGAAAAAAAACTTTGCATTTATACAATTTATATGTTCAATCAACGAAGCATAGGTAAATATTAATTGTTAATGTTGACGACTTAATTTTTTCCTAAAACGCATTTTTGATATTTCTGTACAAATTCCCTTTAAAATAGTGAAAATAAGTTTAACTTAAAATTTTTTGTTAAAGTTTTCATATAGTGAAGGGAATACTAACACTGTGCAACGTACCTTGGAATTAATTTGGTCAAGGCATCTTATTTGGCGTCGTCATATTGAGTCCAAAAGGTTTCATATAAAGTTAAAAGCATCTGGTCTTCACTGGTTAATAAATCATAGACAAAGTCATCCTATATTATACAGTGCTGAAACCAGTGTGGATACATGGCATACAATTATGGGGCACTAGTGTTACACACTAGTGTCGACCTTATACACAGAATTATACTGGATATGTAAATAGCAATGATGAAACAGAAATTTGAGAATGTGGGTGAGAAGTACTTGTCAAAAATACTCGGCTATAAAAACCCGCTTGCTAGACATCTTGCTGAAGTGCCAAATAGCTCTGGGCTTGTCTCCCTTATAGTTCGATACTGTAATAATAATTGGTCATGTTAAATAGAATTAAAATTTCATGTGAAAAATTTTATGAGACCGGTCCATAATATTTTCCAGCTCGCACATATCGCCAAAAATATTAGTAATAATTTTACAATAGTTATTTGTAAAACAGTAGTTATATGAAAAGGACTATTTGAAGGTCGTTCATAATTTTACCGTAGCTGTTATTTACAACCAACAATGTGAAGGTTGTAAATGACAACCTGTAGAGTGTTAACCTTTTCTCAAATTAGAATAAAAACTTTTTACTTATTTTTTATAAATTATTTTGTTTTGTAAGTAAACAAAAAACTTGCAGAACTCATAAAGTTCAAAATTCAATTACAAATAACTCAAAAACCAAAGGAGTCACCGGGGGCTATAATCAGATGAAAATATGTTTGGAATTTATGAAATTGAAATTTTAAAGACTTAGATACCTTTCTGTAGGCCCCAAAATACTGTCCATGAACATCATATATGATGAAAACTTACAAGATCATGCAAGAATTACAGATTTACTTCCAATAAAACCTAATTTGTCATACTCTACTCTGCAAATTTTTTTTACGTATACTTAATATTAATTTAATACATATTATGTATACGTTTACATGTATTTTAATAATTAAATATTTTTTTATACAAAATCCTTAAAATCACTCAATTCAATAAACTTTCATATTATAGCTTTTTTCTCTTGAAATTAAAGATTTAACAAATTTAATCCGAAATAACAATAGTAAACACACTTTTTGAGTGAATTTAAAAAAAACTTGTCTTTTATTTGTCCACAAAAAGCAATAAATGTTCAAATAATTCTTTTGTTATCAAATTCAAAACATTAATGTGTTTTTTTGTTCTATCTTTATAGTCACTTTATTATTTCTGTCTTTATTGATCATATTAGAGAAATATTAACTAAATCCTTTACATATGGAACAGTTTTTGGTAAAAATGGATTATTGTTGGAATTCATATTTAAGCAAATATGTTAAATACTAAAACCATAATATGTCACCAACAAATGATTATTATTTCACTGTAAATGTGGATTTACTAGACAAACAACCATAAGACATATTTTAGTAGAAGGAATTTTTATATCAAAAATAAAATGCCATTTGAAAGAAAAGAAACAAGCAAAAATGCTATATTTGGCTATGCAGAATCTTGAATACCCTCTACCACAAATGCGTGTAAGAAATACGTTATGTTTCATACATACACACTTACACATATTTAATATAACACAGAAACACTTAATGTGTCATAAAATTGGTTAAATTTTTAGTTATAACTTTTCTTCTACTGAACCGAATTTGATAGTTTCTGGAATAATAATTCTGTTATATTATAACAGAATCTGATAAATTATCGAACTGGAATTGAGAGTTTTACTAAATGTACTAAACAGATTCTATTGATTTTAAACAGGAAACTTCTCAGAACTATAATAAATACTAAGACCTTATTTCAGTGATCTCTGTCAATTATTGAGGATGTGAGCGTGCCAAAAACAGACGAATGGACAGACAGACGGTCAAAGCTAAATAAACTCAGATTTTGATTTCGTGCAGGAATATATATACCTTATGTGGTCTAAGATGATTCCTTCTTAGCATTACATACTGAATGACAAAGTTAATATACCCTCTTCACTACATGTGGTGGTGGAGGTTATAAAATGAATAAAAGAAAATCATCACAAAATATTAAATTTCTCAAGATATAAAAAACTGTCATCGATTAATGCGTTTTTTTAACATTTTTCTATTTAGGCCTTTTTCAGTGGTATAATAAATTTTTATTATAAAAATTATAGAATTATTAAAGTAATAAACTAAAAAAGGGTCGAAATCGAATAAAAAGAATTAAAAAAGAAAAGGGTGAAAAATATTAAGCATAATATTAAACTAAAAAAGAGTTTAACACTTCAAAGGGAAAAGAGGGAAATTATTATATAAAGAAAATGGGGCACTTATCATTTTTTAAGCTTAATTTATGCTTAAGACCATAAATAAAATTTCTTTTTGAATATTTGTTTGATTTAAAGACATTTTTTTAAGAAATGTTGAATTTCTATAAAGAAACATTAAAAGTGTTGGAAGAATATAGTTCTTGAGAGTAAAAGGA
The DNA here is from genome assembly GCA_004302925.2 of Cochliomyia hominivorax. Classification (NCBI taxonomy): domain Eukaryota; kingdom Metazoa; phylum Arthropoda; class Insecta; order Diptera; family Calliphoridae; genus Cochliomyia; species Cochliomyia hominivorax. Next base: position 17,487,469 of record PYHX02000158.1, read on the forward strand.
GTAAAATGCAATTTTCCAACTGTTATAAAAAAATATTTTATAACACTTTAGTTGATACAGTAGAACAAAATATATTAATTTGATTGTATTTTTACATTGAGCACACATTAGGGTTATTTTTATAAATTCACATTATTAGCTTTGCAAAAAATATTTCTGTTCTCTAAACAAATGACTAAAATACGTTTTTTATAGACTTTGCGTTTTAATAAATTTTAAAATTTTACTGTTAATTTTTCCCTTCTTAGATTTTTTATAATATTCTCACCTGTTTTGCTTTGGGTGGTTTGAAGGCGTATAATTCCAGTAGTACCATGAATAATTAATTCATCATTCGGGCTAAGCAGGACAAAGACTGCCGAATCATCTTGAGATAAGTCTCAACTCTTTGTCTACAATGGAATTTTTCATAATCTTCTCATCTTTTTTCTTTGGATGCATTTAAGCCCTCGATTCCAGCAGAACTATGGATAATTAGTCCATCAATCAGTCTAAGTATGATAAAGTCTGTTCAGTTATCTTAACATGACTTATCGCAATTTCCACTTAAAACAAAATACTTACAAAATTATTAAGATTACAAGTCATTCATCATTTTTTTTATTCATCACAAATTTACCTTATTTTTGATAAAAAATGTTAATATAATTAATCTCAAATCTAAGATTTTTATCTTGTTGAATTAATTTCAAAATGTTTTCTTTACATGATCACGAATTAAGCTTTTTGCTAAAAATAAACATTTTTCACAAATTAAGTTAGTTTTCGCTAAAAACGTTATATTAGCAAGTTATGAAAATCTGTTTTCGATATTATATATATATGTTAAAAATATGTTAAAAAGACAAAACAACTTAACTTACAGTTTTAATTTTTATTTGATTGAAATTATAATTACAACGAAAAAAATAAAACCATTTGCGATGGAGTTTTGAATACTTTTCGTAAAACTTTCCATTAACGCTTTTGTACAGTTTTCCGTCACTTTGCTCGAAAATGTAGTCCATCTCCGTTTAAAATCTACCAGATTTTGTTGACACCTGCTTTGTGCTCTTTTTTAACAAAACCCAAACATTTCTGCCCTGGACTGATCGTTTGGAAGGTTTGCTTTTCTAAAAAAATACTTTATTATTGTTCTTGTACAATTTAAGGGCCTGTTTACCATAGTGACAGGATGACGATTATGGTTATGAAGTATTATAAATGGAAGCATCCTTTTCTGTTACCATTCCTTAATGTAAATTTAAGTATTTATAGATCTCCTACTGGAACTGCATATTGCTAACCATACCAATGACTTTAAAATGACTACTAAATTTTGACTGCTTTGGGTCTTAATTTTTCTTTATTATTCACTCGAGCATCACCAACATACACTTTTTGACCGGAAATTCACAAAAAATCTGCCAGAATATATCATTCGTCATCCATTTTTAATTTGACTTCAATTTCCGCGCTGGGTTTTTGGCCTAAAATTTTTTATCGAATAATTTCAATTTTCGAATTATTTTACAAATCGCTTATTTTCAGTCGGTTAACCCGTTTTTATTGGAAATAACTTTTAAAGCTTTTCACTAAAATAGTCAGCTTCATTTTTTTGTATTCCGCCATGACTGAGAATATATAAAAATATTTATTTCGAGGGTTACACGAGCAAAGTGATGATGCATTTTTAGACATCATATTCTGAACCGATTTTGTTATGTCTGTCTGATTTATATATAATCACGAAATAATTAAATAAGATTCCCTAAGATTATTTTGTTCATCAGTATACATTTTTTAGATAAAGAGTCTATAATTTAGATATATTCAGAAATTAAACAAAAAGTTTCTGTAAAGTAAAAATAATGGACGAAAAATACTAACAAAAAACTTTTATATTCCACTCATTTAGGACATTGTACAGTAAAAGGAAAATTTGTTATAAATTGTTATTTTGATATGGAACAATTAATTTTACTTAATTTCATAAAAAACCATTACACGATATATGTTTTTACTGGTTTAAGTCTAGATTTCTATTAAATAATAATTATTTTCTATAAATTTATAATAATCAAGAAAAAAAAAACATAACTAAAAACCATGTTAGAAACCAGTTTTTCCCATTTTTCGAATAACTCGAATGTCATTTCTTTGAACACACTACATCAAACTTATTTTTACAAAATATTCATATTTTTAAGTTTTTTTGTGATTTTTATTGGGAAAATAGTTATTATTAGTTCCACTGTCTTTCCATACTCGTAAATATCTCCAAAAATATGAATATTTGTACAAGTTTAGGTATGTGTATGTTTCTATGTAATTGTATGCAAAGAAGTGTTTTTGCTCTCATCATACGAGAAGTATGAGTAAAAAGTTTGCATAACTTATTGTACAATTGTGTATAGAAAGCAAAAAAGAAGAAAACCTTTAGAAAGTTTTTCTTCTATTTGAAAGAATTTGCAACAATTTTGTTTAAAGTGCAACTTTTACGATTGTAAAGTTTTTACAATGCGTAATCTAACAGTTACCGGTTTAGATCTTATTTCAAATCAGATCCTTAAATGAATGAAAAATCTTTTCACTCAAAACTATATTTTGGAATTTTTTCTTAAAAACTTTACAAAAATGTTAAAACTAAATTAATTTTAGATTAAAAGAAACTTTCACAAATTTCGAAATTTGTCCCTTTTTCGCAATGTTTTAACTCTTTCGAATCCTGTCTTATTCTCCTTTTAAATCAATGTTTCATACGAATAACGTTACTAGCGAGAATTGTTTAGTTATTGCAGTTTTGTAATGCAAAAAAAAATCTTATCGTTTTCTTCCTCTTCTTCCTTCTTCTATTTCTCTCAAACATTTAGATGAAGAAAAGGAAAAAGTTTTTTTTTTTTTTATATATGTATATGTGTGTGAGTGGGTAAGTGTTTTTGTGCGATTATTGGTTTTGGTACCAATTGTGATTAAAAGTATTGTAAAATAAAACGAAAAAAGAGAAAAAAAAACTATTTTATGTTTTATTATTTTATATGCAAAAAGCAAATATATAGAACTAACAACGGGATAAAGAATCGTTAAGAAAAATGGTGAAAAGTTTTAAATTTCTTTACACACATTGAAACACTTATACTAACACATTTACTACAAGAAAGGAAATAAAAATTATTAAAGTTTTAAGTGGTTATGGACCAACAGTTTTATATAGAAATACAAATACAAAGACGAATGTGAATAAAGATTTATATAAAATGTTTAAATATAAAAGTAAATTTCTAGGAATTTAATCAATCTTTTAAATAAAATAATAAAAATTCAAATAAATGGGGGAGATTATATAAAAATTGTTAGGGCAACAATTTTTTAAGAATGTAAAACATTTGAGTAAAAATGGGAATATTTAGTGAAAATGGGAATTTTTTTGTAAAAATGTTGAATTTTAATGAAAATGTGAATTTTAAGTGACAAATATATATTTTAGTGAAAATTTAAATTTAAAAATTTTTAATTTTTAGTGAATATTTGAATTTTTGGTGAAAATTTGAATTTTTTGTGTAAAAGTTTGTATTTTTTGCTAAAATTTGATTTTTTTTTTTGAAAATTTGATTTTTTTTTTGTGAAAATTTGATTTTTTTGGAAAATTTGAATTTTTTGTAAAATTTAGAATTTTTTGTGAAAATTTAAATTTTTTGTAAACATTTAAATTTTTTGTGAAAATTTGAATTTTTTCTGAAAATTTGAATTTTTTCTTGTGAAAATCTGAATTTTTTGTGAAAATTTGAATTTTTTCTTGTGAAAATCTGAATTTTTTGTGAAAATTTGAATTTTTTTGTGAAAATTTGATTTTTTTGTGAAAATTTGAATTTTTTGTGAAAATTTGAATTTTTTTGTGAAAATTTGGATTTTTTGTGAAAATTTGGATTTTTTTGTGAAAATTTGATTTTTTTGTGAAAATTTGGATTTTTTTGTGAAAATTTGATTTTTTTGCAAAAATTTGAATATTTTGCAAAAATTTGAATATTTTGCAAAAATTTGAATATTTTGCAAAAATTTGAATTTTTTGCAAAAATTTGAATATTTTGCAAAAATTTGAATTTTTTGCGAAAATTCGAATTTTAAGTGATGATTTGAATTTTTTGGAAAATTTTAATGAAACTTTGATTTTTTTGTCAAAATTTGAAAATTTTAATTTCTAGTGAAAATTGGAATTTTTAGTGAAAATTTGAATTGATTTTCACGGAAAGCTGAAATTCCACTTTAGTTTTAGTTTATCAACCGTATCAATCACTGACCTTTAATTAGTGCAAACAAAGTTCGAAAAATAAATTTGCTTTGTTTCTCTGAATGGACTTGGACATATTTATAGCATATAGCGCCTTTGCGTTAGACTTTATAGTTGATTTGATGTGATAAATATATAAATATAAAAATATATGCTTCTTATTTCTCTCTATCATCCAATAATTTTAGTTCATTGTATAGAAATCAAGTACATTACTTACACACTTGTTTTTGCTCTAGACAAGAATCATTAGTAAATATAATTGTAATAGATGCAGTAAACGTCACGATACTATATTACATCATCCGTCATCACCTTCCTTACATGCTGATGCAACTTTGCCTTCAGTCTAATGAACTAACAACCCCATGCCTCTCATCCGAAGATTTCTGCAGATCAAAATAAAGCGGTATAATTATGCCGGACCTCACCACACACAGGTTTTCTATTCACACCAAATTAGTACTAAGTACTCAACATGATGATAGAAAAGGGTGCAATTTGATATTCTCCCTTTCAATTATGTATTAGTTTACGTCATAAAAAAATTGGATTCGTTAAAATGTTTATTTAATCGAGTAAACATATCTATAGAAAGACTTAAATGTAGACTTTTTAGGATAACTGCTGACCTAATTACATAAGGATCGGTTGGGTCCTTAAAAAAGTCATCCTTGGAACAAAATAATCTTATATTTTAAATGTCATGCCTTACGATGAAGACTTATTTAGTGTTTAAAATGTTACATGGAAAGACATTCAAACTAGCGGATTAATGGACAGATATAGACAAGTTTAATCACAAAGTGATCCTGAAACTCTTAAATAATGGAGTTGAATATTCTAGATGATATCCCAATCGTTTATGGTTGCATGGAAACTAAAAATCCACTAGATAAATGACAATTACAGATTTAAACTTTAGCTTAAATTCTAATGCCGGAAAGGGGTCTTATGTGGTTGCTACAGAAAAATAAAGACCGATATTCACCATATTAGGTTAAAAAAATATTTGTACCGAATTTCAATATAGTCATTTTATGTTTAAGTGTTTTATAAACTTTGAATCCTATTCAGGAAATGGACCTTACATGGGAGTAAACTAAAATTATTGCCTCAGTACAATAAAATTTTTGGGGGTTTATTATTGTATCAAAATAAATACATGTAGCAAATTTCAGAAAATAATTTTTAAAGTTGCAATTTATGTGACACACTGATTCCAATAACCTTTGTGTTATTAACCCTATAATGAATTACACGAAGCAGTATTTAAAGGTTAAATTCTGTTTAAATCAAATTAATTTTTATCGTTAATTTTTATTTCCTATTTAATCGTTTATAACGGTTTAAAATAATAAATACCAGAAGACTACAGCAAATAAAAATCTAAAACTTCGTGAAAAAGGTTCCTTATTGTGGATGTGAGAACATTTCCAAAAGCGAATATAAGGGCATCTAAACCGAATCAGTTTTTGATTTGATGCAGGAATATATATACTTTATTAAGTCCTAAGAACTTTCATCTTACTGTTATTGTTATACTTAATAACAACGTTATTACATTTCATCACTATTTGTGGTGGTGGAGAATATAATAATGACATATTTCCATTCCTTTCGTCTCCTAGTGAAATTATATCCAATGAAAATAAATTTTCTTCACCTTTAGTCATGTCAACTAATGAAATTTTATATTAAAGTTAATTAATTTAACTATTAATACCGTATTATTTTACAGTTATTAAGAAAATAAACTTAAAAACATACCGCGACAACAATACCTCTCCCCTTCCTATGACTCTTCAAATATCTCTCTGGCCCCTCTCCTTAATAATGTCTTAACTATGACAACATCAACCAGAATCTTAACGAAAAAAAGTTCCTATAGATTTCAATTATTTTTGCCATTTTTTGTGTTGCTTTTCAAATACAGAGAAAATAACTTTTTATTTAGCTCTTTTTCCCGTTAAATAGCAAAAAAGGACTCTTTAGAATTTTAGCTGAATGTCCCAAAAAACAATAACTAACTCCTTGTGTTAAGATTTTTCTTTCCTCAGCTCAAGTATTTTATAAAACAATAAAAGTGAGTGAAAGAATCAGAGAGAAAGAGAGAGAGTGAGAGGGGAATGAAGTAAAATTTGTAGATGAGAGAAAATGTCATGTATTCATGTTTTGTTTAACAATTGATTTCAATTTCATTAACGCTTTTGTTGTTGATTTAGTGGCCATTGTGTCATTGTTGTTGTTGTTGCTCCTACTGCTACTGCTGCTCCACAACTGACTATTAATGCCAACGGTTAGAAATAGAATACGAGCACAACAAATACGAGAGAAAATTCATTTAATGTTTTTGAGATGAACGATGAGATGACAAGTATTTTATGTTGCTGATATTGAAGATGATGTTGATATTAAATGATGACAACTACGAATGCGACTATAAATGTTAAAAGCTGCCAATGATTATGGAAATGATGATAATAATGATGATAATTATGATGAGAATGACCATGCTAGCGTAGATACTATTTAACGATTCATAATGTTATGTGTGTGTGTGTGTGCGAGTGTATTTGCAAATTTGCTCTGTTTTAAATTTTGTAGCCTCAAGGGTCTCTTACTTGTCTTTTATATATCGAAAACAATACAACAATACACTACGAGGACATGTACTTAACTAAACGCTGTTAAATTCTCAAAATCATCAAAAACAATGAACAATTTTAACGTTGAAGTAGCACCAAAAGAACGTGGTTTGTATGTCTAAAATAAAAGAAATACTGAGAGAAATTTTATGACAAAAGAGGAGGTATCATTATTCCTGGATATATCGCATAAAAAATTGTTAAAAACACCTAGTTATCTAAAATATTCATGCTATAATATTAGAAGTATTCCAAGTTGTAGATAGAACATTCAAAGCACAATAGTTCCAATATGAAATGTTTTGATCAGATATGATATGATCCTTTAAAAATTCAAGTGTTAAATAAGTCAAATAAAAATACTGTATTCGGGTATGCCGAATCTTAAATACCCTCCACTACTACAAATTTAGAAATATTTGTGTAAAGTATTCAAAAATCCTCTCGCAAGTGATTACTACTGCCTCTCGACCTGTTCCAAAATTACGTACTCTATAATATATTGGTCTATCTGTGAGCCAAACTTCATAAAATATCCTATAACAATTTCAGAGTTATTACCTTTCCAATTTTTTTAGTATTTTTTATTAAGGCATTATCTACATGCTTTAAAAGTATCAGTCAGATATCGAACTATAATTTGTTTTCTACCGAACCGATTTTACAAATTTAAATAAGAATCTTCTTATTACAATAACAATATATATGTATATAGACCTTAGTTTGATGAAAGAAGATATGACATAAACGTATTGACAAAGACACATCACAATTTGAGGTGGTAGATGGTATAATTATTTACAAAAATTTTGATACTCTAAACCACCACAAGTTGTGATGGTGGTTAGAATTATTTCAGACCCCAAAAATATGGATGGATGCAGCTATATCCATCCGTCTGTTGAAAACATAGAACAATTGTCCAAATGAAAGTTTTTACTTTACCTTCCAAAATATGAAAGAAACAACTTTTCTAAAATTTGTCTCATACATATATTTTGAAATAAAAATTAAAAAGTTCAGATCATTATTTGACTAAGCTCCCATATAAGCCCCTTTATCGGTAAATAGTTCCTGTATTTTGATCAAAGGATAAAGCCTGTATTTCATATGGTTCTCCATACGAATGTCCTCCCAAAATGAGTTTTTTTTATCTAAAAAAGGGTTTAAATATAAACTGCTTTTAAGCAGATATTACACAAATAACTTTTGTTGAAATATAAATGTTTAGTAAAAAAGTGAATTTGTAGTGAATATAGTTATTTTGTGAAAATATGATTTTTTTGTAAAAATGTGAATTTAAAGTGAAAAAATTATTTTTTAGGTTAAAATGTGAATTTTTATTTAAAATATGGATTTCAGATTACCAAATTTTTCAGGATCGGTTCAAAATTTCTATAGCCCTCATATAACCCCACTTTCGGAAATTACCTTAAAAGCTTATAAATCATATATACTTATTCTAAGATATGATAATTAAGTTTAAGTTACAAAGCATAAATCGTAAAATAAAATTCTATTAATTGTTTTAATTAAAAATAACAAAATGAAAAAAATAGAAAATTTGCATTTGGTGGATTATATTAAATAGTTTATGAATTTATGTACCCCTCCAATATTATATCTTTAATTATACTCGTATTACAATTTTAGAACTTTTTCCTCTCAGTGCCTTATTTAGTAATACAATTCTGTAAAATGTCTTTTGTCTTCATTGTTATTTCCAAATATAAATTTATAGCACATAAATAGCATTAGTCTCTCTCTTTAACTGTTTGTTTGTTTGTGTGTGTATGGCTCTCATATCTGGTGCCAACGGCAACTGCCACTCATTATTATAAATATTAAATAATACTTGTATTAAACAACAACGACAACAACAATAGTATTTAGATATCAATTGATTTGTATAAAACGCTGAAATGGCAATATAAAGGGTATTTTATTAGTATTTTATGTCTGAAAAACAATAACATAAAATTATACACACATACATGTACAATAATAAAATACATGCATACATAGATAATAAAGACATAAAAGTTTCGATTTGATGGCAGAAATATTAGAGTTTACAATTAACGGACAGAGGAACTTTATTAAACACGAATTTTTTATATGTTACAAACATCAGCACATTGGTATATCACCCAACTATCTTGCTATGGTGGTGTAGGGTATAAAAAGAATTAGTAAAATACTACTGAAACTTTGAACTTTTAGGAAAAAGGGGAATTTTTAATGAAAATTATCATTTTGGTTATATATTAAAAATATATGTTTAATGAAAAAAGTAACTTAAAAAATGTTAAAAAATTTTAAATTAAAATAAAAATTGATTTTTTTAATTAAAGTTCAGGGCTGAGATATTGAATTTTGTGAATTTTTGTTTTTTTAGGGACAATGCACACTTTTGGTGAAAATTTGAAATATCAGTGACACTAAGATTTTTTGTACTTCATCGTGGTATTAATATTATAGATCGGGTTAGAAGGAAGAAGTTATGGATTTTTTTTAATTTTTTCAAATATGTTTTTTTTTTTTTCTTTAATGTAAGAATAATCACAAAAACTGATTATTCTGGGCTACTTTTTGACCCAGCTTCCATATAGAACCCCTTCCAGTAATATTTTTTCAAGCTTATAAAACACGTTTGCTTCAAATTGTCCTAAATACGTGTAACTCATTTGATGGATATTTTTCAACATTTTACTATATTACCCACATGAGGCCCCAGTCCTGGGGAATGAGGTTATTAGTCTAAAAAACTCCATATTAATTTCATATTTAAACGTAGCTTTTATATTATGTCTGGACATTTCAAAAACATTATTTTACTTTTATACCAGTCGTTTTGTTTCTAAACTTATTTTGGAGGGTGTTGTGGCGGGAAAATGCTTCTCTAGAAAACAATTATTTCAATCATACCAGGTTCGAAACCAACGCATCATGAATTGTTATTAAAATTATTGGAATATTAAAAAAACTGCAACTAATTTTATCTTCACTCCAAAATTATAAATTTGAAAAAAGACCTTCATCAACTTGACTTTTAATGAATGTGGTAAATTTCAAAAAAGAAATACCAGAGAGTGATCAGCTATTGCCGTTATCCCACCTCCAATAGATAAGGATAGTAATTGAACTGTATTATCCCAAGTGCAATAAAAAAACAAAATTGATTAAAGAAACTGTAACATTTCTGAACATTTAACACAAAAATCGAGCACCTATACTCGTCGTTCAATCAATTGGGTGGTAGAGGTTGTTCAAGAGTCGACACACTTGCATAAGGAATGAAAAATTCTTAACCCACTTTTTTCATTAAAACTTTTAACTTAAGTGTTATTTGATTTTTTATTAAGTTACCTTTGTGAAACATGGCAGTTATTTTGTTTGATATCAAATAAATAAATATATTTTTTCAGATTAAAAGTGACGAGCAAAAAGTGCGTACTTAAATTATTAAATAAAATGGTTCACTTAATGTTTCCAAAGCCAAAAATTATAAAGCAATTTCAAAAGAGCTCCTAATACATCATGTAGAAAAGCCGCCCGTTTAGCTCAGTGCTGGGACTATTTGGTACAAAAAGTTAAAACAAAACCAGGTGTAAAATATGCAATGTTCGAAAAGTTCCTGACAGAAACGATGCTAAAAATTTAGAGAACAGATCAGATAGATAGAGATCAGATTTTTTACCAACTTTCTAGTCAAGGAATCTCTGCAAAAACACTTATTTTTAGACTGATTTGGAATCCTGTCATTTTGGTAAACAAGTATCTGAGTGACTGAAGCTAATGCAAGCCGAGAGATATTGGGCTTTTGTACAAAGATAATTGAAGAGCACAAAAAGGTGACCAGGAGCGCGGCAGGTTTTAAACGGAAATGGGTTTCTTGCTCGAGCAAATTGACGAAAAGCACTATAATAACGTTAATGGAAGGGTTTCCTGAGAAAGTTTAAAATTCCATACAAATAAAACAACTAAAGTTTAGTGGTTTCATTTTTATTATCATATACGTCTGTTATGAATTTTTCGATATCACTCCTTAGTTTATAGCTGTCAACAATTATTATAAATCTTATAGTTGCTACAGCCAATTTTTTCATTCTTTATGAAAAGTAATATTTCAAAAAAATTTTAATTTTAAATCCCTTAATTTAATAAATAAAGTATTTTTATTGTCTTTCATATTTTACCCCCCTCCAGCTTTGCATACAAACACTTAAACATCCTAAAATTATTCCTTAAAAGATATCAAATGACAACAAACAATACACTATTCAGAATATAATAAAAATAATATTGAAGAGGAAACGGAAAGGTGTGCTTAATGGATTATAAAGCATTTACAATACCTTAAGACTCTTTAACTCTATTTCTGTGCCAAAGAAATTGTCAACATTCCATTGTACAAACAAATAAACAAACATATTACAAAACCAATAGAACAATATTTACTTTCATACAACAATAAAAAAAACAAGTTAGAATACTATATTCGGCTATGCCGATTCTTTAATACCCTTCACATACACTCACACGTTTCTCAAAAATACATCACGGAAGTCATGAAATTAGTTATGATTTGGCTAAATGTGCTCTTCTACTGAACTTGTTTGCAGTAGTAATGAAGTACATATAACATTATATAACGACAAAATCTTATTTTAATTTATCGATTTCTAATTGACAGTTTTACGAAAATTCTTTGCTGGAGCTCAGAGCTTGCCTCAGATTCCGGTCTATATCTTTTGATTTACTGAACCGATTTTACTGATTTTAAATAGGAAACTTATCTGGACTATAGCAAATACTAAGATCAAATTTTTTGAGCTCTGGCAATTATTGATATTGTGAGGATGCCAATAATAGGCAGGCGGACAGATGTTTCCTTCTAAGCGTTACATACGGAATGATAAAGTTCATATAATCTCTTCATTACTTGTTGTAGTGGTGGATGTAATAAAAGAAAGAAGCAAATAACAATTCATATAATGGCGCTTTTGTATACCAAAAAAAAATTACATTTAAGCCTTTTGCCCCCTTTTTAGTATTATTAAATTTTCAATAAGAAACCACTTGAAAGACAAAGAGAGAGGGAGAGAGACATATAGAAAGATTACCTTAACAGGGAAATATGAAGGCATCAATTTATAATAAAACTTGGACAACTTTAACTCAATTTAAACCTTAAGTTTTATTTTTGATTTACAAAATCATTGTGTAAACTAAACGTATTGTTCTCAGGAATAACCAACCACCATCTTCTGTTTTTGTTCTTACTTCAGCTCAAGGAATTCTTGTGGAGTGTTGGAAGGGAAATGATAAAAGGGAGAAAAAATGGATTTTAATAAAAAAATATTTTTTTTTGGCATTTCATCCTTATTGTCTTTCCGGCCTTTTGTTAAGAAGTACTAAAGACAAAAAACAAGCCAAATAATGCAAAAAGTGGATCATAAAAATATGACTTGAAAAGAAAAAAACTTTTGAAATGCCTCTTATGAAAATGGCTAAATACAATATAAAAAGTGAAATTGTCTGTAGAAAATCCACTTTATTTTTGCCTACTTTTAGAAAGAAGCAATTTTTTTCGGGGAGATTTTGTTTTATATTAAAAAAAGTTTTTTTAGTTTTTGGTTCAAACAAAAAAGAGATGTCAATTTATAACGAAATATAAATGAGACATAAAGATTTTGCAAATACCCTTCCAAACTATATATATTTCAATGAACATTCGTAATTTTACTTATGACCAACCAGGAATAATTAATGAACCTTATTATTGACAGGTCAGTGATTAAGTGTGATGCTTCATCACAGAACTGCATATTACTCCTTCGATGAACGATACGTAGTTTAGAAATGTTCGGCCTTAAGAATCGAAATAAGTTTTGTTCGGATATACGCAATATACCATCGACATAAGGAGTCAAAAATCCTTTTGGTTAGGGAATATAATGAAAAGCTTGATAAGCAGTTTCCTCTCAGATGCGACCGAAGAAATTTTGCAAACTTTAATATTACATAATTGGAGTCTTCCATAAGACATACTTAGCATTGCGCAAGATTTTCTCGATCGAGTTTCTAATATGGCAGTTTTTAATGACAGTTACAGAGATGTCGCAACTTATGGTCTACGTGGCATAACAAGAGTAATTCTGCACAACTGGCACAACATATTAAGCCAATGATACGCAAAATTTGCCAACTACCAAGTTAACCCTACCACTCTCAGTCCTAAAGATTGTGGACTTAGCCAATAGCGGTTGTCCAATTTCCTGGCCTTTATTACAATTTTAACGAAGAAATACCGCAGCCGATTACAAGAGTCTTAAAGGATCTTAATATTCAACAAATTTTATAATCATGATTTTTAAATAGGGAATTCCTTCGAATATCTCCGTAAAGGAAATCCATAGGGAACTTGATTATTTAAAATGAGGAACAGTGGAGTGTACCTTAGGAGTAGCAATTGAGACGAGGTACCTAGGTATTACACACGACCCCAAACTCTCATCGCTACACATCATAATTCAAGGACGCATAACGTAATTCTGAAGAATTTTTTCGATTTGAGTTCGGTTGTTTTCTGAATAAGAGAACTATGGAATTTTCAATAGGAACATTTCAATACCTATAAACAAACTACCTGGGTTATGATCTCAACCTCGATCTATAATTCATAATCGTTTAAATTACCCCGAGTAAACTTGTTGTAAATATGAACATCCTTCTATGTGAACGTTTTATTATTCGTTCGCAATTATAAACCAAAACAACCTTCCAGCTCTAATCTAGGAAGAATTATGTTTCTTTACACTGGAACTAGGTCGAATTGTATATTAAACCACAAGCTCATATAAAATTTGCAGGAATGATGAATTATGGACTTCCATTTCTGTTTATCCCATCTTGCTCGACGTAACTGATCTTTAGCATGTCACTCTTATAAGATGAAATTTAGGGAGAAGATGAAAATGAATTTATAATAAAAAAATTTAATTTTAATGAAAAAAATTTTGAGGAAAATTGGAATTTTAGTGAAGAATCGAAATTTTAATGAAAAATATAATTGTTTTTAGTGAAAAATGTTATTTTTAGTGAAAAATGGAGTTTTTAGTAAAAAATAGAATTTTTAGTGAAATTTTTATAAAAAATGCATTTTAAGGAAAAGTAATACTTCAAACAAAATTGCATTTCACATTTCTAATATCCTTTCTTTTATATCCTTAAAAGTATCTGTAGGGCATCGGCAAAATAATTGTGAAATTGTTCCAGTTTCCATAAATTGAATTGTTTTCTGCAATGCAGTAAATTAAAGTAATAACACATCTCACTTCTTTCTCTCTTTTTTTTTGTGCGCAATTTTGGACACTTTCCAATTATTCATCAAACACATGTTGACGTAAATAATTAAACTCCATTTCTATTTATTCTATTTTCAATTTCAACAATAAATCAACAATTCACAGTTTTGTAATTAATATTGAAAAAAATAATAATAAAATTGTTTTCCCGAGGAGAAAAAAACTTTATTTAGTATTTAATTACCAGTTGTCATCATTCAATTAAAAATGCTACAAACATAATGTTGGTAATTAATTATTAATTAAACTAGACGAAAAATAATAGGAAAATTGAAAAAATAGAAAATAAATTAAATATTTAATATATACACACATATTTATTTATAAATACACACATATTTAAATACATTTTCAATTGATTTAAAATTAAATTTTTAAATAATAAATAACGTTGTAAAGTTCGGCGCTAAGAGTGATAAAATTAAGTGAATATGTGATGTCAGTAATGAAGCACAATTACATCAGATTTCTGCCTAACTGGTGATATTTATAGATCCCATTGAAAACCCCACCAAAGTAACGATATCATATAGTCCACTGCAGTTAGCTGATGACACTATTTTTTAAAGGCAGAGTCCGGAAATTTTATAATATAAAACATAAAATTTTACCCGATACGCTTTGCTGCACATAACTACTCCTCAGTCCTTAATCTCGAAAGAAATTTCCAAATTCTCTCCTTAATAAATCATTAAATATTCAGTAATCAATATTTGCTTTTTGTTGGAGCTACCTCTTCTCCTAGTCCTATTCATTACAGTTCTTCGGATCTGTTTTGCATGGGTCCCCATACTCCTATTCGTCCTACATTTTGGCTGGTAAAAAATCCTTAAGAAAGTAATTGGAACCAATCTGAATACTCCCGCTTTTAAAGTTCTTAAGATATTCGATAATTAATATTTACTTTGTATGGGAGTACCTTTCCCCTTGATACTGCCCACATACATGTTGCTGTTACAGTTCTTTAGATATTCGATAATCAATATTTTCTTTATATAAGTACACCTCTCCCAATTGAGCCTATTCGCTCTTCATTCTGTTCAGATTTGGAAAATTTATTAGGACCAAATTTGAAAATGCTCGGTAAAATGGTTCTTTATATAATTGATTACGAACATTTTCTTTGTATTAAGGCTGCCACCCCCCCTCCCCCTCCCTAATTCTATACGTCCTTCATTTTGTCTAGTAAAACCTTTCCTGGATAAAGTGATAGTTCTTCAAGTATAATATGATCAAAATTTGCTTTGTATGGTGGTTACCTTCTCCCCTTATTTATATCAAAAAATGTATACAAAAAAATATATCATCACACCGATTTCTCGTTAGTTATACTATATAAAGTTGTAGTTTATTTGAACTATACTATTATTATTAGATATTGTTACCGTAACTATAAATTTGTTTATTCGCATTTTGATATTACATTATTAACAATGGTTATTGTTATTACCACCAAAATATTGTTATTCAAATAAAAAATATTGTTATTGTAATAAAAAGTTTGTTTATTCGCCTTGTCATTTTGCATTGACAACGATAGATTTTTTTATAAAGGACTGTTAAATAACAATAAAATTGTGACCAGTCAAACATATTTTCAAACATTTTGCGATAACGATATTTTTTATTTAATAAAAATAATTTCCAGCAACTAAATTGTTATGAAAATAAACTGAATTCAACAATTAACATGTTGGTGATAACAATAAATGTTTGCTGCAAATATATTAGTATTTTTGCGACGAACATATTGAGAAATGACGTTCTTTTGCATGTAAATTATGCAGAACAGAAGATATATTTATCTCAACTTGATTGCGTAGTGGTCAAAACTGGAATAATCTGTACTTTTCCAAATCAACTTCTCGACTCTGACCTTGTGAAATTCCATTGAGATATCTCTTACGATTTTATAGTAATCGAATTGTTTCGAAATGAATTGATATTATTTGGGCTGCCACTCTTGATATACTTACATTAGAAGTGTTCCCTGTTCTTCAAAGACTTCCTATCAAATGAATATCGCTGTGATATTTAAATACTTCCTATAGATATTCCTTTTTATTTCATTTATAATTTTTTTTATTTAAGTCGTAATTTTGTTTTTTGACTCCCAAAATAGAGACCCTAAATAATATAAAATAAAAAGAACATAATAATATTAAATTAACAACCTTTTTAAATCTTCATAACAATCTTTCTTCAATCACGACTTATTTTAAGCGGTAAAATAGTTAATTTTTAATATTTATTTTAAAATCTTAAAAAAATATTATTTTAGTTAATTAAATCTTAATTTACTCTACCATATTATTCTTATAATCAAAATAAAGAACCCAAAAAGTCAAAAAGACATTTAAACCAGATTTCATCCTCCAAAAAAGAAATGTAGTTAAATTCAAGAAATAAAAAATTAAGATTTCAATTCGTTATTATTGTTGTTTTTGTGTTTTATAAAAATAATTTCTTATTTGTCTAAATGCGAAAGAGAGGAAAATAAGATACGAAATAGAAATAAATACAAACTAAATGGTAATTATAACTTTTTCACACGAAAATAGTTAAATAAAACAGTTGTGTATGAAAAATTAGTTGTTTCTAGTGAACTAAGACATGGTTCGTGGTTCAAAAGAATAAAACATATTATTTAATAGTCGAAATTGCTTCCAGTTAAAGGGAAATTAAGGAGAATTACTTTATTGAAGGATAAATTTTAAGCTAATGAAAGTTAATAGAGTTTTCCTTAAGAATAAAATCATGTCTTAAAGAGATGCTTACAAATGCCGAAATAGACATCAAAGACTCAATCCTTATATATGCCACACTGTCAGTTAACAATGGCAGTATGAAAGCTTTAAAAATATACTAAAATATGTATAAGTTTGTATATCAAAGAGTTCAGTTTTCCATAATATCCAGGTTTAAAATCAATAACAGTTATTTCGCTCATCTAATTGTAGAAACAACAAATGGAGAAAAAATCCATATTGAATTAAAACCACTGTGCAGTTCCAACTGCATTAGTTAACATCACAGAAACATAAAGATATAAATATTTGCACTGTTTTGACATGAAGCAACTCCACCAGGTGGTGAACTATAAAATAATACTATAATACAAGGAGATCCCTGGTCAACCAAAGTTTTTTTTTTTTTTTAATGAGAGGCATTACTGGACGAGGACTTTTATCTAATGCAACGCATTAACTTAGAAGTGATACAATAAGACATTTCACATTCATTAAAAATAATGATGGACTCAAGTTCAAAAAGTCAGGCCAACTAGTCTAATTAAGAGTGCAGCCAAGTTTCCTTGACACGAAGGTAATAGTTTTTATTAAGAATTCTCAAAATCGATTCAGATGATACAGGCGATCTATACTATAGACAATTTTGTGGAATGGTTCACATGATCTTTCTAAAACCAAACATAAGGATCCATTTTCAAAAAAAGATCCCAACACTAGACGGATGTGTTGAGATCGCTTAATGCATGGACTATATTTTAAAAACGTAAAAGACTCGAAAATTCCTGAGAGGGAAGCAGCTTTAAAATTAAAGGGCCAAAAAACGCATGGAGTTGAAGTCAAGTTCTTAGAAAAAAATATCCTTGCTGCATAATAAATGACAAAACGAAAGTATTTGCAGATTTTTCACAAATGTTAATAAAAGTTTAGGACCTAAGAGCTGTCGAAAAGTTGTTGGCATGTCAAGCAATAAACAGTTGCGGCAATCAAAGAGAAAATTAAAACTGCAAGAATTGTTCGATCTCACTCCTTATGTCTGCAATCTGTAGACTTGTACTTTACTCTTAGAAAATTGTATTTAAAATCGTTTGTTGTTGTTTTAAATAATGTGATAGAAGTGTTTTCAACCACGAATAATCGTGAAGGGATCAATAATCGAACATCTCAGCAACACATTAAAAAGTTGCATTTGATTCAGGAGGTGAAATCATTATTTCTATCGTATTAAAATCGATTTTTATTGGACCGTAAGAAGTATAGTTATATTTGAATTACTTTCAAGTTGATTTGAAAGTGTACAGGCATCATCATCATCTGGGTCTTACCCGATGATCCTTCATATTTGATCAACTCGGGTACATAATTTTTTTTTTTTAATCTTTAATGAATTTAGACAAAACAAGTTTTGCATTTAGAGAGATCTTCTTCTAAACTTTATTACAGTTTATTCTTCTATCAAATAACGAGAGTGTGTGTTAACTAATTTTTGTTGGACTTGAGACAAATTAGTGTCCAAACTTAGTTGATTTTAGTAAAAATTAAAATTTTTTTGTGAAATTATCAAAGCTGGAATCATGTTTATATAATTCCTAATATATAGCGTTATGTGCAGTTAAAAGATCCAAAAATTATTTTTTGCTCGATGTCCTTTTAGTTACAGGGCATTTGCAAAAGAGAAATTTTCATATGGGTATTTTCGTATGGAAAAGTGGAAATCCTTTTAATTCCTTGATTCATGAACAAGTTTATATACACGATACTGCAATTTCAAGTAAATATCGTCTTTATTTTCTAATTTTAGTAAAATTTAAGTGCCAATTTTATTAAATGAAAGAGAATTTTAATTTTAAATTCTCTGTAAATTTTTGACACTAAATAACATTTCAACATGTTTTTCTTTAAAAAATTCTTATTTCTCGAAAATCTAACGTATTCATTGATTCCAAAATACTTGGGAAGAAACTAGAATCTTTCCTTAAAATCCATTCATAACTATATTTCCACTGACCTAATTTCGCTTTATCAATGAATTTTTTGAAATATTATTTGTAAGAACGCTTTATGCTCTTTTTACTTTCACAACTGCTTTATATTTCCTTAACACTTATTCACCCACACACACACACACACTCTCATATACATTTATACATAAAAATACTCACAATATTTTGTTGCATCAGCAAATTGTACTTAACCAGTATTTATCTCACACCATTCCACATAACTTGTGGCATAGACGCGGTAAGCCGGGATTAAAAACTTTTTTATGTTGTTACTGCTGTTTTTAATGTTCCAGATATTGTTACTGTTGTTGTTGTTGTTGCTATTGCTGTGCCATGTTGCTTGATTTTGCTTCCATGCTGCGTCATTACTTTGTTGTTGAACCGCAGTAAAGCAAAAAAAGGGAAAAAAAGAAGAACTAAATAGTAAAGTGCAAAATAAAGAAACAAACTTAACGAGAAGGTAATGAAAACAACTTAAAACAAAAACAATAACAAAAGCTGTAATAGTAACAGCAATACAAACAACATTAAGACGAGGCAAATATAACAATAATAACAACAACAGAAAACTTAAACTTAAACCATATTAAAATAACAACTAAGAAAATAACTGTTCTCTCACTCACTATTCCTCTCTCCTCTTACGACAACAACAACTTATAGTCACATTTTCCTAACAACTTTTATGCCACAATAATAGTGATGATGTTGCTGTTACTGATGATGCCGCTGACGACGTTGATGATGTTTACATAAGCGAAATTGTACAAATGTATTCAAGACTAATCCGACCACATGCCCTCAAACTCTAATGCTAAAGAAATATTTAAAATATGAAAAAAGTAACTGAAAGAACACCTTCTTCTCTCCTTTTTTTTGCACTCGTAAAATATAATAATTTTCACTATAAAACAGACCATTCAAACAGTCAGGTATTTAGCGAAAGATTGTTAAAATTGTTCTTGTTTTTGTTGTTGCTAAAATTGCAATAGCATTATTTTTGTGGAGGATGAAAGGGGGTGGGGGGGGGGGGGTGTGAGTTGTGTAATAATGGTGGCACAACCAGCAGTATTTAGCATTTGTTAATGTTTTAGTTGGAATTGAATGAAGTTAAAACAAACACAATTCAGTGTTTAACAGTTTACAACTTGTAGTTAAAACATTTTTGCTTAGATGGCATAAAATTTTATTTGTCTTTCGGTGTATTTAAAAGTATATTTTATAATGCACAGTGGGGCTGAATGAAAAAGTTTAATTTCAATTCTTCTAAACCAATTATATCATATGCAACTTCAGCTACGATTTAAGTTTAAACCAATGCCACCATAATGCTGCCTTACTAAACCTAAACAACTAGGAACTTCTCACGACTTTGGTCAGTACCACGACAACCATGATGCTCCCTGAGAGGCAACACCAGCTGTTTGTGTAAAATCGTAGAAACACCTGGCACCAGAATTAAGCCTCTGATAAGACTTTGTACTCAACTCGTCTACTACTATTATTTGAACGCAAAGCATTTCGGCACTAGTAAGGACAAGCAATAAGTTACACTGATAAGCGTCCTCACAAACGAGACTTTGACCACATTGTGTGATACCCAGAATTGACAAAAGAATGATACGAAAAAGACATACAACAACGTAGTAAAGTAGGCGATTACTAGCAATGATGTAGCAGCAAAATATGAGCATTGAAGGCCGCAAAGAGTTATCACTTCCAATAGTTAACAACGAGAGTAAGTCCATCAACAAATCTGGTCAAGACAAATGCAAAAAAAAAGAACGAGCAGTTAAAAGAGAGTAGCAGGAAGAATGATCACATACCGGAGCAATTCCTCCAATTTTTTCTAACAAACGAACAACTTCTCTAATATTTGATCGTCCACTAGGACCTTAGGAAAATCTCATAGTACAAATACATTGTCAAAATGTCAAAATTCATACCCATACAACCATTCCGGAGTGTCCCAAAGATCTGTTTTATGCAAGAATGCGAAATATGTCCGCATTACGTAAGAACTCATATGCAATATTACCCTTGTCTGCATTAGTCCATCGGTTCCAAATTCACCAGTTCTGGAAATAATAAAGTGACAGACAGACGGAAACGTCCACAAAAGTTTTGTTAATTTTTCTCTTCCATCCCACTGTGCAAAGCAATATCAATTTTTATTCGTTTTAGTTTTCTAATTTATTGTAAAATGACTAAAAGAAGGTGCAATATGAAGTAGAAGCTAAAAATAAAAAGAGTTAAAGAGGTCTTTAAATACCCTTTGTTATACAAAAACAACGAAAATAGCAAAATTTTAAAATTAAAATAAAAAAAAAAAACATTCTCATAATATGAAAAATTATGTAACTTTTTTTTTTAAATTTTTATAAAATCCTTTGTACACATCTCCTTTCATATGATCGCTATATACTTCCCCGTAATTGTAGCTCACAAATATCCGTCTCAAAAAGGAAATGGCAAAATTAAATAGAGGCAAACAAAGCATTTAGTTGTCGTTTTAAAAGTGCCAGCTTAAGCTTAATTGCTCTTTTCTTTTACTCCTTTTTTGTTTTTTTTTTTTTTTTTGTTCATTTGTACCATTAGTAGTCCTGGGACTTAATACTCTAACTTATATTGATATTGTTTTATGTTTTAGTTTACCTTTAGTGTTTTTTTTATCTAAATTAAGCTATATTGTTTCTGTTTTCTAAACATTTTTTTCTGCGGTTTTATGGTCTACACCTTGAGCTCTTCAAATATTTGAGAATTACACTGAAATAAAAAGAGAAAAAGAAGAAAAATATATGCGATGAAAAGGAGTTTAAATTAGAAGTTTATGGAACATCATATTTTTTAATAAGCCCTAGAAACTTTTTTTAAAATAAATTCGATATAAAAGACTTTAAAAACGTTCGTCCTTCAGTTAAGTATTTAATCAACAGTTTTGCATTGTATCGGAGAAATGATACTCATTACGGACTTATAAAAACATGCTATTGTTCACAAAAAGTAGATTGTATAAAATAAATATAATTTTGGCTTTATCTTTTGCAGTTTAATCAATCCTGCAAAGATTGCCTGTTTGGACGTATACTTAATAAAATTTGTTAATATTACTCATACGTATTTATCCTGCTGACTTAACTTCCTTAACAAGTAAGAATTTTATAGTCGGTCAAGCCGTAATACACCACAATATATATTTATACAATAGCAGCGTATATGCGGGATTTACGCCCTTCAAAGTGATATTTAAATGGAAGATGGACTACAGGACCTATGAAAAGTAATGAACCGATTCGCGATTAATTTCCCACATCGTTTTAGAATTATTCCTACCAAAAGTCGTTAAAATTTCTTCTTATTTAGGATTTTTATAAACTTGAAACCTTCTTATGGGAGGACATTTGTATGGAAGGTTCCTGAAATATTGGGACAAACAATATTTCAGGTACCAGGTGCCAAATTTGTTTCTAGGCCATTATAATAACATGTACCAAATTCCATCAAGATATGTCAAAAATTGCAAACTATAGAGTGTTTATAACGTTAACATGGACAGCCAGCCTGATGAACGGACGGACAGACAAATGGACAGACATCATTAAATCGACTCGAAAACAATTTACTTAAAGGTTGGTGTAATACCACATTTTCGGTATGTTACCCTTTTCAAATAAATCATAAAATAACGAAAATTATTCCTTTCAATATTTGCATTCTGTTTCATTTTAATTAGTTGAAAAAATTTCCAAAATTTAATTTGTACAAATTTCAAATTAAAAAATAAGTTCATATTTTTAACCTAAAAAATAATTTCCTTATTTAAGTCATTTTCTGTAAAAAAGAAATAACTAACAATTTATACAGAAAATTCACAAAATAACCTGGTTGTCAAAGTGATATTTATATCGTGTAAAATAACAACTAAAAGATTATTAAGACATTTAACGGTAACAGACATAAAGACATTTTTAACTACAAAACAGAATTAAACAAGTCAAGAATTTTTTAACTAAAAATACTTTTTTTGTACATAAAAAATATACAAAATTCAATAAAAAGTGCAACTTGTTTCTGTTACACAAAAAAGTAACGAATAAAAGTCATTGTAGCAATTTTACTATACCCTACTCTAAAATGAATGTTTCTTAATTTTGTCATTTCATTTGTAACAAAATAAACTGCAAATAAAAATATTTATAATTTCTCAAATCGATTTATATATGTTCATATATCGATGTCTTGTTTAGGTTGTATTACGCAAGTAATTGGTATCTATGAAAACGTTAGAAATGGAAGGAAAAGTAAGTTGAATATTATTTGATTTCAAAAAATGATAAAGAACTTAAATTATTAACTTTTAATAAAATTAGTGTTAAATAATAAAATGCAGCAGAGGATTTAAAGATTTTCCCATTTCCATCCGGAAATACACATAAACTCAACCCATATAAAACGTGTTTTAAAATTTAATATCCATTTTAGTTAATTATTCGATTTCTTTCACTTTATTGATCACCATGTCATTATATGGTTCATCCAACGGGTGGGTGATTATCGTTTTCATGTAGCTACACAAAGAGATCGACAAATTCTTAACATACATTTATGTTATGAAAACGAAACCACTTAACTTAAAAAAGTATATATTTTTCATATATTTTTAATCACGCCCATTAACGCTTTTATAATGCTTTTTGCCACTTTGATCGAACAGATAGTCCAGTCCATCCCCGTGTAAAATCTGCCACAATTTTAAACATCTTTTTTGTGTACTTCAATATTCTTTGAACAAGAGCCCAATATTTCTTTTTGCAGTTGGGAAAATTTACTGCTCTTGGTTGCAAATATTATTGTTCTTGAAATTTCAGTATTTTGTTTATCATATCAAGAACTATTTAGGAAATTACGACTACTTTTGGGTCCTAAGCTTTTCTTCAAAATTCCCACGAACTTCAGCAGTTCATCCATTATGCAGCAATAATATTTCTAAAGACCTCAATTTCCGTGCCCTCCTTTTGGTCTCTAAATTTATAGCAGCGTTTCTGTTAGGAATTTTTTGAGCCTTGTATGTTTTTATACCTGCATAAGCTTTATAATATTATGCCTAAAAATAAATCCGTCTGCTCTTTGTCCTAATAGCTCCATATTTTCTCCCAGCTTTGAAACAAGGTTCCAACGAAATTATACTTATAGGCCCATGAAACGTTAATTGTGTAACAATTAGGACGAACTTTACCACGGATCAGTTTCTTGTACTCTAAAGTAAAAATATTAAATTTTCTAAAACTTGGAACACATTAAACCTGGCCCCCTTATAAAATTATCACACGATACTCTTAAATCCATTAGTATCCATTTCGGTCCATATATTATTTTGTCATGTTTTTAATTCATTTTTTTAATCAAAAAAGTACCAATAGAAATATATAAAAGGACCACAATTTTATAATGGTGGTATTATTCATTCCACTCTTTAACCCATTCTATGCAAAATAATAATAACAAATAAATAAACCATATTTGAGCCATATCATCACATATATTATATTTATATATTAAAATAATTAAATCCATACAGTAAGGGCATTTGTATGGAGTTACCTGAAATATTGAACAAATCATTAGAAATTTCAGATAGACTGACTACATAATTCTGAGTCGATTATCGTTGTTTTTTCTGTGCATTAGAAATATTTATCTGCGCTCCACATTTTTTAACATACACAAACCTCCACTCCTGAATGATTAATGCTGATTAAACTCTTAAATATTTAGGTATTGGGTCTCTACTTAGAAACCCATAACCTCCGTGTATGGACACGCCATTATATTATATAACACAAAATATATCTGATATCATAATGAAAAATTCAATTAAGATCTTAAAAATCAAAGTTAACGATTTATTAAAAAAAAATCCACCTTTAAAAGATCATGAATTATTAATGACTGTTACTATTTTACTAGAAACAAATCTTGTTCATTAGTTTATGTTTAAAGTTTATAACAAATGCTCTATAGGGTATTTAGAACTCATTGCATCCAACTCCCAAATTTTCATTTCGAATTTTTATAGATACAAACAAGAAAAATATCATGAATACAACAAAAAAATACATAAAATATTTCAATGACATTTAACAGTCAGTTTTGTAATGTAAAATTTTCGAAATTGTCTTTATCGTCTTTTCCAAATTTTAACTGTTGCATAACATATTTTGTGAACAAAATATCGCTTAAACACGAAATAGGAAAATTTAAATGTCTATTAAATGTCAATACAAATTTAATTATAATTAATTGAGTAAAATTAAAGAAAATTTTAAAAATTCAATAAAAATTTAACTTTTCAGAAGGAAGACAAGATTTTCTAATCTTTTTGCTTGAATATCCTGTCAAGATCAAATAGTTTCCAAACTGTATGTAACATGTAATTCAGTTTATTTAACTTTTGCTTAATTGTTTGTAAAACATATTTTGTTATCGTCAAAACTTTTTAATATTTGATTTAATTTAAATTATAAATTCTCATAATTTGATCAGTTTTTTCTAAATTTAAAATTCAAGAAATGTTTCTAGATATTAACTAATAAATGATAGATTGAGAAAATCTTGAAGCGTGGACATACGCGTATATGTGTATTAGTGTTTGTATGTATTGCATTGTTTACAAACTAATAAACAATACTTTAAGTAAATTTTCTTAAAATTATAATTTTTGTATTTAATTTTTTCTCCAAAAAAAATTAACAAAAAGTAAACGAGAAAAGAAAAAATATTTTATAAATAAAAGTTCTGTAAGAAATAAACGTACAATTAATGTTTAGAGAAGATGTAGAGAAACAAATGTAAACACATATAAATATATCATATATATAATGACAGTAATATCCTACTACTCTTATATTTGTAATCAATAATTGTTCAATTCAATTTATTACCAATCCAAGCACCACAAGTGGTGAATAGGATATATTCACGTTGTCCTTTTTTGTGTAACGCTAAAAAGAAATATCTCAGACACCATAATGTGTATATAATCTTGCCTCAATAAAAATCTGAATCGATTTAGCTACGTGTGTCTGTTGTTGGTACATCTACAACAATTAACAAAGCTCAACTGTTTTGCTATAGTCCTGAGAATTTTTCTATTAAAAGACCAGCGAAATCCGTTCAGTATTTTGAGTGATATAGACCGATACCTAAGACAACCTCTAAGTTCAAATAAGAAACTTCGTAAAAATGTCAATTAAATTTGACATATTTGAACGAAATTTTGCCATAACATTAAGTTATATGGACTTCATTACATTCCAAAAATTATCAAAATAGGTTCTGGCAGAAAAAAGGTTGTAATTCGAATAGTGCTAATTTAATGACTCATAAAGTGTTCCTGTTTTACACTTAAGAAAATCTTTTACATATTTTTCATATTAGTGAGCTGTATGTGTGAGTGTGTTATACGAACAATATCTTTATTTTACCACACATTGGATGTTGTTGTAACAGCTCCATTATATCCGATAATTCTTTTATGAAGAAAGAACTTTCGTTTGGTACAGCTGTCTCTGGGTTGATAATCTTTGGCCGTGAGTAACTCGGGTCGTTCCGATACGGAAATCCAATTGTCGTGGGAATGCTCACACATTGATGGAGGGTCACAGCCAAATAAGCATTCTTACTTGTTTCGTTTATGTTCGTCAATAGAAAACTTGACCTTTTTTAATGATTTGTAATTCTTTAAAAGTTAAAATCTTCAGATTTTTATGTAATTTAACTGTAGTTAAGAAGTCGATAGATTTTGATAAACATTGGTCGCAATATATCTGGAAGGAATATTGAGTATGTAATTCTATTATTAAGAGGTCAGACAAAGAGAATATTTATTTTGTGTTACCTCTATATAATTTAGTTTCAATCACTTTTTTGAAAGAAC
>PYHX02000158.1:17514539-17552021 GCA_004302925.2 Cochliomyia hominivorax
CTACTGGCCTCGTTTAAGCAATGCCATCGCTAATATATATGTACAGCATGTTTGTCAAGGGACCACATGATATACGACATTTGTTTAACTGTCAATCCTACCAGAAGATCTATGAAGTCAGCCTTCAGAAGCGACATAATTTGTTGACCTGAAATTAATCCTGAATATGAATCTAGCATTAATTAATTATTTTACTGCTGAAACAATAATAACAACACTGCCAAAACAAGTATAGAAAGCCACAAAAAGAGTCAAAATAATGTCATTTGAAGAGCCAGCGACAACTGCAGAGGAAAGGAACGTGAGAAATTATTACACCAAACGAAAAATGCCTAACCAATCGGAAGTGTGTTAGGAACCAAGTCTACTCTCGCACAAGATACAAGCAAAATATTTAAAAACTGACCCCCCATGTTGGGCTTGAGATAAAAGTCAAGAAAAAAGTTCGTTGTACGGGAATTAAGCCTGCTTAGCATCGGAAACTATTAGACAAAGTTAAAAGTTTTAATTAAAAAGTAAATAAAAATAAAGATGTATACATAGAGATGAAATATAGCAAAGATTACGGAAATACAATCACCTGGGAAAATGAAAAACTGCTGCAGCAAACCATATAAAATGGGAGCTATACACTCTCAATCTCATTGTAAAATATCACAGTTCACATTTTTGTATATTAAAATTTCTAATCACGGCTGATAATTCACAAACATCTCTTGATTAAACTATGAATCTGATTTCATCCATGTCAATTAGCAAATTATCCGAAATAATCTGAAATTTTATAAAAAAATATTTTGTAGTTCCAAGGTTAACGAATTATTTCCAAAAGATCGTCTTAGGACTTAATCACACTGCTCTACTTTTTAATAGAAAATTTATAGAATACATATTTTTGGGTAGAATACTGGAGATTATATTTAGAAACTACACACGAGGGCAGGTCAGGACAATAAACTAATCACGCACAGAATATATCGACATCTGAAATCCTTTGAAAAGCAAAATTTGTTTCTTGATTTTTTAAGATTTTTTTCAGTTATCGAAAAATGTAGCTTTACCTTAGGACCCATTGCCATTACATACATGCAACTGCATACATTTACAGCTTAATGTTAATTGACTCTTTAAAATTTTTCTCCCTATAATAACGTTCCTTAATTCTATTTCTTTATTTAAAGAAATTCTATACTTCAACCGATTTCATTGTTATAAAATTCATTATTGCATTTGTTGCCATTAAGTATAACATGGAACGTCTGTCTGCTGAGTGTGAATCCCCTAATGCCCAAATGCAATTACTAACAGCTGCTTCCGTTATTCATAGAATTTTATCTACCTTTCGGTATTTTATGACAAGAATTGCTTGTTATGCTGAAAATAAGAGAAAAACGTGTTTACAAATAGAATTTTTTTATTTTTTGTATTTTAGTACCCTACGCCACCACAAGTGTTGAAGAGGGTATATTAGCTTTGTCATTTCATGTATAACGCTAAAAGGACATCATTTCAGGCCCCCATAATGTTATATATAAGTTCTGCATTCAAAATCAAAATTGAATGATTTAGCTTTTGTACGTCTGTCTGTCGTTTGTCTGTTGTTGGCGAAGCTCACATCCATGATAATCGACAGAGCTCAATGAAATTTAGCCTGGAGTATATGCGTATACTCCTGAGAAGTTGTCCATTTTAAACCAGCAAAATCGGTTCGAGCTAAATTAAAAGATATTGACGAAAGCTAAATAAATATTTAAAATCAGAAAAAATCGGTTCGATAAATATTTAAGATATTGCCGATATCTGAGGCACTTAAGGCTCAAGCATAATCTTTCGTAAGTCCATCAATTATTCACCCATCAGTTATAATGGAATTTTGCCATGAATATTAGTTATATGGTACTTCATTACCATTCCAAAAATTATATAATCGGTTCCAGCTAGAAAAGTTAAAGGCCAAAATATAACTTGATTTGATGACCAGTTAAGTGGTTCCCTGTTATATACATGAAAAACTTTTTTTATTTCGTATACGTCTGTGAATATATGTGTGAACTTGTATGTGCGCATTTACCTCACATGTATTTGTGGTGGAGGGTATTGAAAATTCGGCATAGCCGAATATAGAACTCTTATTTGTTTTATTATTGTTTTTTTGTTTAATAATTTTTTTATATAAAAATATACTTTTTAGGAATATTCGTCTATAGTTTATTTTAATAACACTCATAAGTGTCATTGGATTTTAATGCGCGATTTTTTTTTTTTTTTTGCGAGTATTTTAGAAATAATGTAGAAGGTTATTGTAAACTAACAACCATTAGGGGAGTAAACGAACGAGTAGATGAGGATAACGTGAATATGTCAGTGATTTTTTGGCGCTGCAAGAGTTGTCAACTGTTATAGTGATTTTTGGTCGAAATTTATTTAAAAATTTTTGAAATTAGAAGGAGTAATTACAAGTAATTTCATGTAATTATATGAACTTAATGATCAAATTAAACAAAAAATTAATGAAGTTCTTTAGATTTCCTTAAGATTTAAAAATCTTTGTTTTAGGCCCTTTAGTTTGGAGAAAATCTGTTTGCTTTTAAGAAAACTACTAAATATGTTATAAAATTAAATCTAAATAATATTAATCATACGTCCCCTTGATTTTCAATTAAAAAGTCAGTGATTAAATACTGCATTATAATTTGAAAAAATTTCAAATAGAATTCTTTATTTTTATTAAATAAATTATTAGATTTTAGTTAAATTTTGGATGCCAAGAAATTGGCTTGGCACATCAGGTCCTATTCGACTAAAGTGGTATTTGCAGATCGTAAAAAAAATCCCTTTTAAAGTAAGAAAATATTGGTAAAATATATTTAAAGTTGTCTTAAAATTGTAGAATCATATTTCTTCTGCAAGCAAACAAAATAATTTACTAATATTTCCGAAAGAATTTTCTTAACTTTTTGATGACAACTGTAATCATATGAAACAAATTTTTCATTCTTTGTTGAAATCAATTAAAATTTTTCTCATTTTTATACTGTCCACCATTAACACTGGGGCGAGGGAGTATTAGCTTTGTCATTCCGTTTGAAATGTCAAGAAAGAATCATCTAAGTATATATATTCTTGCTCCTAATTAAAATCAGAGTCAATTTATCTATTCCTGTCTGTCAGTGAGTCTATCTGTCTGTTTTTAGAAAGCTCATATTCACAGTAATTAACAGACCCGTTAAATCGTTGAAACTGAAACATTTAATGTCTGATTCCCAATTTATGATTGCAGAATCACCTGATTTTGTTTAAACATATTTCTCCTCTAAGTGTTCAGGACGTGAAGCCAAAAGAAGAATATGAACAGATCTAGTATAGACAGGAGCCTTAAGAGGCTAAAATTATGTAAAACATCTACTTAACCAAGGTTGCAAGCACGTCAACTGCAACCTTTATAGAAGCACTTAAGACATTGATCCATGAAGTAGATTATATATTGAATATAAGGAAATATAGGATGTTCTGTATTGAAGACGGTAGAACTCAAATTTTATCAACAGTTCTGTATATAGAGAAGATGCAGGACTGATAGATTAAAGGGAAGAGGTCCTGAGCTTATATAAATACAACAAGAGTCTAAAAAAATTTTCCGCATTTCTTTTAAATAAAACAGTGGATACAATTGATTTTGGGTGCAACTCAAAGAAGGGAGTAGCCTAAATGTACCTAAATGTTTTCAGAATTAAGAGGGATCTTGTTTTTAATATTTTCATATGTCAATTCTTTTATAATAAAAATTTTTTATTAAAAAATTTATATTCCTCCTTGAATTGGGGTATTTTTTACAATAACTAACAATTTCCGCTTTCTTACCAGCACTTGGCAACCTTCCCATAAACTAAATTACTCTTGTGATTGTAAGACATTGTATTACATCCTTACAAAATCACATCATAGAAATTTAAATACAATATATGTATACAACACCATACAAGTAAACTAAATAAGTAAGTAAAAATGTATGTGTGTTATCATTCAAAAAAGTATGAAAGAACCTCTTAACATGAAGTAAATATGTACATAATATTTGTTTCTTTCTTTATGTGTGTGTTAATCTATGGCAAACAGCCACAGGTTTGTAATAAGATTTTTATCTTAATAATGATGTCTTTTACCAAAAAAAACACTAAACCTTGTTATTTTAAGGATTATAAAACCAAAAAGCTCTTCAAAATTCGCTTACTTGTTTTGCCTAAAAGGAAATTTTTAGTTCAAAATTTCACAGAATATCAAGAGTTCCGGAAAGAAATAAAGAACAAAAAACCCCTTAACTAAAGGTGTAGAGTTCAACACATTTTCTTTAAATAGATTGTCAACAAGATACAATGAGATATTCAAAATGAGAAAAAATAAGGATATTAAAGGACATTTTTAGTTAGTTGCTTTGTGTATAATGTTAAATTGAAATTTCTCTTATATATTTTTTTTGGAATGATAATAAACATAATCATTATATAAATTTTGATGGTTATAGCTTTTGGAACATGAGAATATATTTATATAATATTAACTATTTTTACTATATTAATATTTTCATCTGTGTGTAGTCTTATGTATGGGAAATTATGCAAATGTTGGTATATAAAACCACATTGTGGTTGAAAATGTTTGATGGAAGGGAAAACTTATTTTAAAGATAAAATTATTCTCAAAAAATGCATCATTAATTTTCTTTGATTATCTTTGGAGTTACCATCATAATCACAATCTCATTATTAATAACAGTCATTAATGGTCAAGTGTTGACACCTTCTAAGGAGATAGCAACTAATAAGGAAAATTAAATTAAATCCTTTATATTCCTCTTTAATAACATTATCAGCATTAAAGTTTTATCTCTAGTTTTATTTTATTTTTGTTGTTCTCATCCAAAAGTTAAGTTGAAGCTTTCTTTTCCTTACTTACATAGTTTACCTTATTCATGCGATCAAATATTCTCGGTGCTATTTTATTTTAATATTTCTTAGGAGTGAGATCGAAAAATTCCTAACACATGTTTCTCATTTAAACTTTAACTCAAGTATTATTTGATTGTTTTATCAAGTAAATTTGTAAAACATGTCAGTTATTATATTTAATGTTTAACAAAAGAGTATATTCCTAATATGATTAAAATTAGTGATCTGGGAAAAGTGCCCACTATGAACTATTAAAAAAACCAAATATGCTTCTACAAGAAATTGGCCAAGTTTTCAAAGGTCTGCTGTCAAACTTTTTCCAATGTTATCAAAAGGTATCGGAGGAACTTGTCCGTCGATAGAAATTCTAGTTAAGGTAGAAGTATTCATCCACATGATGCTTTCAAATCAAAACATAAAAATCATTTTTAAAAGAGCTCCCAACATATCCAGAGAGAAATCTGCTCGGTTAGCTGGTTTAAAAACAGACAAAGTCAAAAAAAGTTCCTTACAAAACTCTGCTAAAAAATTGGAATACAGAGCACGAAAATTGAAGCCAAGTTTTCTAAAAGATATCCTGCTGCATAATAGATAACGAATGGTATGCCCTCGATCTTTCGCAACTACCTGGTTAAAAGTTTTTGTTTATTTTTCATAGCGCCCTAGTAAATGTTGAAGAAAAGCTTAAGACCCAAAAGCAGTCAAATTTTTTTGTATGGCAAGCAATATGCAGTTGCGGCAAAATTGCCATAATGGGCTTTTTAAATACCGAAATTAACATCAAGGAATGTTGACAAAAATGCTTCTGCCTTTCATAATACTTTACAATGTAAATTCATGATTTCTTCATATAAAATTATGTTTTTTTTTTTTACTGTAAAATTTTCTAATTTAATCGATAAATTTCATAACTTTAAAAGATGCCAAAGGAAATATGTCTATGCGTTCCAAAAAAGGTCTTAAGTTATTACAAATTGGTCATTTAATATTTCGAAATTTTAGTGTGTAAGTTCTTCAAAAAAGCACATTAAAAATGTGTTCGGAAATATTACAAATTAAATCTTCTTGTTAATTCTAACCACGTTGTTCATATTTTACGAAGAGATTAGACATGAAAAAGAAGAAAAAAAAAGAAAACAGAAAAAGCCAAAATGAAAAACAGCATTAAGAAAACCGTCTCAATGGAATCATATTAATTTGAACAGATCTAAAATTAGAAATAAAACAATTTGGAAAGTAAATTGATACCATTTTTTTTCTAATTCCTAAAAAAATTATGTGCGCTTACAGAAGTATGTACCAGTATGATTAAAACATTTAGTTTCATTCTTTTAAATTTAAGCCTTTAGACCCTTTAAGCAGCTTTACTTGTTAACTGAATATTTAAGTTCATTGTCCCCCACTTTTATGTTAAAATGTCATTTATTTTTTGTAGCTCATTTGGTCATTTGTAATTTTTACCTGCCTGTAAATTGAAATTTATAAATTGTCTGCCACTTGCTACTTGTTCTTTTATTGTTGTTGCCACTATTCATAAGCTTGTTTTTATCTTCTCATACTGCTCAAATAATTTTATATAATTTAATTTTCTAATGTAATTATGAATAATGACAAAATATTAGTTTTTTATTACTTATTTTTTTGTTAGTTTTTGAATAAGACACCCAATAGGAAATCGTGAATTTCAATTTGGCTCATATTTTGGAATTATTCCATATAACTCGAATTGTTAATTTTTCTAGAGAGATTAAATCATTTTAATCTTTTTGAAAATTCACGAAGCTCTTTTAATTTAGTTTGCAAGAGAAGCGACTTTACAAGACAACAGCAGAATTTACTGTTCGCAAGTGCGTATACTTAATATTTAGTTAAAACATTTATCAATAATTGAAATTATGTTTAATATTGGGAAAGATGATGTGCATATAATCATATTGCATTTATTTCTTGGAAGAACAATAGACAACAACAATGACCTTTCCGCCGAAATTTTATATGGAATTTTAGTGGTATAAAGCCTGTTTCTCCATGTCGAGCGAAAGCATTTGCTTGAAGTTATAAATGTTATCCACAATTTTTTGTAGATGTCATATCAGCCCTCATACAATAATCACTTCAAAAAAGGTTTCTAATTTGTCATGCTTTCAACGTGAAGCTATCAATAAAAATTTTGGTTAAAACAAACAAAAATGTTATAGTCTGTCAAGAAGGACTATGAAATACCCTACACAATATAATTGGTTATTAGCAGAACCTACAAGATATTATGAAATGACCCTCATATAATTTGAATTTGTGATATCTGTTTAATATTTAAATATAAATATTAAACCTTTTACCAGAAACTTAATAACGGTATACTTGAAAATGTTGGTAGCGCAACATATTGCGACCATTACAAACATCTGCACAAACGTTTTTACCCAACTACCAATGATGGTTGTTTAAGTATAAACTTGCACTTTTAACTAATTTGAATTAATTTATAATAACTTTACTCCAGATTTAATACATCCTTGTGTAGGTTTATTATTAGAAACTATAGAGTTAAAACTTAGCGACGTTTAAATATTATCTGACATTTAGCTACTAAAATTTCTACGAACATAAAAATTTGTCTCGCTACTACTTCCAGGAAACAAACAAAAAGATCACTTTCGATCACAAATAAACTGAAAACCATATTGTGTTTTATATTTTTCTATTTCCGAGCGTCCTTTTACACCCGTTTTCTTATTAGAAGTTTCTTTGCGTATACTTAATAATTAGTTTTAATAAAATATCAATCATACGTCATGTTTCTTTTATACCCACTTTGAAAAAATCATTTCTTTATTAAAAATTTAATTTTTTATAAAAAAGTTAATTTTTCACTTAAAATTTAATAAAAAATGAATTTTTTCATTAAAATTATTTTTTTCACTAAAAATGAATTTTTTCATTAATTTTTTTTTCACTAAAAATGAATTTTGTCACGAAAAATGATTTTTTCACTAAAAATGATTTTTTTTCACTAAAAAAGAATTTTTTTACTAAAAATTTATTTTTTCACTAAAAAAGAATTTTTTTACTAAAAATTTATTTTTTCACTAAAAATTAATTTTTTCACTAAAAATTAATTTTTTCACTAAAAATTAATTTTTTCACTAAAAAATAATTTTTTTATTAAAAATTAACTTTTCCACTAAAACTCATTTTTTCACTAAAAATTCAAATTTTCACTTATTTTTTTTTTGCAAAAAAAAAAAATATTTTTTTTTTTTCATTAAAAATTAATTCTTTTCAGTAATAATTCATTTCATTTTAAAAAAGTTTATTTTTTACAAAAATTTTCATGTGTTTAAAATGCGAAGTACCTTAAAACTTTAAAACTCTAGCCCTGAGAATATCTCTAAAAGACAGATAGACGGGCAGAAATTCAACATAGATTCAAATTTCCTCTTGGTATTTTACAAGGAGTCACACACTTGATGTATCCTTTTTCACAATTCAGGGTGAACAATTTATTTAAAAATCGATTGGAAGATCAAAAATTCCGTCCTTTACTTTTCCCACTAGGCTTTTTAACACAAATATTTATACAATAGTTTTATACATGTATAACAAATGTTCTGTATCCTTTTTTCCTATATTTTATTAAATGTTTGTAAGTATGTGTAAGTACATTTCATGATTAGTACATCAAAAACTCAGTGTGTTTAATTGCATGGCAACAGCATAATCTGACGTGTAAAACGCTTAAACCGCATACAAATTTACAACTTGCACCACTAATGTTGTAATGTTGCATGTTTCTTTCTCTCTTTTTTTTTTCATTTTAATGTTCTTGTTGCTATTTTTGTTATATATTTTATATAACGCAAAAACAAAAATTATTTAAACTAAAATATTTGTAGTCTGGGGAAAACACGAGTAAAATAAATAAATAAAAGAGGAGAAAATTCTTTCATTTTAGGATGGATGAATGAATAGTATTTGCTAAAATGTTTATGTATAATAACAATGTTTATATGTGTTTGTAGTTAATTTTAAAATGCTGTAAAATGTACTGACCAACTGACAGCTTATTTAGAAAATTAATCAAAATGTCAGTTATAATATTAATGTTACGTGTATATTTGTGAGAGTACAAGTGCAAGTATGAGTGTATGTTTGGGCTCATATTAAACATGAATATGTATTGGTAGATTTGGGTGCAACTTTTTAGAGTTTTATGTGAGCAGAGAGTGATTCAAACCTAACTAAAGGAAAAATTTTATAAATTAAAAAAAATTAAACCTAAACTTTCTTTTTTATAAGTGATCACCCTAATGTAATTATTTACATTTAATTTCATGTAATCTAAACAATTTATTATATTAAATTTATTACATCAGTCATGATCACAAAGTATTCATATGATGCTGTTAGTCACATGTATTAACTAACGTTTTAAACATGAAATATTAAAAATAACTATAATTTTACTTCTTTGTTTTTTAATGTTTTATAAGTTTATTTAAAAAATTCTTAACAATAACCTTTCTTTTCCCATATTTGGTTAATCACGTTATTTCCTTCATTTTCTCTTTCAAGTTTTACAGTCAATAAACTTTTAACTTTTGTCAAATGGCTTTTTGTAGTTTTTATTTTATATTTTTTATTTTATATATCGATTGACATCTTACAAGATAGATTTACTTTTTCTTAACCTTTGACATATTGCATTTATCGAATAAATTTGTCATGTTGAATTCTACATAGAAATGAAATTGCAGCGACAATTGAGAAGGAAAGAAGATAAATATGGAATAAAAAATAAATCGTAAAATATATATGAATAAATTGGATAGAGTTAGAAATGGTGTACCATACAATCGGTATAACTTATATGCCTAACCGACATACAATTAAACTAGAACTCAACTAGAACCAGAATCTGAACTAAAACTAAACTAGAACTGAACTAGAACTTAATTAGAATCTGTGCTAAAATCTGAACTAAATCTAAACTAAAACTGAACTAGAATCTGAACTAGAATTTCAACTAGAATATGAACTAGAATCTGTAATAGAATCTGAACTAAAATCTGAACTAGAATCTGAACTGTAACGTAGAATGTAATGTGGACTAGAATTGAACTAGAATATGAATTAAAATCTGAACTAGAATACCGACTAGAATCTGAACTAGAACCAAAATTTTACATTTGAGGCAAAATTTAAAATTTAATCTCAGAAGAAATATGGAAAACGATAAAAAGGACCCTGACAATTTCAAATTATTTCCAACTCACAGTGTGTCCAAATCGATTTGTTTGGAGATAATTCTGTAGTTTGAGGTATTTTGGAGGTCATTTGCAGGAATACAAGTCTGGACTGTGACCCTTCAAAATTGGCCAACTTAAATACAGTTATTTTCACAATTTTCCCAAAAATTAATTTATGTGTTGAGACAGAAGAAATTTAGTTCAAAACTCAATAGTTTTTCCAATTAAGTTGCTTTATCTGCTTATTAACGTGATTTTAAGTAATTTGATTTTATTTTTACTTTTATTTTCGTTTTTCTTTATTAAATATCGTATTCTATTTATTTGTTTTTCTTAGAATTCTTGTACGATTTAAAAATAAACTATATTTCCATACATAAAAATATGTATTTATTACAATCCAATTGCTTTATAACTCAGATATAAAACTTTAACTACTTTGCAAAAACCACATATTTTTTATATAAATTTTTTTTGAGAAAAACTACTGAACTACAAACAACTTTTTTGGTTACATAACGTTATCAAAAATATATCACCATAAAGAGAAAAAATAGTTTATAAAGTAAAAAATGAATAAGTAATAAAATAATCTTCAATAAAGATAAAAAGTAGAGAAAAAAATCCAAGACAATAAAAATTATTTTGCAGTTAAGTGTAAAATGGATTTGCAGTTTTGGATGAAAAAAGAAAAAATCTCACAAAACCAGAGCAAAAGTGTAAAAATAAAGACAAGACGACAACTTGTCTTGGAGACCAACAGCTGGATGATAAATATATTTTCGATATAAATCACCAACATAGTAAGTAGAGTTATCATCATTATTGCTATTATCATTATCAACAGAAACAAGATTATGGTTACAGTTAAGCAAAAAAAAACAAATAAGAACGTTATATATGGCTACGCCGAATATTCAATACCCTCCACCACAAATGCGCATAAAGTAAATACGTTGTGCTTTGTACTTACACATTCACAAACGTATCCAATAATAGTTTTCATAAAATTAATTATAATTCAGACTATAACGTTCTTCTACTGAACCGATGTTGATCATTTTTGAATTTTTATTTTAATTTATTAATTTATAATTGACAATTTTACGAGAGATTTTTGCTTGAACATAGAGGTTGCCTCAGATATCGGTCTATACCTTTTAATACAGTGAACTGATTTTGCTGGTTTTAAATACGAAACTTTCCAGGACAATAGCAAATACTCTGGCTAAATTTCATTGAGCTCTGTCAATTATTGACAATGTAAGCATGCCAACTACAGACAGACGGACATAGCTAAATCGACTCAGATTTTGATTTGATGCAAAGAAATATCTACATTATGGGGAGTGAGAAGCTCTCTTTTTGACGTTATATACGGAATGACAAAGTTAATAAACACTCTTCACCACAAGTGGTGGTGGAGGCTTTTATACCCTTAAAATGCGTTTATAGAAATCTGAGTATAAGTAGTATTATTAATCATCTTTCTTAATTTGTATACCCAATAATATGTTGAAATTGTTGTGTCATGTAAATTCTTTGCTAAAAATCAAACAGATGAAGGGTATTCAAAATTCATCACTGCCAATTATATCATTCTTAGTTGTTTTCTTATTTTAATTATAATTTGAATATTAAATTCCACAATTAATTATTTCATTTATTTGCAATTAATTAATAAATCATTATGAAAAATATTTCCTTTTGTAAATTTCGATGTGGTTTCAATTAATAAAATGAATATCAAATTTCATGATTCAATAAATGAAAATTTAATTAAATGACATTTATTTTGTGAATATTAGAAAATGGCGAAAATAAGAGCCGCAATATTTGAATAAGATTTAATTAAAATTTTATAAATAAAACATAATTTAAATTATTTAAAATTAAAAATAATTAAATAAGAAATAAAGAGAGATATTCCACAATATTATTTATATTCTAAGAATATTTTTGTAAAAATTTTATAAAATTCTATTTAAATATTTTGTTAATAATAATTCTCTTATTTTCCTTACAAAAATAATATTTAAACATATATTACATACATAATAACCATTACAAATGCACCATAAAAATTTATTATCCTGTAGTAAGTATTTGGTTATATGTACATTTCTATTACCAAATTCTTCAGGATATTTAGTTTTCCTACTAATACACATAGAAATTCATAACATTATAAGTAAATAATAAAATAAAAAATGCAATATTTTTAATGTTGCACCAATAAAAATCCTGAACAAGTAAGAATGCTTTATTCGGCTATGCCGAATCTTCCGCACCCTTCACCACTAAAACGTGTAAAATTCGTTATGTTTCGTATAGATAAAAATATAATTTTTCCTACTGAACTGCTTTTGATAATTTTTG
Organism: Cochliomyia hominivorax; assembly: GCA_004302925.2. NCBI lineage: Eukaryota > Metazoa > Arthropoda > Insecta > Diptera > Calliphoridae > Cochliomyia > Cochliomyia hominivorax. Next base: position 17,527,114 of record PYHX02000158.1, read on the forward strand.
GAATGATAATGAAGTACATCCAACTTCATATTGTGGCATTCAAATTTACCAATTTATAATTGAAAATTTTATAAAAGTTCTTCGTTTGAATTTAGAGATTATCACAGATATCGGTCTATATTTTTTAATAAACTGAAATGATTTTGTTGATATTAGATAGGAAGCCATTCATTACATAAGAAATAATTCATCCAAATTTTGTTGAGTTTTGTCAATGATTTTGGATGTGAGTATGGCAACAACAGACAGAAAACAGTCAGGCGGACATAGCTAAATCGGCTCAGTTTTTAATTTAATGCAAGAATATATATACACTATGGAGTCTAAGATAATTCCTTCTTATCGTTACACACCGAATGAAAAAGTTAATATGACCACTTCACCCTCACTTGTGTTGATGGAGGGTATAAACACATGTATTGAAAAATATTAACTAAATAAAAGAGCAAAATAAACTTATGGATATTTACGAGAAAAGAAATATATTTATTTGTCTTACGATTCAGTGAGAAATGGAAATTTTTGAAAATTAAAAATCCTAAAACCTATAAAAAGTATTAGTTCGTATCTTCTTGTTACAATCAAGTGGGTTTTGTTGGTCCATTATTTATCAAAAGCTAACACTTTTTGAATTGTTTTAAATTATGAATTAAGAAAAGTGCTGGAGTAGTAGCCAACAATTAGTTTTTTTAATTTCAATTTACTTTATATATTTCGTAAAAGTACCGTTGATGAATTTTATTAAATTTTAAATTGTTTAATCCATAATTTATATCAAATTTATTATTATATCCAGATTAACTGCGTGCCACTCTTGTTCCCTTTTTTATTATTTGAGTTTTTGAGCCAAAAATTCAAATAATAAAAAAGGGAACAAGAGTGGCACGCAATTAAAGAGGTCTCCACTTCCTATTTTGTTTAGTAAGACTAGATGTCTGAATGTTTGAAACCAATTTGATATTATCTATATAATTGATATATATAAATAACCCTAAAAGTAAAAAAATCGTTAAACTATAAACACTAGTATGACATCCATCACATCAAAGATGGGATCAAAAGGTGAGATGAGAACATGAAAGCGGATCAGATGATCACATGGAACTTGTACATAAATTCTAATTAGCCATGTACATCTATCCGACTGTCTATCAGTCCGTTTGTTAGAAATACTCTCACTGTAATAATGGTAGTCCGAATTCAATAAAATTTTGCCAAATTGTTCATTAAAAATTTTACTTTTTAAATTTTTTATAAAAATATAAATTTTCATTAAAAATTATTTAATTATTACTATTATACCCGGTAAACTTCATTTTGCCAAAAAAAATTAGCTTTGTATGAGCGATACTTCTCCCCTTGGCCTTAAATATTCTACGTTTTTTCTAGTAAAACAATTCATTGAGAAAAGTGTTGGGGCCAAATTTGAGAACTATTGTTGTATAATCAATGCATAATCAATATTTGTTTTGTATCTACCCTGGTCACTGTTACTGTTTCTTAGATATTCGATAGTCAATATTTGATTTGTATGGGAGGAACTTTTCCCCCTTTTCCAATCGGAATTTTTATAGCCGATGTTACATTCGGGTATTTTTGGATCATTCTGTGAAAATTTCATTAAATTTGACCCAGCCGTTTTAGAGCCTATACGTTACATACATACATAAATACATACATACATACATACATACATACATACATACATACATACACACTTACATACTTACATTCATACATACATGCATACATACTTACATTCTTACATACATACATACATACATACATACATACATACATACATACATACATACATACATACACACATACATACATACATACATACATACATACATACATACATACATACATACATATATACTTACATCCTATTTCATATTTTAATATCCTTTTTTATGCATATAAATGTTTTTTTCGAAAAAAGCACCACCGTGTGTAACGCTAAAAAGGAACCATCAAGACCCCATAGTGTATATATATTCCTACATTAAATCAAAATCTGAGTAGATTTCACTATGTCCGTCTGTTCATCCATCTTTTTCATAACACTCTCACACAAACACTTATTGACAATGAAATTTGGCTTGAGTATTCGTATGGTCCTGAGATGTTTCCTATTTAAAGCAGCTAAATCGATTTATTCTATTAAAACATATAGAACTCTATATCCAATAGAACAACTATTACAAAATTATTTTCTTCTATAATATGTGTTTATGTTAGTACACTATGTCTGCTGAAAACATAATTTATTTCCTTCTAAAAATGCTGAATATAGTATTCAAATTAAATTTTTCACTGACCTGATCAGGATTTCTCATAAGTTTTAAATCACACGAATTGAGACTGTTTATGCTAAGAATTTCTATTTGGCGGAATCGAAATATAGTGGAGACCTTTGTAATTCTAACTACTATTTACTTGGGTTGATACAGGGCGCTATAAACTTCACATAATACGTTCTCTTCTATATACTAGAACAGTTCAATTGGTGTAGAATCCAAGACGGGGTCATTCTGACACTACTTGATATTTCATGAGCTTCTTGAACTACCACGGTAACTTAACCTCAGTTGGTGTGGAAACCATAAGTTTTCCAAAAGACGGAAAATATAATAACATCTCGTCATCAATTTTTTTTTAGACTGGAATTTTAAAGAAAATTATGAAAGCTTTTATGAATTCAAAACACTTAGATATAACATTCTATATAAGTTACAAGTTTTACTGACTCACTCTTATTTTACAATTTTGGAAAAAGTGCTATGTATATTAGAGCATTCATCATATTAGATGTACACGTAAATGCTTATAACCTCCAGCTTGTCATCAAATTACCATAACCCCATCACAATACAAACGCACAAATAATCATTCGTATTCAATACATGAATTGTGTAATCAAAACAAAACTAATAAAATGAAATAACAACAAAACACAAAATATAAAAAAAAAAAAAAAATAAATTTTATATAAACTTTCTTCGAAATCTACAACAATACGAATGTGTGGAACGTGTTTACAACTCAGATTCAAATGTTTATTCTAATAATACTAAAACTTCAAAAGAAGATAACAGCAACAATAACAACAAGAAAAATACTTAAACTGGAAAATCGGCAAAGAAAAAAGAGAAAGAGAGAGAGAGAAATAACAGTATTAGAATGGTCAACAACAAAGTAATCACGTTTGCATAATGTTGCTACAGGGCAAATAAAAGCCTGATAGAAACTGCCCCATAGAGAGAGAATCCTATTATTGTGGTCATACCGATAATATTACATATGTATTTGTATAGAGTTCATTGTTAATGTATGTTTGTTTGTATGAAGATAAAGAAGTAATAACAACATAATTCTATAGATTACTAAAGTACTTGAGAAATTCTTCTCTTTAAGTTTTTTTCTTCTTCTTCTTCTTTATTTTTAAGTACCTTAGTTTTACCGTTTTTGCAGTTGAAATGTTTGGTTGTAGTCGTTGTTGTGTAGAGTTGTTGTTATAAATCCTTAAATAAATTTAAAGGTGTGATGCAAGTATATTTGTTAAGCATTACCGACAAATTCTCAATATCAATGTACATATGCATGGACAAGAGCACAATTCTCAGAGCAGAAGATTTGAAAACAGTGATTTTACAGTTCGAATATTAATTCAAATTCTGTTTCAGTTCTAGTTCAATTCTAATTTAGTTATAATTAAGTTATAGTTCAGTTCTATTTAAATTCTAGTTCAGTTCTAGTTTAATTCTAGTTCAGTTCTAGTTCAGTTCTAGTTCAGTTCTAATTCAGTTCTAGTTAAATTCTAGTTCAGCTCTAATTAAGTTATAGTTCAATTCTAATTTAATTCTAATTTAATTCTAGTTAAACTTAGTTCAGTTCTAATTCAGTTCTAGTTCAGATCTCGCTCACTTCTAGTTGAGTTTTCATTTCTATTTTGGTCTTTTATCGGTTGTGAGTAGAAACCACTGTGTGCCATATACCTGGCAACATCTTATTTTTATTTGTCTTAATTTTCAGAATATTTATCTTAGAAATCCAATGTTGTAAAAAAATTAAATAAAATTGCTTATGTAAGCTCAATACAAATACAGTATATATGTATGTGTTTATTAAAACTACCGTTATTTTTATTGCTTTAACTTTTTCTTCGTTTCACACAATGTGGTCGTTTTCTTGTTGCAAATATGCCCCAAAGCAATTTTCGTACAAAATAAGCACTTTCAAAGCCAAGAAGAAGAGATGAAAACTCTTTTTAATGCTCACAATCATGTACTTAAAGACATTTTGAAGTTTTTTTTTGTACCAAATATTTTTAAGAGATAAAAAACTAAATGTAATTCTATTGTTTGTATTAAAAGGAAACTAATTAAATTTTAAAATAAATATATTCATTGAAAAAGGATCTTTTTAAAATATATTCTTTTTAGGTTTTTTCTAATGGCAATTTTACAGGAAATAGAAATAAGAAAAAAATCTACAATTAAGTGCTAAAATTGGTTGCCCAGCTGTTAAGTAGTAACAACTCAGCAAATAGAGTGGGAGGATCCTTGATGTTCTTTTTTCCTTATTTTTGCGTAAATGAGAGTTCTTGTTATAAAGAAAAAAAAACAACTATTTAGTCTCTTAAAAGTTTCTCAATTACCACAAAATTTATATTCATTTGTGTGCAATTTGCTGTATTTTTTCTTTAATTTCAAGTTGTTCAAGTTTTTTTTGTGGAAAATAAAGAAATTGGAATAATAAAATGCAATTAGCAAATGAAGAGTTGTTAAAATGAGCAGAGTTTTTTTGGGGAGGATTCAATTTATATTTATGTATATAGAGATATTATTGAGGAAATTATAATAATTAAAAAATATTGATAAAAAGAACTTAATAGAAAATTTAATTAGAAAATAAAATTTCACAGCATATTAAAATTCCCTACATTTTAATTTCTTAATTTTCAAATTTTATTTCATTGTTTGATGAAAATGGATCAATGTTGGAATATTATAAATAATTTGAAATAATTTTAATAAAATTGACTTCTTTTCTAAACTTTTTAAAAATACAAAACTAAATATTTCATGTCCAAGAAAAATTTAGGTTATCATTCCAAAAGTTATATCATAATGCAAACATGACACACTTGTCACAAAATTTTGATGAACTCCACTACAACATAATAATTTTTACTAAAAGCAAAAAAGCAAAAAAGAAGCATCGATTTTAAATGTTTTCCGAAAAAAAAGCAGAGTAGGAAAAGATTCAAAAAAGAAATATAATTTTTAGATCACCTTCATTTATGAATAATAATTCTAATCATATCGAGTCAAGTGCTTATGGACACAAAAAAAATTTCAGTTTACGAGCTTCTTTTATATCTTTTCTTTATATGGCACTAGAATTGAACTAAAACTCAAATAGAACTGAACTACAACTGAACTTAACTAGAATTGAACTAGAACTGAACTAGAACTGAACGAGAACTGAACGAGAACTGAACTAGAACTGAACTAGAACTGAACTAGAACTGAACCAGAACTGAACCAGAACAGAACTAGAACTGAACCAGAACTGAACTAGAACTGAACCAGAACTGAACTAGAACTGAACTAGAACTGAACCAGAACTGAACTAGAACTGAACTAAAACAAAACTAGAACTTAACTAGAACAGAACTAGAACTGAACTAGTACTCAACTAGAACTGAACCACAACTGAACTAGAACTGAACTACAACTGAACTAGAACTGAATTAGAACTAAACCAGAACTGAACTAGAGCTGAACTAGAACTGAACTAGAACTGAACTAGAACTGAACTAGAACTGAACTAGAACTGAACCAGAACTGAACTAGAACTGAACCAGAACAGAACTAGAACTGAACCAGAACTGAACTAGAACTGAACTAAAACTAAACTAGAACTGAACTATAACAGAACTAGAACTGAACTAGAACTGAACCAGAACTGAACTAGAACTGAACTAGAACTGAATTAGAACTAAACCAGAACTGAACTAGAACTGAACTAGAACTGAACTAGAACTGAACTAGAACTGAACTAGAACTGAACCAGAACTGAACTAGAACTGAACTACAACTGAACCAGAACTGAACTAGTACTGAACTAGAACTAAACCAGAACTGAACTTTAACAAAACTAGTATTAAATTAGAACTGAACCAGAACTGAACTAAAATTGAACTGAACTGCAACTGAACCAGAACTTCTTTACAATAAATAAATCTCGTTGAAAATCTCAAATAAAAGTGATTTTCTTAATGTGTAAAAAATATTTATTATATAATTTGAAACAAATGAATAACTAAGTTTGTAAAAAATATATATTTTTGTTAAACTTTTATAAATGTCAGATTAACATGTTGCTATTTTAATTAAATAAAGTTTTTGTTTTAGGTTTACTGGTATATTTTTTGGTTAAATAAACAAAAAGAAGGATATAAAAAAATATATAAAAATACATCAATCAAAACTCAACACAATGTTTCCAATGAAATGTAGTTTACGAGCAAAAATGATTGTTAATATTTTCTTTTTGGCCATAAAAATGGAAATGTTTTTTAGTATTAAAATCTGGAAGATAATGCGATATCAAAGTCATTTAAATTTCTCTTTGATTACGCAGGAAATTATGAATAATCAGTTCAGTGACAGTGATTCTTGAAAATAACATCGCTGTTAGCTGCATATTTTTCATCTTATCAGATATTTTAAGTCGCATTTTTTATCGTATCTGCCTCTCTTTTAGGCCTCACAAAAGGTATAGTAATCCTAAAAAAATTTATTCAAATTTCTTATCTAGGAAGAACTTATTTCCTATTTACATTGTCCATATCTCTTATAGAAACATTTAGTCATTTCGACTGAATTTTAAAGACTTCTGGCATGAAGCAGAAGTTTAGATTGTGCCCCTGGAGTAATATAAATACTTGTCTTTCAAGCCATTCCTTATAACTGGAAACCATATTAACTCATTGCACTTAAAAAGGTTTTATATAAGATAAATTTTTATTAAGGAATAATTTGGACTTTTGGTTAATTAACCAATGTAAGCTATAGACTCTAAGCTTCGTAAGAAAAGTACAAGTTCCTATAAGACAACGCCATGTAAGTTGCCTATCGAAGTATACACCGTGGCATATAACATAATCATCCTGTTGAATGTAAACACTTTTGGTGGAACTCAGACAGGAATGGCAACGTACAAGATCACCAGCTGAAATACTGAGACTATCGACTGCTAGTGAGGAATCGAGAAAAATCGTTCAGTTGTCAGATGAGTGCCAAAATATGAAACATGTTAAAAGCCTCACTGGTGACAAATAAACAAACGTTTCATAATTGAAAGATGAGTAAAGTCCATTTAAGAAATCTGGCAGATTTTTTTTTACAAATTTCTCCTACCGTCGACTTTGTTAGTGGAAAAAAACCTGAACAGATATCGGGAAATAATAAAACAACTTTTAATAGCCCACAGGGTATAAAAAATTATGTAAATATGAGAAATTCGTCCGGATATAATTTATCAACACTATCAATTATAAAAAATTTTCCTTATGTGATAAAGTATTTAACGAAAAATATTGACATAAATTCATCCATTTCCAACAGTTTGGTTCTCGGCAAAAATACGAAACTATCATAGAAGGTAATCGCTTATTAACAAATAATTAGAATCCTTTTTGAACAATTAGTATAGCGACTTTATGACAAAAGAATTCCGTATAAAATCTGGAAAGTGTTCTAGGACCGACTCTTTACTTAGTTAGACAATTGGAAACATGCCTGAGGAATTGAATAAAGGAAAGGAAACTGAGAAATAGGCATGTTATTATTGCTCTTAAAAGGGGAAACTGTTCATCATTTTTTTATGTTTATATATTCTGAATACATGGAGATTTGGGCGTTTAGAAAAGCTTCAAGGAGTTGGTTTATAAAGAAAATTTCCAAGAAGTTTTATATGTTATTCATTGTGAGAATTTTCAATTGGATGATGTAACAACAGAATAATATTAAATGTCCCTTCATACTCAGATGCACACTCACATACACACTCATTAACAAATGCAAATTATTTCTAATAAAGCACATTTTTCCAAGTATAAAATTTTCTTTTGTTTTACTTTATAAATTTATCGACCCGTGGTAACCAAATTTGGAAAGTGACCGACTACGCATTGACCAAATAGAAGTCAAATCAACTCAAAAGCACCGCAGCTTTACCCATGTAATATTTCATTAAGTAACTCCAAATATTTAACAGTTATAGAATTATCACCAAAAAAATAATTTAAGTACAGTACCTAGCGACGTGCTCCGAATAGCCCAAAAAATCTAATCATTAATTCAAATCTTTTACGCAAATCTATATAAACAAACTTTTTTAACAAATTTCCTTTCCCTTCCAAATTCCATTGCAACTACATACAAATCCATTTTAAATGAAAAACTTAATATAAAAACTGGTCATCATTTACACTTGTTCCTGTTACATATTTCTGATATAAATTCATCATTTTGCTAGACACATTTTCCTCCTTTTTTTCTCATTTAAAAATCAAGTTGAAATTATTATGAACAAAATTATTCGGATATGAAAAAAAATAAAGTTTATTTATATCGAGTCAGTGTGTTACATTATGCCTTTCACTTTTATCTGTGCAAAAGATGAACTTTATACTTTTTTATATATAAAAAATATTAAAAATACAAAAACAAGATGAAAAATATATAAAAAAAGTTTTATACTTAATTTGTGTTTGTTTATTTTCATGTTAAATCAAAAAAGAAGGAAAATTTCTAGAAAAACTTTATTCATTTATATTTGAAGGATAAAAATCTTGTTGGTAAGATAATTTTTATAAATTTGTTTCATTTTTTTTTCATTTTTTTGTGGAATTATGACCAAGTTAAAAAAGGGCTGTAATGAAAGTTATTTTAAAATAAAGTTTAAATGAAGAGAGAGACAGAAAAAATCTGAATACATATTTAATTTTATAATTTTATAAGCGTCATAGAGAGTCGACGCTTTTAATTAGTGTAGTAATGAGTTAAATTTCTCTGAGATCACAGCTGTCCCTTTTTAAAGGGGCGGACATTTCATTAAGTTTTCTCATTTTCTATTTATATTTCTCTTAATTTACTTTCGAATCTTAGTACTTTCTTTTGCAAACAAATTTCTTCAATTATACCCTACATCATCATAGTTGGGGTATTTCGCGTTTGACAATTTTTTTGTGACGTAAAAAATTGTTTTATTCCATCACTTTTGAATAATATTCGATTAAAATCCCTATACTTAGTCAATATGATGATTGCCGTCTGTTTGAAATTTTAGAGACATCTCGATAAAATTTGGTACAGATAATTAGTTTGGATCAAATACGAATCTTGTTAAAATTAGTGATAAGAGGTCCAAGGTGAATCCCATAATGTTTTTCTCCCTTATAATTTAATTGAATGTGGTAAAAATAATTAATGTGGTCTACACAGAACCTCTTCCTACAATTACCTTAAAGTACATGAATCTCAGTGGAATATATAAGCATAATACGGATATATGATATATACAATCACAATATACTGTACCAATTTTTAGATAGTTCGGTTCGTAATGTTCTGCATTTATCGTTGCCTTCAAAAATGTCTTCTATTTTTCAGACTTAATTCTCCTAATTGACTATCCGTTGGTCTTTTTTTCTTGACGTTCTCCTATTTTATCTAAAATCGAGCTGATCCAAAAGTTTCGGTAGAACAAGAGGAAAAGGTAGCCCTCAAAGTAACAAACTCAAGGCCGGACAAAATCAGGGATTGAGTTAGCCTCCATACAAAGAAAATGTTGATAATCGAATATCTAAAGAACTGTAACAACAACAGTTCTCAAATAAGGTCCCAATCACTTTTTCAAGAATTTGTTTTACTAATTGAAATATTGGTCGGACAGGATCAAGGGAAAATATACTTCCATATAAAACAAATATTAATTATCGAGTATTAAAATTTATTCCAATTACTTTCCAAAAGATTTTTTGTAGGATGGCTAAAACTATTGGAAGGGATACCAACTACTTTATAAGGGCGGCAAAGCGTACCGGGTCCTAGATAGTAAAGTATAGAGTTAAAATCAAAAATATGTAAATTCTTCTGACTCTCAATTCAAGTACATATGAATTTTTTCGTCAGTTTGGCCGTTTTTCCATCACGGACAGGTAGACGGACGGACATAGCTAAATGGACTCCGATTTTTTGCTTTAAAACATTGGTAGTGATCGCATTATTTCAAAAGAAAATATAAGAATGTTTATTTATTTTTATTAAAAAATTAAAAATCATGGAAAACAAAAGAATTCAATAAAAGACTAAAGAGGACATTATTTTCTTTGAATATGAGAGTCTTTATAGAGTTCACAATATGCACCGTAGAAAATGAATAATTTAATTATAGATGAATCGTGAATTAATGCACAAATACATTTAAATATGCAACAAGAGGAAAAAAATGTTGTTTCATAATTTCAGTCACTGTAGTTACCAGTGGTTTACGAGTAACAGTGATTAAATCACAATCGTGAAAATATCGCTCATCTCTAATATGAAAATAGCGATCATAACACCATATTTTATTAGAGTTGATCCTATTTTCTCATAGCTTAAGTCGGTATAGGTTATTGTTATAGTCGTTCTTTACCAACTCTTTATCTTGTTTTCTTTTGGTCAAAAGAACTACTTCGACTACTTCTTGTATTTGTTTAAATAAAAACTTATTTTTCAATATTTTATATAAAATTTTTTTATTTTTCTTATTCATATTTTTCTTTAGCATTTCAGGGAAAACCACTATTTTTCTTGATATTGCAAATGTATGTCAAAATTAATTAAAATTTTGATTTATATGAAAAACTTTTGACACTTTTCTTTCAGTTTTATTTTATTTTTTTTTTTTTACTCTCTCATTTGATTTTTATTTTATTTTATTTTCCATAATTTTTAAGTTTAACTTAAAAGAATTACAAACCAACAAACATAAGTTATTTAGAGAGGGCTACAGGGATATTTTGTTATATGTTTCTCTCTCATGTTTCTTAAATTTGAAGTTTTTGAAATATTTCTTTGGCCGCAAGTTGAAACAAACTGACGTTGGGAAAGGTTGAGGTCACTAGTAAAAAGTTTTCTTTTTTTATTCAAATAAAAAAATTGAGGAATATAACTATAACTTATTTTGAGTTGTGGAAAAAATATACATATTTTTTGGATTTAATGATGAAGTGCTTTATAGTTTTTATTTTGAAGTAAAGGAAATGACGGGGTGAAATAAAGTGAAATGTTATTTCATTCTAAAAATTCTCTAAAAATGGTTATAACGAACATTTAATACCCTTCAACACCAATTTAAAATAAATATTAGAATTTCTGTGGTCTACAATAAAGCGTTGTCAAAGCACTGTTCATGTACCAATTTTCGTGGAATTTTTTTCAAGTCTGAGTCTTATTAGTAGGTCGACTTTAAAAATAGACAGTTAGTTTCATAAGAAGCAACCTACAGATATCTCATTTAAGTAAATGTATATGTGATCACGTTATGTTAACTTAACCAGCCAATTGAATCGACTTGTATTCATCGCTCTACTTCACAACTTCTCAAGATCAGCTATAATAAAAGTCAATAAATTAACTCTCTCATATTTAGGTTAAAAAGATCACGTTGTTCAAGAGTATATGAGTAAGAAAAAAATATGTCCGCTCGTCACGCCACAGTCTCCATTCCTCTCGTTTGAATTCTTTCTTGCTTCCTATTGCAAATAGATAACTTATTAGTAATTCTAATGTTACCTGGTTAAAATAACTCTTCCATATAGATTATCCTCAAAGTTTGTTTGAATACGTGCCAGTGGCTCTCCAACCAGTTAGTTTCTGCATTTTTCTGCTTTAACGATACCCAACATTCAGGCGTTAGCATCGATGTCACATAAGCGTCTGTCATAAATGTGATGGCGTCTTTCTGACATCATCTGATATCCATTTATTTTTGAGCCATTTGGTTGACAACTTGAGTTCAGATATTTCCGACTGTAGGAAGCCTAAAAGAGTCTCTCAAAACAAGATTTTGAAATGCATTAGTCGATAAGTTCCAGCTCAAATGCAGAATAATTCATAAAACAGTAGTAACTGTGGTCCCATTAACTCAACATAATTCCAGCAAATAGATTAACTGTCGAACTGATAGCTGCCTAAACCAGATCCATTGGTAGACTATTTAGTTTTACAACAGTGCCATCATCGACGTCGACTGCAACGCAACTTAGCCTCAAGCCCTTTGCAAAGATCAATTATCCAAAATACTAGGTCACCATCCCAAGTACCCAGATTAGTATGCGAGTAGATAGTTATAATAGCCTTGCTTACGCTTATTCATGGAATATCTCTCCACGATAGTTTACTGTCGAGAACTTTACCTACATATATGTGGCATTATTATATAACCTTAGTGAAGCGCTCAATTTCGTACTTCTTAGTGAAGAGAATCATTATGTTTTTTCGCAAAGAATAACAGTCAGTGCACGAGCTGCACTCCAATCTACCAGAACACGCTGTGCTTATTACATATGATTGGACATGGTTTTCCAGTGCATACCAGAAACAGCCATTGTAACATAACACGAATAACCGACAGTTAATATCCTCCTTAACCAAACCCAGTTACTGAAACTCGTAATTAGACTAAGGAAAATCCTTAAAAGCATTTTCTTGCTTATTTTAGTACTTAATTAATTATAACCACAAAATGACTTTAACTTATTGATTTTATTTGAGAAAACAAATCTATAACTTCTTTCTAACTAAAAATTCAAATTCTCTTCCTCTCTCTCTTTGCCTTTAAAATTAAAAAAAGTATCTCAAAACTTAGAATCTCAAACTTAAAAGAAACTTAAGAAATTATTAAAACTTTTTTATGGTGCGTGCTTTTTTCGGCAAAAATTCGGAATGACCAAAACTCACTCGTAAGGATTTATAAACTAAATTTATCAAATTGTTAACATTTCTTAACATTTTCTCCATTTTTATACTTTTTCCAATTTTTTTGTTGTTGGAAAAATTTTAAGTATAAAGTTTTTGTTTAAGTTTATTTGTACAACTGTTACTTTTGGTTGTTGTTATCATTTCTATGCAAAATAACTTCAAATAACTTCTTATAACATTTGCAATGTTATAGGATGCGGGATGAGGAGGTGGAAACGGAGTAGAAGAAGATTTTAAATAAAAAATGAAAAATAACAAACGATAGAGAAATCTTTATCTATAAAACAAATATTTTTGGAAAAAACTTTAACAACACATGCAAAATAAATCACAAATGCAACAAATCGAATCAACGTAAAACTTTTTACGGGTGTTTCTTATTACAGTTTCTATTTTATAACCTTAAGCATGATAAGTAGGGGAATTGAGGGTATATTAAGTTTGACGACAAATTAGTAACAGCAAGAGGGCATAATATATTGTAGGTTTGTAAGAGATACATGAAAAGATTTTGAAAATGGACATCAAATTGGGTTTGTATCAATAATAACGTTTATGGTATTTTGGAGGGTAAGCACATAAAATCATAGTCTATCACAATACATTTTGTGTACAAAGAGGATGTTTTCAGGAAAGTATTCCCTCTTTAAAAGGAAACTGCTACAGTATGTCATAGATTATTAGCAACAGCTTTCGGTCAAGATAAAATAAATTGAAAACTTGAGGACGATGGCGACTCAAAAGTAGTGATTTCAACAAAAAATACAAGAAGAAAAGAACATTTCAGGCAAAATGATTTTAAGAGAATGAATAACTTGTATTATAAGGAATCACATATTGCCGGATTCGGAAATGTTATATTATTACTGGTGATAAAGCCTTCAGAATTATTTAGCGACCAATAGATAACAAATCTAAACTCACACGCCCTGTAAACCAAACTTTTTCCTTTTTAGCAAAAAAAGTGTTTCTTCCCTTCAATAAGAACAAGTTATAAAAAAAATTGGTTTTATTCATTCATTACCCGTGATCGTATGACCAAAAAAAACATATAGTAAAAATGTGGCGGCCAAAGATGGACAATATTTTGAATACTGTTTCAATAAAAATTTTTTTTCTTCTTACTTGCATCCAATTATTCTCCCCTTTAAGCTTAAAGATCTATAAGATAAGTGCCTCTTTGAGCAATTAGTATACATGGAAGAGCAGGTAGCCTTTGCAATTTATCTTTTAGGCTTTAATTGCGATCTAATTATTGAAGCATGAGATAGGAAGAACTAATATCAAGATAGTCCGGTATTCCAAATTTCAACCCTGATATGGGAGGGCTTACTGTGTCTTGTTATATTGGACTGTTAGTTGGTGAGGTTCTTCGGGGAGTTTCGTGCTAACAGTGATTTAAAGTAAAATCGCAAGAAGGAGATGGTGTTTCATTGCAGCAGAAGTTACTAATAATATGACAGAAGATTGAAAAACTCCTGCCTCTCGAAAAGATGGAAATTGTTTATCCAACGAAAAGTCCAAATTGCTATCGGTATCCATAAATAAGGTTATCATAATTAGGTTAGACCAACATGGCAGGTACCCACCCTAATCTCGAAACTATAATTTGTAGAGACAACTTTATTAAAACCACAAAATCCAAAGTAAAAGTCCATATCAAAATCCTTTAAAAAATAAATCCGCCATTAGCATCCTTATCGTATGCCATCATTTTTCTTTCTACCAGCAGTAACTGCCTACCGTACCATATTTCAGCCTGGTGAAGGGTATTAAAAATTTGTCATTGCTGAATTAAACCTTCACAAATATTCTTCTCTCTTTAGCTGCTTGTATTTCAAAACTTCTGTTTTAAGTTTAGAGCAGCGTTAAGAAACTCAGCTGAAAATAAGGAGGTGGAAAAAAATTTTTGCTATATGAATGTAACAAAACCAATAAATATTTGGTAAACTGGCTTTTGGTATATAAGCCTTTCTAAAAGTTTCCTGCAACTACCTCTCTGTTTATTATCAAATATATCTTATTAGAGCTTATAGCTTTCTTATATAGAAATAAAATAAATATATATTTATTTCTTAACAAATGCCAAAATAAAAATAAATTCGAAACTTAAACTGGAATTGATGGAAAGAAAACAGCTAGAAAAGAACACCGCAATAAAGTTACTTAACAATTCTGAAAATGTTCTAAAAAAACTGAAAAAAGTTTATATATGGAATTTTAGAAATTGAAAAACGTTTAAGGTAAAAAATAAGAAGTGAGATTGAAAAAATCCTAACATACATTTTAGTTAATAAAACTTAGAGTTTAACTTTTTTAAAATTTACGTAAAAAATAATTTCAATAGTTTTAATCACAATTGATGAAATTTTCATCAAGTGTTTTGAGTCACTTAACTCGAACAGAAAGTTAATCTCTCTTTAATATCTATCACACTTTTGAACTACTTTTTTGTGTTCTTATATTTTCATAGCTCCGGACATTATAGAGGATCGTTCTTTTAACACTTCAGGGCTTGTTTACCATATTAACGGGATGCCAAGTCAGACAAAAAATAAGTAGACACATTATGAAGTCTAATGAATGGAAGCAGTCCTTTTTGAAAACATTTCATGATATAAATATATGTATTTGTATAGCCCGTCGTAAGAAATGTTTGGCCTCTTTGTCACAACTTCGTACTACTTATCATATCAAGAACATTTTAGGATGTGTTTACTGATTTTGGAATCCGAGCACTTACTTAACCGGGCTGCTTTCCTATCGGATATTTTATGAGCTCCTTTGAAAATACATTAAAAACATGGAAACAGCTTAACGGCAGACCATTGAATGATTGGTCATCTTTTTGTAGAACCAATTTACTGAAAATATTTAATAAATATAATACTTATTTTTCTTATATTTCCCAAGCGACTCCTTCAACAGATCACTCTCTCTATCTCATCACAAATATTTTGTAAGCGGTCTAACTACTGAACATAAAATTTGGATGACGCCTGTCCATCAAGAGGTAAAGGCAGCGAAGCGGTATAACCATCAGACGCTCTTACTTCTCTATAGTTCTGGATGAAAAGCTAAAAATATTATTAGGCATGTACAAGGAAGCAGTCTAACCACTAAAAGTACAAGCTTCATAATATCTCTCTCTACTGTGCCGACATTGTTTTGATTGTCTCGAACAATGAGGCGGTATAACCAACACATGATCTAACTTCCCAATTACTCAGTGTGAGGGGCTAGTGGAGATTATTAGACAAGAACAACGAAGCGTTCTAACCACCAGATGCTCTTACTTTACAATACCTCCTTTAAAATATTTCACTCTAAAAGGGTCTAACGAAAGCGGAGCGCTAGAACAGTACAACATCTTTTATACAATCTCTGCTACATTAGTGGTTGTTGTTGTCTTAAATTATAATCTCGGTAATCTTCTGAGTTCTATTTCATACCAATGACCTTTTATCCTTCTTAAGCTATTAACCAGTAGATGGCGTTACTTATTAAATAAAATATATGTAAACAAAAACGAGGGTCGACTTTTATCCATTACAACATATTTATTTTATTGGCATTAAATACAGAAAGATTACTTGATCAAAATGTAAATCAAATATATGGATTAAAAGCTTTATAAAGAAAATGGTGTGATAAGATTTTTTTGATTTCACACCTTTAAATCTTTAACTTCTTATTGAATTAATCATTTAAAACTCTATTACAATAAAAAAAATAAATACCTCCAATTTCCAGTAAACAATAGACTTTTAATCAAAATGTATATTATTTTCAAATAAATCTACTTAAATCGATTTCATTTCATTTCCCTTAAACACATATACCTACTTACACATGCTTACAAAATGAAAATTGAAATCACATACTATTGAAAAAAGGAGGAAAACAAAATATTGGAAAAAGTTTTAAATATCATTACGGTCTGCTTCATTTGAATACCAAAACCAAATGCAACGAAATACAAAACGTATAAAATTTATTCATGTAGATTTTAAGTGAAATTTTACAAAAAAAAATTAACAAACAAACAAAAAAACAATGATCAGAAAATAAATACTTTTACTCGCTTACAACGAAAACAATTCAACTGTACTTTTGGTGAAATAATTACTTAAAAGTTACCTGAACCATAAAACTTAATAAACACCAAAAAACTACTACAACAATATGAATGATAAAAAATAGGGGTAAGTAAAAGCGGCCAAATATAAATGAGATTACTATTATTTCATTTAAAGACTACATTTGGGAAAATGAGTAAATTGAGGAAATTTAAGTGAAAAATAAGGTTATATATTTGGGAAATTATCAAAAAATATGGAAAACTCAAAATTAAATAAATTTTAAAAAATTTATTTAAAAGAATCTTATTTTTAAAGTAGAAATAATTTTCCTTAGAGCGTAATAGTTTTTATTTTCCACTGTTATTTTTATTATCACTTTCAAAGGATTTCAATGTTTAATTTATTGTTATTTTAAGAATATTAGAAAATAATATTCCAATATTTTACTACTTATTACTTTTGTTGCATATATCAATCATACGCCCTAGTTATTATGTTTTTTTACCACCCTTAAGTTATGCTACACATTTTGTTTTAGCTCACACTTTAACTGATAATATTGGCAGCGTATGATTAATATTATATAAATAAATTTATTAAAAAGTTTACGTTTAATTACCAGAGTCTAGTGAAATCACTTAAAAATTATTTTTTATAAAAATTAAAATTTTGTTATTTCTTTCAGAAAAACCGTATTTTTTATATAAAATAAAATTTATCATAAAAAAAATATTTTTGTTTTTATTAAAAATTAAATTTTACAAATATTATTTTTTTACAAGAATTGATTTTTTATAAAAAGTCGTTTTTTAATTTATTTTTCTTATCAAAAATAAATTTTTCATCAGAAATTGATTTTATTACCAAAAAATTAAATTTTTATGAAAAATCTTTTTTTTATCAAAAATTTATTTCTTATCAAATGTTTATCAATAATTGTTTTTTTTTTTCTTCAAAATTTAATTTATTTATAAAAAATTTTATTTTTGCTAAACAATTTGTTTCTGTGAAAAATATAGTTTTAGCGAATATCATAGCTCCCATATAAGATCCCATATATAAAATAAATGGAAACAGGAATGAATGTTCGAAATTTTACAAAGGTCTATCCATAATTTCTCACAGCTGTCATATAACCATTCACACGCAAAAAAAGACTTCATGACACAAAAATATTATTACCACAATATTGTTATTATAACAGAATGAATCTGTTTTCTATATGCATTTTAATATTCCACTACTTATTATTTTTAATTAATTTATCAATCATACGCAATCATTTCTATGAATTTATCATCCTTAAGTTATGCTGCATATTTTACATTAATTCATACTTTACTAAAGTTGCTTGAGAGCGTATGATAAATATTTATTGAATTTATAGGAAAAGTATTCATACGTAACACATCATAATCTCTTTCAGATCATAGATAAGTGAGTTAACATCAAGGAACGTAAAAGAATTGATGATGGAAATTTCTGGTCTTTGATTAAAAAAATAATGTTTCTTACATTATTTATTTATTTATTTATTTATTTATTTATTATTTTTTAATTTATGATAAAATTGACTTTTTGTTATTTAAAGTCAAAAACAAAATTTTTGAGTTTTTGAATGAAAAGAATTTTCTCAGTGTTAACATATCGAGAAAGTATCCTCCGCTTTAAACCAAAACCTGATATGTCCATCCGTCTGTTCTTGATATACATACATTTAAACTAATTGTCCAACCTCAATGAAATTTCATCTGAAAATATTTTATTATCCCAAAAGGTTTCCAAATACAAAAAGCAAAATCGAATGTTATAGGTCAATGTAGAGTCAATCTGCCATATTAAACATCCTTTGTTCAAAAATGTGTTAATAATTTTAATACCCATAAAACATAATTTATACATGAAATAATATTTTTACAGAGAAGGACCATATATGTCATTTGCCACCAATAATAAAATTTTTTTCGATTCGAAAAATAAGTATTGATTTTTAAATCAACTATTGAACGGCACAACTTTTTGATCTAACAAATGGCCTGCAGTTGATCAAAAGAGGTCGAAAATACCTGATGTAGTTTAAAAATCAAAAATCTGAGGAAGGTGACTAATAAAGCTAAACAGTAATTAATGAAATAAATCATTAAGTTTTATTTGTAAGTGAAAATTTTGCTGCAATAACAAGTCTTGGTTTATTTCAATTACTAGCAGACCCTGACAAACATATTTTTACAAATAAAATTTTGGGCCCTAAGTAAACATTAGTGTAGTATTATCATACGATTAAATAGATTAATAACTATTTAAATGTGCTTTATATGGGGGTATCTCTCTCCCTGGTCTTATCTGTTCTATGTTTTGTTTGATAAAACAGATCCTTGAGAAAGTGATGTAAGAATGCTCGCTGCTATAGCTTCTTAGATATTCGCTAATAAATTTTTGCTTGTATGGGGGGTATATATACATACATACATACATACATACATACATACATACATACATACATACATACATACACACGTAATATTTTACAAAATCACTTATCATTACTTTTTTTTGCCAAACTAAAACTACTTCAATATTTTCCTACAAAACAACTTTGATTAGAGCTGATTTTGTAAAAATAATTTAACCATCACACCATTTATTTGAAATCTCATTTACTTCCATTTACATGAATTTCAACTTACAGAAAAATCAAAATGTTAAATGACAGCAATTTTTTTTTTTCAAGAAAAAAACTTTTTTCTATTTTCGCTTCATTTTCATATTACAATTTTATATTTACAGCACTCAATTCGACTGATGACAGAAATACTTCACTAAACTTCATTTGATTTAGTTCTATTTTTTTCACCATTTTACAATCGTAAGCAGGAATTTTTAAAAATATAACAAGTAAGAATGGTACATGCCGAATCTTTAATACCCTACATCATACTCACACACAACCACTAACGAATACAATATACAAAAATTGTTCTTAAATATATCAACACTTAATGAGTAAGAAAATGTGTTATAAAAATTTTGATAATTTTTAAAATGACAATGAAGTGGCATATAACTTTATATAAAAAAAAATAATTATAATTTGTCGATTTCCACTTGAAAGTTTTACGAAAATTCTTCACTTGAAATTGATTGTCTATATCTTTTAATATAATAAGTCGATTTTGCTGGTTTAAAAAACCTTTCAGACTATAGCAAATAATCAGGACAAATGTCATTGATCTCTATCAATTATTGTGCATCTGAGCGTACCAACAACATACAGACAGACGGACATCAAACGGACAGACAGACAGTTAGACGAACATAGCTAAATAGACTCCGATTTCGATGCGGGAATATTTTCATTATAGTGTTTAGCTAAGTCCTTTATAGTGTTACACATGGAATGACAAAGTTCACCACTTGTGGTGGTGGAGGATATAAGAAGAAGTAAAGGAGAATGACTCCCTTAAATAATCAAGCACATTTATTTATGTAAAAAAATTTGCACATTCACATATACATTTATAAATGAATATTTTAGAAAAAGTCATACACACGCGCACACACACACATAATATGACGTAGAATTTCCATATCCGTTTTGTTGAAGTTTAACATAAACACAACAAAGGAAATTGCCAACAGAAGATAAATGAATGTTAAACTTTTTTTCACTTTTTTATTTTTTTTAACAAACATCAGCAGAAAAATTTGCTTATTTATATTATTTTTGCATTTTTCTTCCTTTTTTATAGTCCTGTTTTAGAGTATAAAGTGAGCTTTTACAAATGAATTTTTTTCGGGTTTATATTCGCAGATAATGACAAGAACATGAAGGGGATTATCTAGTTGGGAGTACGAGAGTTTGGATTATGAAATTTTTTAGTTCATTAACGATTTGGATTATTAATTTTAACTAATAAAACTATTCAGTATGAGAAAATTATAGAAACGAAATTATTTTATAATTGTAAACAGAGAGTGTTACCAGACGTTCTACAGTGGTCCCAAAAACCTTTATTGCAAAAACGGAAGTTGTTTACGTAAAATAAAAAATGGATGGGAAATTATTCGAAATGGAAACATAAAAAATAAGACACAATAGTTTTCCAGTTTTTTTTAATCGATGATCAAAAGTGACCTTTATTTTATTTAATTGCTTTGAGAATGACAAGATAAATTAACTTTTAGTTATAAGGTAAAGAACGAGATCAAAGAATTCTTAACACACTAAAATTTTTACCCAAGTATTATTCAATCATTTTCTTGATCAAATTTCGTTCGTTAAACATCAGTTTTTTATATTTTTCGTCACACAAATTAAAATATTTTAATCTGATTAAAATTAGTGACCTAAAAAAACGGCGTGGTTAAAAATAAGTAAATACTTCAAGCAAACCCAAAATGTTCGTTTAAAAAGTTTGCCAAGCATTCAAAGGTCTGCTTTAAACCAATTTCCAATGTGTTAACAGTACCGGGGGGAACTTGTCGATTAATGGAAAACCTGGTTCAAGTTGAAAGAAATAGCTGAAATGATGTTTTCAAGGCTTAAAAATAGGCAACCATTTTCAAAAGAGCTCTCAACACATTCGGTTAGTTCAGTGCTCCGACTATCAAAAAAGTTAAAGAAACGTATATTGTGACAAATTTTTTCGGAAACTTCGCGATCAAAAAATTCTATGTTGCAGTTAAAATTTCCCAAAAAGTTTTTGGTATGGAATGTTTATCAAAAAGGCTGCTTCCATTCATAATAACTTTATAATCTGACCAACTTATTTTTACCTGACTTGCTATCCCTGTCACCATGAAAAAAAGACCTTGAGTGGTACAAAAACAATAATGTGGTATTTGTTCCAAGAGAGGCCCGGAGCTAAATAGCAGTGAAGAAATTGGAGCACAAAAAAGTTATCCAAAACTGTAACAGATATTAAACGGCAGTTTGACTACCTGTTTGAGCAAAATAACAGAAGGCACTATAAAAAATATTTATCAAAGGGTTTCCGAAAAAGATTCAAAATTTCATTTCATTATAAATATCGAATTATATATAGAAGAGTAAGTTACTATCAGTGCCTATGCTTTTAAGCTGTGTTAGTAAATGTCTATGTTAAAGCGGTTATAACAAAGATTCGGCAACAGGCGAATATCAAATATTTACTTGTTCTAATTACTGTTTTTCCAATTCGTTTAATTTTTTCAAAAAAGTATAAGTGTTGTAGGGGTAATATTATGACAGAAAAATAAATAAATTAATCGTGAATTTTTTTACAATTTTCACATTTAGTAATAAAAATTTCAAAATTATTTTCCTAAATTTAATATAATTAATGTACTTTTTTTCTACTGGTACTTCCCTTGTTCATGATTTGAATTAAAATTATATTCTTAATTAACCCTGAACTTTATAAAACCGCAAAAATAACATTATCGTTAATGATAAAAATATATATTCTTACGTCTCTTAACTTTGTCATGATTTATTATTAAAATCTCATAATAATATTATTTATTTCATTATGCCATCAATGATTTTCTATTAGTTGTTAATTCAGCTGTATTTAAGACGGATCTCAGAAGATATTATTGCAACAAAAACAATAACAAATAGCGAAAAATGTTGCTCCTGAATTTCTTAATAATTTGTTTATTATTTAATTTTAATGGCTGCTACTAAACGTATATTTTCATTACCACAACGAGGAAATTATTATCGTCCACAATATTCACGTTTCTCCTCGGGATTATACGGTCGTTAAAATGTTGTTTTAAATAAATAAAATTAAGTTAGAAATTTAAAGAAAAATATGTGTTTTATTACTTAAAAAGTGAAGAAAAGTGAATCTCTGCAGTATATTTTAAACAAATAGGAATGCTCTATTCGGCTGCATCGATTCTAATTATGTTTCAACTGCTTAAGCCCCAGAACTGGAAAAAAGCCTCATACGAAAACTACAGTGAAATATAATCTCATATTCTCAACATTTTCTTTAAATGCTGCTACCGAACATAATTCATTTAACAACCGATTAGAAGAATGAAAGTTCAATATATAAATGGCATTAATTACATACGATGGTCTATTTGAATAATCTTTTAAGCTTTAAATACTATTCCGGGAAGGATCTTTAAATAGGAGTTATCGAAAGAGTTACCGAACGTGGTCAAATAATTGTCAAATTGGGCATATTTATAATCGATCAAGACCAAGTAATTAAGATTATCAACTGGGTATATTTAATTTGATGATCACAAAAGCTGCAGTAAAACTCAATGGCACGTGAGACTGGACGTAAAAGATGAATAGTCATTCGATTGTCTCCCGCATATGAATGCCACCACTGCCATTTAATCAAGAAAATATTTAAGTATCTACAATGAAAGCTCTAGAAATGGAAACAAAGCTGGTTGAGGTATCATCATACATTGCAGGCAAAGATTGCAGCTGTTCAGAAATCGAGATGTCGTTATTTTTTCTTGTCGTTATTAGATTTCTGCACCACAATAAATTTTCTCTGGTCATGCTGCATCTTATTGAATATGATGGCACAGAATTCGAACATTGAGCTGGTTTGGGTGCACGGACTTGGGACTAATCAAGGCCTGAAGGAAATTTGTTGATGAATGGCTAAGATTGGATAGGGCTAGATTACATTCTTAATTAAGATCTCAAAAACTCTCTTTAAAGAAACAGTTGTTGCAGGATCTGGACACTGTTACTTTGAAAAACATACAGCAAAAATGAGTCTTCCTGCAAACGACTTTTGAGGAAGATGTCATAATTAGATCCCTTAACTTTTCTGCAATGCTCTGATTTTTTGAACCTACGATTGCATTCTTTGGCAGCAGCACATTTCAATTTAATCTGAGGGATATCTGTGGTTGATTCGAAATTGCGGATGGTTCCCTAGAAAATTTCGCAGGTTTAGGTGAAATTGACTGCTGAATTAATGCAGCAATTCACATATGTCTATTCGAATCCAGACATCAATCTACAACTATATTTCTTATATCTTCTTCCTTAAACTTATTCTGTTTATGTCTTCGCTTCTCTTCATCTACACTTTTTTCTTTCTATTTAACATCTTTTCCCGTATCAAAAGTAACCCAAGTGAATCACATACTGTACTTTCAGTATTTTGGCAGCTGATGATGACCTAATCTAAGCTTGACTATGTATATCCCTACACCACAATGTTGGTTATAAAAAAAAGATATTTTCTTGGAGCTGTAGGAAATAATGAAGCGACCCTCGTAAAAAAAACATAGATTTTTTTATGTTTATTATTGTTATTATAACACCGAAGCATATATGAAATTTGCACACTTCAAAGTGATGGTTCAAATTTAAGAGCTAAAACTTTATTCCTATAGAGGGTCTTGATTAGAAGCTGGAACAAAGCGTCAATCGATATTTGTCAAATAATATTTTCAAAATAGAAAAAAATAAACGATTTTTAATACAAAAAGAGTTTTTAAGCTTAAACACTATTCGGGGAATGGGGCTTATATGGGAGCTAAGAAATATAATGGATCCATACAATTTATTAATTTGACTTCATTATAATCACAATTAATAAATGGGACAAATTTTAGAAACTTGTATGACGTACTGAGTTATCATTCTTTTCTGATTCCATTTAACATGATTTTTGATTCGAAGGTGAAGAAAATACGACAATAATTTACGAATAAATTTTGTCTAAATCCAATTAGTTTTCAATTGCAAATTTTAAAAATTTTCCTCCAAATTTTGAAACTTTCCCGTCCATAACTATTTTTCTTACTA
>PYHX02000158.1:18152121-18363322 GCA_004302925.2 Cochliomyia hominivorax
TGTTATATAAGGGGAAGGTAAGCCCAACTAAAAAAAAAATCTGCAACTAATCCTTATTTATCAAAATATTGTCCATAAACTTTTTCATTTATGAAGATATTGAAAAATTTAATTTTCATTCAAATTTTCTTAGAAGCATTTTATTTCCAGTAAAATTTGCTATTTATTCAAATATTATATTTGCGGTAAAATTTTTTATTGAAACATTTAATTTCCGGTAAAATTTTCTATAATATTTTCTATAACATTTCATCAAAAATTTTACATCAGATGAAATTTTTATAAAAAAATTTTATATCCGGTAAAGTTATCTATAGAAAATTTATTTCCAGACAAATTTCGGCTGAAGAAATTTTTCTAGTTAAAGTTTTAATAAAAATTTTATTTCCGGTGAATATTTCTATAAAAACTTTTATTAAAAAGGCAAAACTTTTTATAAAATTTTTCTATAGAAAATCTTACAGAATTTATAAACAGAACAATTCTCTGTAAATATTTTTCAAGACCCGTCGATCTATTTTCTAAAGCAAATTTTCGACATGAATTTGTATTTGAGAAACTGAACAAATTTTATTGTAATTTATCGACTTATAATTGACAACTTTACGATAGTTCTTCGATTGAACTTAGAGGTCTGTCAATTTTTGTGCATGTGAGAGTGGCAAAAACTGATAGGCGGATATAGCTAAATTAACTAAGAATGATGAAGTTTATAAATTCTCTTCAATAATTCGGAGGAGCTTTATTGTGTATAAAAAATTTTAAGCACTGATTTTGGGGAGTCCTTCCCAATATTCTGTTATTGTTCACACTTCACAGACATGTAAAATAATTGTCCTTGTGGCCTTGTCTCTATCAGTGGGTAATTATAACTAGATTTTTAACTATTTCTCTCAATTTTTAGATATCATATAACTTAAATAAAATAGCATGTGTTTGGGTGTTCCTTTTCCATTCGGAAAACTATATTTTCTATCACTCTAATAAATATAAAATAAAAGTGTGTCATTTATTAAACAAAGGGTTTCAATAATATTTACACTTGTGGTTAATCTCACGATATTTATTTTCAAAAGAAAAAAGAGGGTTGAATTTAAATTACTTAAGTGACACACTTTAGAGAGAATGTTTTGTATGTGTGTGTGGAAGTTTAACGCCTTAAAAAGATACTTGAATATAGTCCATATGTTATTGGATTTGTTGTGCGTTTCAAGGAAATTAGTCTATAATTACATTTAAATCGATATTTAAAAGGTGGCTGTCGAAATATAAAACAAACATGTGTGTTTTTAAACACGTTCTTCCTTACAAAGTGACTGTGAGATGTCAACATATGTTTTTTCGGAATGTGAAGAAAATCACTTTTTCTAAATTGTGTATTTATTGGAAAATGTTTTAAATTTCTATTTAAAATTGAAACAATTTAAAAAAATTATGTTAAAATCACGCTATGATGCATGAAATAATAGAATTTATTAAATTTTATATTTCTAAATTTATTTGTTGACTTTTTAATGTTGTCAAATATAATTTTATTTAGAAATTATTTATAGTTTTAGTCATTAACACGGTAACTAAATTGACTAAAGATAATTATTTGTGTTTACTTAAACCCTTCTTCTTTATTTAAGGTTGGAATGTGTAATATGCAAATAATATTATGGATTATTAAGGATGTTCAAAATAGTTTAGATTAACGTTACAAAAAAATCGCTAGAAATCGAGTAATATTAATCGAAAATTTTGACATGAAAACGGTAAATTTTCTAAAAGATATGAAAAGATATAATTTTAAGCTAAAATTTTCATAGAAAATGATATAATTTCCAATGAAAAATTTCGCAAGAAACCGAGAAATTTTCGTTACAAAAAATCTAGTAATCGAAAAAGTTTCTACAGAGAAATTTCACTAAAACTGATAAATTATCTAAATTATAGTTTTGTTAAAAATCGATAAATTTTCTATGGCAAACCTTCGTTAGAAATCGATCAACTTTCTATGAAAAAAATCATTAGAAATTCGTAAATTTTCTGTAGAAAAATTCCACTAGATATCGCTACAAAAACGTCGTTAGAAGTTAATAAATTTTCTATAGAAATATTTCGTTAAAAATCGATAAATTTTCTGTAGAAATATTACGTTAGAAATCGATAAATTTTCTTTAGAAAAATTTCGTTAGAAATCGAAAATTTTATTAAGTACCGTTTTGCTGGAAATCGAAAAACTTTCTGAAGAAAAATTTCACCAGAAATCGAAAATCTTTATATTTTCTATATATTATTTTAATTTTCTTTAGAAATCGACACATTTTCTATAGAAAATTTTTATTAGAAATCAGTGCTTCTTTTATAGTAGAATTTCACTAGAAAACGAATTTTTTAATAAGAATATTTTCTATTTTTTTCGATTAATTTTCTACAGAAAATTTGCGCTACATTTTATTAGAAATTTTTGCTTGAAAGCTGTATTTTTGCATAGAAATTTTTCTATAAAGAACGAACCGTCTTGTGTAGAATGCATGTTATTAAAAATTAAAAATTTTCCATTTACCTAAGTACAACCCTAATAATTGTAATGATTATATGTTCATGACATGATAATATAAATATTATCAAAATTATTATTCTAAATTTGGAAACTTTCATATTAAAAATGTATAAATATTCAGCAATTGTTATGGGTAAACTAACTAATCTAATCTGTGTATAATTATTTGCTGAAAAAAAAACAACAACAAATAGTACAAAACCAAACAAAATTTATCAAATAAATTCATATTATAAACAAACAAAAACAAATACACGCAAATGAGAGAAAGAACGTGAGAGTGAGAAATGACGGAAAAGGAAGGAAATTTCCCAGTAACTGTAAAAGTTCTAAACAATTGACTCTGGTAATGGATGTGAAAAATGTTGTTTGTTGTATTTGTAAATTAGTTTTTGGTGTTTCTTACCACAAATCCATACAAAATGGAATTTCCGACAAAAGTTTAATGAAGTTGGAAAAACTTTAATCAATAAATATTTATTGTATTAATGTTGTCTTATTAGGAGCCTTTCAAATGAATAAATAAATGAAAATATTAGTTCCCAAATTAAGTACTTAACTAATTGACTTTTAATGTTTCTTCTTATTTTTTTTGCCAGAAAATTCCTTAATAAGATTAAATAACAAATAAATTCTTTTTTTACATATTTTTCCTCATTTAGCTCTAAACAAGTTTCAAATGTTGTGGAAAATTCTTCAGATAAAATGGAAACTTCAGCAGATGATGCTTTAGCTTTAGTGCCTTGTACAGCCGTTAGAAAATTATCATTAGATTCTAATGATAATCTAGATTTAAAGTTTAAAAACGAAGATGAATTTGCTAAAGAACAACCGGATCCAGATACCATAAAAATGTTTGTAGGTCAAGTGCCTAAATCTTGGGATGAAATGAAATTAAGAGGTTTATTTGAACAGTATGGCAGGGTACATACCTTGAATGTATTGCGTGACAAGGTGACCATGATGAGCAGAGGTAAGTTAATAAAAAACTAAAAATTTAAATAGTTAAAAATTTAAGTTTTTTTGCATTATTAAATTCAAAAATTTCAAAATTTTATTTTTTTCTTTAATATTTTCAAAAGAAAATTTACGCCAAAAATCATTTTATTTTCTATAATCGATACATTTCTTATAGAAACTTTTTGCTGGAAATCGACACATTTCCTATAGAAAATTTTCACTAGGAATCGATACATTTCTTATAGAAAATTTTCGCTGGGAATCGATACATTTCCTATATAAAATTTTCGCCAGAAATCTATACATTTTCTGTAGAAGTTTTTCGCCAGAAATCTATACATTTTCTTAAAAAAATTCTCACCAGAAATCAATTTATTTTCTATGGAAAATTTCCCCAGAAATCAATTTATTTTCTAGGAAAATTTTCCCCAAAAATCAATTTATTTTCTAGGAAAATTTTCCCCAGAAATCAATACAATTTCTATAGAAAATTTTCGTTTGAAATTGATACATTTTCTATAAAAAATTTTCACAAGAAATCGGTATATTTTCTATTGAAAATATTTTTAAACATATCAATGTTCTATAGCAAATATTTGGTAGACATTAATACATATTTTTTAACAAATATTTGTTAAAGTTTGGTTTATTTTCTGTCTAAAGTTTTACTTTTTATTGAAAATTTTCGCTAAAAAAAGTTCTTTGAGAGGAAGTGTTAGATTTATGTTGACCTTCAAAGTGATCTTTATCAAATTGGTAATCAATGCCTGTGATAAGCTCACTTTTAGAGGTTCTAAATTTGATTGCCGTGATTGCTTAAAATCAAGGTTTGATCCCATTAAATAAAAATCTACATCATAAATTATAATGAGTTTGAATCTCTGCTTACAACCAAAATATTATAATTTAATTATTAGAGTACTTTCGTTAACAAAATTTCCTCCAAATTTCGTGTACCACTTTTTTCCCCATCAACACCAAGTTCCAGGAAATAACTCGAAATTAAATAATTCATCTTTGGTAAAGCTTTCATTCTTCATTTTAAATCCGAATAATATAAATAAAAGTTATGACTTTAGATTTGCTTCAGATTATGCAGTTACTAATAATTCAGGAGCATATTCTAGTTTCTGGATGAGCCATTCATTGAACAAAGCCTCAAAGATTTGACGAAGCTACAATCATAATTATCCTTTCAATTATCCGAAATTCCCTAAATCTTTTGAAGTATAAAAGCTGATTTTTCTTTTTTCCAAAATCACGATTGTTTGAACAAAGAGTATTTTAACATAGTTAACGTAGTCCTTTTCAGTTATCGTATCCCCTTAACTTTTCATTTTGATTAAAGTTTCATTGACTCTTCTTTAAAGCATTGATTATTTAAGAATTAAATAAAGTCGATTTTATAATTGGATAAAATCGCAAAATTAGTTAAAATTTTTCATGCAAACATTTTGTGTTTTTTCTTCAAAATTATATCCCTTTTCCCTAGTTTCTGAAAAAAAATCCGCTATAGAAAATTTAATCAAAATTGGAAGAAAAACATAAACATAAAATATCTGTAATATCGAATATAATGATAAAATAACATATCGATATATAAAATAATATGAAACATTACAGACATGAAAATATGAAAAAATAGAAAAGCTTAAATGTAAATAAACCTTTGATACCATTCACATACACACAATTAAATATTATGAACTGAATTTACATATATTTTCGATGATTATGCTTAACATCTCAACATAAATGTAGTTTTTGTTTTCATAAAATGTTAATGGAACTATTGGTTTACTAATAGGAGGTGGATAAATGGCGTTATGTGGATACTGTTTATTAGTAACACCCATAAAACATCACCTTGTGTCAATAATAGTCGTCTGCCCCTTTTTTGTATTCATGTAAGGAAAATATAAATATGTAGATACATATGTGTGTGAATATATATACATATATGTCTACATAATACTAATAATAATAAAAAACACACATAAACACAACTTTTAAACCATATTTTCTTACAACATGTTAACATGCAATTTGTAGGATTTAGAAAAGCTTATAAAATAATTATAGATACAGGAAATGAAAAGGACTTATTAAAAACCACAATAATAAAAATTTTGTTTGAAAAAGTGATCTGACACTTATTAGAAGTCCATCTTTTGACCTAACATTTTCCCTTTCAGTAAACTTCGTCCTTGGTCGAAATTAATCATATTCCACTACTCACGTTACCTTTCAAAATGTGACATGTTAATAAGGATCAAGAGGAAAGCCGGAGTGTAAAGTTTCAACTTTTTAACTTTTCTACTGGCTGTTGAATATAAAAATCGTAGAAGTCATGATCCCTCTTAGAATAGCCGTTTTTTCTTTCTTCTTCAGCGTCATTCGATGTGTCTGATAGAGCGTCAAGAATCTTTTGATATTTCGGTACTATAGCTACATACTTAACTCAAAATTCTACGTCGCTTTCATGATGAACGCCTTTTTTCCATCCCTGGCAACTTTATCATGATCCTTTACGTTTGTGGACTCTAGATCATCAGTCTTAATACCCTAAAGAAGATCTTCTGTATTGAATTTTGAGGGCTTCTTGATATCCAAACTACCTAATAATTCGACCAATGTCTCTGTATTAGAGGCAATGGAATGAGGATCCAACTTCACTCTTGTTTCTGCTTTATATTTTTTTAATTTGATCCATTTTATTTTGGTTCCATGAGTCGACACTTGACTACACTTCCTTACAGCAAGGTTCTCTTCATAGGCAGTGCAGGGAAGCTGTTGGTGATTTACTACCTGCTACCTACCAACTTAACATTACAAACGGGGAAGTGGAGAAAAAGAAAGGATGGAACAAAAATAACAGAACATTTGAGAAAGGAAGGCTTTTGAATTAAAATCCCTTTGAAAGTTCTACTGTATCTGAATTAATCTGAAGTTAAAAAAAAAACAATTCTCTTTAGAAAAATTTCCAAAAAGGCAGTCTTTAAAGTTCTTGTAACAATAAAATGGGATGTAAAAAAACAAAACTCCACTGAACTTGGGGCAAAGATTAATTTTTATTACTTCCTCACAACTTGCGCTTAAGTAGCTTCTCAAATCGGACAGTTCAACTTGGTACCAAGTAAAAATCTTAAATTTTTTTATTTCCATTGAATCTAAAACTATTTCTCGTACTATAAAAATATAACTATATACACACACACACTTATCAATAAATGAACATATATGTATTTTGTAATCGTACGTTAACATATGGAAATTAGAATATTATTTCCATAAACAGAACTAACAAATTCAATAATTTTAGCTACTTTAACTTTATTCTTTATAGTTTCATTTCCCCCTTATTCTTAAACAAATTCTTCACCCATTGCAATTCTGCTCATGAAAATTGAATTGGAGTTCGAAAAAATGTGTGTTCCTTTTTCCCATTTGTTCAATGACTGACTCCTTCGAGACCAATATCAAGGTAATTTGTGTTAAAATTTATAAATGTTACTTTTTACCTTTTTTTCTATGGTTTCTTTGAATTTCTATTCTTAGTCCTTTTTCTTCGTCTTTTACTTGTCCGCAATTTGCGTGTGTGTGTGTTTATGTGCTAAAGAGAGATTATTAGTTTGTGTATGTTAATATGTTAAGAAGTGTAAGTTTGTTATTTGTGTTCCGATTCTGGTTCCTTTTGAGGAAATTATCGTTAAATAAAATGTAGGAAAAAAATTTAGAAAATAAATAAAAATAAAACTTCTAATACATTTTTACATGGTTGTTTATGAATGTTGATTAGATTATGTTACATTAGGTAACATTACATTAGTGTTTGTAACATAAGTGTTCGTTACATTGTGTAAATGTTGATTATCAGGATGTGTTGTGAATTTTTGAGGAAAATTGTTATTGATATTAGTTCAACATGTTATCGTTTATGATTTTTCAAAATAATTTTTGTTAGAAACTTTTCTTGGAAAGGAGGGATTATAAATGGGTTGGTAAAAGTGAGGAGAAGGGAAAAGGAAATAGGCTCTATATGGAGAATATTGTAAAGTTTTGAGAGGATTCTTATTGGAGAATGTTTTTGTCAACGTTTACTTACCTAAATAGTTATTAAATATTATTTTTTATATATTTAGTTACATTATTTCTAATCATGCAAGATATTTTGAAGTTAAGAGAGAAAAGTCTTTCTTCATCGATAGAAACATATGGTAATAAGACAATGCAGGACTTGAGTTTAAGTGAACCAACTTGAGAATAACGATTATTCTAAGCCTTATAAGTGTGAGATTGACAAATTACTAACACACCTTTTTCATTAAAACATTTAATCCATGTATTATTTTTTCAAGTTACCTCTTTTAAACATGCCAGTTATCTGAGAAAAAATCTGTTTCAAGTAAGAAGGCATTGTCCACTTGATATTTCTAAAGCCAAACAAAAGAGCTCCCAACACATCCGGTAGGTAAGAGGCCCGGTTAGTTCAGTATTCAGACTATTTGATACAATAAGTAAAAGCTAATGCAGTCTTTAAAACATACAAGTCTCAAGCGACAGTCTAAAAAAATATTCTTGCCGTTTAATGAATGATGTATGTTCTGACAGAGTTTTCATAACTTCTTGCTTATAATTTTTTTGCATCTGATGCTCGAGGGACTATTGAAGAAAAATTTAGAACCCAATAGTTAGTCAGTTGCCAAAAAGTTCTTGGAACGCGAACAATATGCTCTTACGACAAATGATGACAATTATTTATTACAACGGTCTCTTTGAATACCGAAATTACCATCAAGGAATATTTACATTCCATTAATTAAACTTCATAATGTGTTAACTTATTTTTGCCCGACTTGGCATCTCTTCACTATGGTAAATGAGACTTTGAGTGGTACAAAAACAAAATTGTGAAAACTGACCGGAGTTAAGGAAAGTGATGAGATATTTGTTTGTTGTTATAAGAGTATTGATGAGCAAAATATAAGTGTCCAAAATATTTGGAAGGGAGTTGGCTATCCGTCCAACAAAGTGACAGAAAACACTGTAAAAATATTAATGGAAGTCTCTAAAACTTTATCACTGGTAATTAAAATCACTATTTTTTAATAATAATTTCAAATAAGAAGATTAAGAGTGTAAGTTTAGTGGTTTTCGTTTTTATAAATATATGTGTTAACAATTTTTCGATCTCACAACTTTTTTACTATTGAATGACATTACAATTTGTTAGATTATTGTTCAATTTGTTTCCTCAACATTTGTTTTGGTATCGCCATTATAAACTCCAATCAACATTAGTTTCGTTACAATGCCGTAGAAGACCAGTTTTTATACAAATTTAACTACCGTTTTTAAAGCATATAAAACAAAAAATGTTCAAGCTTTATTAGGGTTTTTTAAAATTATTTTCAATCGGCAACTGTAATAAATTTGCATTCGTACTTCCTTGAAGTATCAAAATTAAGTATAATTTAAGTTCTCCCTACGTATGAGTAATAAAAATATTAATCATACGTCAAATAAACTTAATTATTTTATTCTCATGATAATACAATTTTTCATAATTTGACATAATTAATTTCATTTTAACAAATTTCAATCAAATCAGATTTGATTTCCCAATTACATTCATCTTCATTAAATTCATACAATTCATTTGATTTCGAAACATAAAAAACAAAAAGAAAAAAATTCATAAAAAATGTTTATGCAAAGAAAATGACTCGAAATATAAATGAGTCTCCTATAAAATTGTTGCATGTGTGTTATGAAATTTATGTCTTTAGCCTAAACGCAGTTATATGTAGTTAGTCCTTTTTTATATGTTAAAAGAAAATAAAAATAAAAGTCTTTTTTTTCCATTTTACTCCCTGTAAACTGCATTTTTTATGTGTCAAATGTTATTTTTTTGTAAACGTATAAAATTCATGTTAAGAAGTTTTGCATGTTTGTTATTTGATTAATTAACATAAAAATATTTTATAACAGAGTGTTTTTTCAGAAATAAAATAAAACTTGAAATTGTGAAGAAAAAAGAAGGAAATACAAACAAATATGAAATAAACTCTTTGTACCCTACACCACCATAGCTGATTGGGTTGTTATGGGTTTGTGCAAAAAACGTAACGGGCCAAAAAAAAATTATACTACCATCACTTGTTTGTATACCGTTCGGCTCAGGATCGCTTTCTGATTCGATTTAGCCATGTCCGTTCGACCGTCTGGCCGGCTGGATGTCGATGTAGATTTTGTGAACAAAATGCAGGCCACAGTTTTAAAGATATCTTAAGGAAATTGACATAAATTCCTTAATTGGCCAAGAGAATGACCACTATTGAAAATGGTGCTAAAGAGTAGTTTATTTCATCCACAACCCAATCACATCATACTTGGTCTTGGGATTCGTGGTCACAGAAGTTTTAAATATAAAGCGAATTTAATGAAATTAAGCACAAATTACGAGGATCGGTTTATTTCCATAATTTTCATAAAGCCCCTATTTCATACTCTAAAGCAAAAAATACATATTTGCGAGGGTGGTTGATTAATTTTTGGTATCTACCACTTAAAACCAATAATGAAGTGTAGGGTATGAAGTAGTCAAGCATGAACGACAATAACTACTTACCTGTTTTTTAATGGATATGTTTGTCAAAAAGGGTGTTAAGATAGATAAAATTCAAGTAGTTTATAGTTTATTTCCTTAATTTGTATCAAAATAAGTAAAATATAGAATAAATTCTTATTTGTTTGTTTTGTAAATTTCCTTCTTTTTTATCTTTCTGATATTTGATAAATGTTTATGTTTTTGTTGTATTTTTTTATTTTTTGCTTTTTTGTGTTTTTTCTCTTCAATATCTTCTTTTTTCTAGGGTGCTGTTTTGTAACTTTTACACTCGAAAGGCTGCTTTGAGGGCTCAAGATGCTTTACATAATATTAAAATTTTAGACGGGGTAAGTATTTAATTTTCTTCTTTTATTTTATAGTTTCTTTTATAAGAACTCCCTCACTCACACTATCACTTTTTTAATTATACATAGCTACCATGAATCTATGTGTGCGTGTGTGGTTTTGTTGAGGGGGTTTCTAAAAAGTTGGTTTGTATTTGTATTTGATTTCTTTTTATAATGTAAAAGTGATGGAATGAATAAGAAAAAAAGCTTTAACTGCAATTTGTTATATCAATGTTTATGTATTTTGTTTGTTTTTAGTGTGCGCGTACTTTTTATTTGTGTATGTTTGTTTTTTTACAAAGAGTTTCAAGTATTTTTCTTATTGTAAAGTGACTAAATTGTTAATTTCGTAAATCATGTGCTAATTTTTCAACTTCATTAAATCAATAAAAAATTTTAAAAATATATAAATAATTTTTTATCAAAAATAAATTAATTTTTTTCCCAATTTTTCAATGTAAGGATCCAGTTTCAACGTAACTTTTCAATATATCTTACATTTTGGATCTCTCTATGTCAGAAAAAAGTAGAACTTATTAATTTTTTTCAAAAATTGTACATAATCGGCCCACTGTAATAAAACTATATTATATAGATTTTCAGGATTACAGTTCACCAGCAAGTTATGAGAGCAGTGGATGGTCTTTCAAAATTTTCCATCTCAAGTATGTTTAAGATTTTGACATTTGATAGTTATTAAAAGTATTTTTGTTATATGTACTTTATAACTATCGTATCACCATTTCAGTGAAAAAGTCGTATATTTAAACAAAGAGACAAACATTTTTTAATGGCAAACAGGTGAATTTGATTAGAATCAAGTTGAGGTTGAATTTTATGCGAAGTTACAAACTTTTTTGTATAAGAGTCTAGTATCCATAAAAATTCGAATTAAATTTAAGCAAATAATGATATTTATTTGAAATTGTATGTGTAGACGTTTGTCTTTGAATTAGAAACTTAACGAAATTCCCACTTTTTGATATGAAAACACCCAAAATTCTATTCCGTTTTAATCAAAACGAAAAATCAATTTCGTTTTAATCACACTGTAATAAGTTTGGGTAGAGTGACAAAAGAAAAAGGAAAAATAACAATATTTTCAGAGTTCTGTATTAAGGACTCTTATAAGTGGTTCATGGAAAATATGACTTAATATTCCGTAAGAAATGTGACACAAAGGGCAATATTCGGCCCGTATAGTAAAATAAGTAACAAAATCAAGATTAAAATGTTCTTTTTACCTCAAGTTCTTGTACCTCAATACTTCTGAAAGTATTACGAACACTCTAAACATGCCATAATATGTTTTTAGGGATTATCTCAAATGCATTTGATCTTATTTAATTTATTTTTAGCAAATTTAAAAATATACTCTGGAAAATCTCCTCTAAGTTCTATAATGTTTCAAATCAACTAACTTATAAGCACCTGAACTGTAGTCGTTGAAATTATTTTCAAAAAACTTTTTCGCAAACACTGTGCGTAAATATACCCGGAAAGCCCCTTCTGGGGTCCTATAATCCTCCAAATCAACTTATAATCATCCCAACTGTAAACCCATTTAAACTTTTTTTCAAAACCGTATGATTGATTTAGTATTAATCATTCGTCATGTGTTTGAAATGAAAATCTTTATTGTAGAACTTGAAACTTTTAAAAAATTCATAAAAAAAATTCGATTGATTACATTTTTTATATCAAATTTAAAATTTTGACAACAATTGAGTTCAAAATATTTGTTGCATTTGTAATATACAAATTTGACAAAATTCGTAAAATGGCAGTTTGAAACTTAATTGTTGATGGCCATATTCGACTGTACCAAATGTTTATTACTTTCCATTTAATACATCTATGTACATGCTAACATGCATACAAATAAATACAAATACATACCTACGAGTATGAGATCATTTTTGGCAAAGTGTCAGAACGATAAAAAAATTTGTGTTCTAAAATCATTAAATATCAATTTTCAATTCAATCCTAAACTTTAAATTTTTCCATAAATTTTAAACCATAAATTTTTATTGAAATCAAATTTCCTTAAAATACGTACACTTCAAATGATGAACATGTATGCGTATGATTTATGTAAACTAATTTATATTAAGTATACGCCAGGAGAATGATTTTAAGTAAAAAACAAATAAAATTGTAATAGTCGGTCAAGCCAGACTATTTAGTATCCCACACCCTAATGTTGATTATAAATATCAGTTACGAAAAATAAATGAACGACCCTCGTGTAATTTAATCTTCTGATTTATTTTTACGTTGGCAGTATATTGTGGTAAAACTAACATTTATGTAAAATTTAGAAGTTTTAAATGAATTTTTCTAAGGTGTATAATGGGACCTAGAAGAAATTATAGACCGACTCTAGTATAATTTTGCACATTTTTTTTTTGCTTTCATGTATTTTAATGTTACCAGTTCTAATTAGAATAGCAAAAGTATATGTGAGGTTTATGCCCTTCAAAGTGATATTTAAAAGGAAGCCTGTATGGGACCTATGAAAGGTAAAGGACTGACCCTCTCATAATTAGGCACATCGCTAATTTTATGATCTTAAAACTTCATTCTGCTAGGACATTTGTATAGGAGGTACCCGAATTATTGGACCATAAATAGTCAATTTTAATAGGTTTCGTTTTTAGACCAAAATAATAACTTATTCTAAATTTCAACGAGATATCTGTTCACAACTATTATTATTAAGTGTGAAGTACATTATGCCGTTACCAACTATTATATACAATTTACACATAAAAGATTGCACAGTCCGCAACTTTTAATCGATTGAATAGATTGACATATAATTAATCATATCTATTGCATTATAGTGTAGCATTTTAGCTTTGGAAGCAAAAACCTAATAGGAACTCTATGAACTGGGTAATAGTAGGTAACTCTAAATCTAGTCCGTAACATTTAATATTCAACATAAAAACTATTTATTCTTGGACTGGATTCATCTTAGTTTGTCGTATGAACTGGCGGACACTAGGTTTCCTTAGTAGATATAAATTCTAATTAATTTTAATTTTCGAACATTTTTCCTACTTTAAAACAATGAACAAATGAATCAATTTAAACTACAGTTCAATGACTTATCAATCTTACCACTTAATAGTTATACAAATATTATTGTACTCATTAGCTTTTTAAAATGTCTAAGTATTTAAAGTTGTTTTCTTCTTTTTACCAGAACTCGTTTTTAATATTTGTTATTTAATGAATTTCCATATGAATGTATTTAACACATACAAATCTATTCACTCATACATACAAATGAATGTATAAATGAATCTTGTTGATGATGAATGTCTATGATAAATTACATCACAAAAAAAAATATTTTTCTTAATGATAAACATTTTTATAAACAAATTGTCAATTGCCATGTTTTTATTTTCATATTTATGAAATGAAAAGAAATAAATGAAAAAGAAAACTGAATTCTAAATTAAAATCTTCATAAAAACCAAACTCATATACACAATTTCTCCTCTTTTTAATTCTTTCTAAAAATTTATCCTTAATAATGATGTTTTTGCCGTTGAATGGTTGCTTGGTAATAGAATTTTTTTAATTAATAATTTTCTTTTGTCTATTAAAAAGAAATATATAGAGTTTTTCCTCTTTCACTCTAGTTTTGATATGAACTATTATTTTATTGAGAATTAAAGTCACTTGTATGGCACAAGTAACTGAACTCAACCCAACTTCTTAGAATTCTGTAAAGTTAATTAAGAAGAAATTTTGTGTTTTTTTCATCTTCCTCCTCTCATATATAGAATTTGAGTTGTAAGTAGGTTTTCTTATCATCTTTTCATAATTATTTAATAACTCATTAAATTTTATATTATTTTAAACCCTACACCATCACAAGAGGTTAATGAAGATATATTAATTTTGTCAGATCATACAGTGAACCAAAAGGGAAGTAAATACAACGAAAAAGGGTGTAAAATGGAAAAAAGTAGGTTATATATCAACCAACAAAACCTTTATTCATCATAACGAAAAATTTCGTTAATTTTTCGTAAATACTTCATATTATTATACATTACTTAAATTAACAAAAATAAATTCGTTGTATTGATAATTATTATTCAATTTAACTGTCACATTTTAGTTAAATTAAGAAAATTTTAACTGAATTGAGGAAAAATTTACGTTAAATTGTTATAATAAATTTACACATGGAATATTGAGTAAAAAATATTCCATGGAAAATTCCGATATGACGAGGGGAAGAAATACTGCCCATATAAAATAAATATTAATTACAGAATTTCTAAAAAAACAGTACTGACTTCCTCATTGAACTGTTTTACTAAACAAAATGTATTGCGGATAGAATCAGGAATAGATTATGTGATACAGCGACAATTTGGTCGCAATTAATTTTTTTTAATACGCCCGTTTTAATTAAATAATGTAAAAAAGGTAGTAAACAACTAAAGGGACGGTGGTAAGTCAGTGATCAGTTGATTTTCCACTCGCATTTTCATGAATTTATATTAAATATTCTTCAAACGTATTAAATAGAATGTTCCATGAAATATCTCCACAGTTTACAGTTTCTTTGTCATATTTAATTAAATATGACAAAGAACATGTAAAAATTATTTGATAAAAAAATAGTAAATTTGACAAAAATTTTATTCAAATTAACTTCATTTTAGTATGTAGAACTGAACAAATTGTGTGTTATTTTACTTACCTTCATTTTACTAAGTATCTTTATTTATATTTTTTGATTAATTTTTTCGTATATGTGAAGATAATTTTTTTTTAATTTGAAGAAAGATTATGTTAATTAGAATAAAAACCTTTTTTCGTAAAATTTCTACGAACATTTTTCGTTAATATCACCTAAAATATTTGGTTCAGTGTATAAGACCCTAAGTTGATTTTTTAATATTCATTTTTCTATCCAAAAGTTTCTATACTATTTATTGGTCTACATTTTTATACCCTTCATCACCTCAAGTGAGGATGAATGTATATTAAGTTCGTCATTCCATATGTAATACCAAAAAGTAATTACATAAGACTTCATAACATTCATGATTCAAATCAAAATCTGAGTCAATTTTAATAGGTTTGTCACTCTCACATTAAATTTGGACTTAGCATTTGTAATTATTTTTGTTTTTTCTATTAAAAAAATTTGAAAATCCGTTCAGTAGAGAAGTTATAAACCAAAAAACGACCTTTTTAAATTGACAATAACTAAATTGACAATGACATCGAAGCTTAATATAAGACCCAGTTTAAAACTTAATAAAAACGCAGTTTTTCAATATAAATATAAATGTATCAAATCGTTAAAAATTTTTATTAATCTGAAATTGTGCTTTCAAAAAATAATTTTTCTGGATTTGTCCAAAAAAGGTGGAAACATTTATTTTTTGTTCGTTTTTACAAAGAAATATCAACGGGATTGCGTGTAAACTAAATTTGCATAAACAAGGTTAAGAACTGCCCACCAGTTCTAACCAAATTCAACAAAAAAAAAATATAAAAACTTTTTTTGGCTTATTTCTAAACGGTCCTCAATACATGGCTATTTATGTTAGTTATAAAGTATTTTCTATCGCATAACTTTGAAATTAACATTCTGATCACTTTAATGAAAAAAGTCAAATTTTTGAACATGATTTAAACATACGGGGATTTTGGGTATTTCCATATCGATATTGTGAAGGTTTTTAACTTCCTTATTTCGCAAAAAGCTTTCCTGATCAATTTTGTAAGATTTTATATAGTAATGCCGTTTATCAAAAATATTACTTAAATTTTTCAAAACTCATTTTCGAAACCACTTACTTCAAATAATTTGGAATGAATCAAAAAACACTAAAATCCAGTGGATCCAGTGGAAACAATGACATATTAACCAATCCTTTTACATTTCAATATAGAATTTTTATAAATTTCTCAAGTAGACTTGAATAGATTTTAACAAAACTTTATAATGTCATGCAAAAAAATCGTCTAAACTACGATGCCAAAAATTATCAAAATCGGTTCAATATATCAAAAATTATAGCTAAAAATATGACACATTTTATAAAAAATTGGTATTAAGTAGTGTGTGTGAGTGTTTGTGAGAATGCCTATAGATGTGTTATGTTTCTTTTGCTTCAAATGGTGTAGGGTATTGAAAATTCACATCTGCCTTACAAAAAATTATTTCTCGTTTTCTTTCATTTAATTGGAAAATGACAAAACTATAGAATTTTTCTTATGAAATGGAGAAAACAACTATTATGCAAATGCTTGACTTAATAAGAATTAATAATTTATATTATTTTCTTTCATTAAGCATAAGTTCATTAATATTTGGTTCCCTCAATTAAATTCTTAGAAAATTTTGTAGTTCGCATCGCACATTGGGGCCAAAATTTAAATAATTCAATAAGTTCATAATTTATGAAATAATTATGTTAATTTTTGTCCCAACATACTTAAGTACTATGAAACTAAAACCATAAAATCTGGGACTTATAGAATGTCTAGGAAAGAGGCTATGAAGGTTCAAAATAGGGCATCTCTAACAAGTTTAATTAAAAAAATTAATATTTTATAGAAAAAGTTAAAAAGTATTGAAAATTTCTCGGGAAAATGGAGAAAATAACTATAATGTTAATGCTTTTATAATAAATGTTGTGATTTTTCTATTATTAATCGTAAGTTTATTAATATTTAATTCTCTTAATTAAATTTTAAGAATATTTGGTGATTGAAATTGCACATTGGGGCCAAAAATGAAAGTAACTTTATAAGTTTCAAATATGTGCATGAATGTGTACCATATTTGGCTTAAATGAAGCAAAGAGCTCACTAATTTATATTAAGGACTTGGAGCCTATGTGCTGTCCAGGAATATAACTATGAAGGCTCATAATAGGAAGCTTTAACAGGGTCTTTTATTTTTTAAGATTTTTTTAATAAAAGAAAAAATCGGAAAGATAACTCTCTTTTAAACACTGAACTCAAAAAGAATTAACTAAAAATAGTTAATTCCTTCAATTAAATTACTAAAAATTCGCATATTGAGGGCCAGAATAGAAATAATGCTGTAACTTCAAAACTTGTGGATGAATTTATAC
Source organism: Cochliomyia hominivorax (assembly GCA_004302925.2). Taxonomy (NCBI): domain Eukaryota; kingdom Metazoa; phylum Arthropoda; class Insecta; order Diptera; family Calliphoridae; genus Cochliomyia; species Cochliomyia hominivorax. Next base: position 18,169,717 of record PYHX02000158.1, read on the forward strand.
CAAATTATGTCCAAACATAGTAAGGAACTTTCTAACAAGATTTTCAAAAGAAGGAACCGATATGATGTCCAACAGTGTTAGGGTGGCTCAAGCACGGATATCTCTTAACACAATCTTTTAAATCTTTTTTTATTAAATTAATTTTATTTAATTAATTTCTTGAATTTCTCCCCATTGTCCTTTGTGACATTAAATTTTATTGGAAAATAATCATTATTAACCGTTAGTTTCTTTTATTATTCTTATTTCCATTATTTTATTCTCACATTTAAGTAAATGTCGTTTATTGTTTGTTATTTTTTTAAGTTTCCCTTCATATTGATTAAATAGGAATTACTTGAAAAAGGAGAATAATACAAATAGTTACACACAGACTCACAAACATTAACACAATAGTAACAACAAATGTCGGCGATTACGAGAAAAGCTTTTAATAAAACAATCACTAATGCACATTAAAGTTTTCAATTACGTAAAATATCCTTCTTTTCTTTTTTGTATTATAACTGTTATTGTTGTAGCCTTTTGAATATTTTAACCCTTTTGTTAGGGGAAATAATGCCAAATACAATGAAATCGTATTAATAATGGAGAATTGTAAAAAAGAAAATTGAAAATATTTTTGGTGACCTCTTTAAAATTTTATATAAAATTAAATTTAATTTAGGACATTAATTTTTAAAATCACTAATAACATGGAGAAAATCCATATACAGAGGGAGAGATCTGTATCGATGAATCAGTTACTTTGGCATGAAATCGTTTTAATGAAAAAATATATAGAAAATTTACAGGATTTTTTAGAAACTTATGCACTAAATGGCATATTACCTAAATACTAAGTCTTGAATTCAAAATGACTGTTAAAGCTTATGCAACCAGTATCTTTAATATTGTATAGCTTCATGGATAAAATTTAGGCTAGAAAGTTTCAGGCATAACATTTTAGTACAGAATTGTAATTTTACCTCTACTACAAATTTTGCAAGTATAAATCCCACGATATTCCAAAGCAATGTGCTAATGTTACGAGGGGCTCCCAATGATTTCACTTAGGTTCCCTATTCAAATAACACACTTAAACGCATTATACCCAAATATACGTGTTTATTGTAATAATATTTGGTCAAATTAAGGTTAATATAAGCAAAAATCGGTGTGTTAAATTATACGAGGGTCAGTTCATAATCTTTTCTAACTCCCATAAAACCTTCCAGAAAAACACCCTCTTAGAACATATTAATTTTACAAAACTTTTTTCCAAATATCATTATAAACGATTGACCCCTCAAAGAAAGCAAATTTTACGAGGGTCCTTAAACTTTTCGTAGCTGTTATTTTAATCTACAATGTGGTGTATGGTATTGCATTGTCGGGATTGAAAGGCTATAACATTTAAAATTAAAATTTTAGTATAATATTGCATTTTAAACATAAAATTAATTTTGGTATAAAATTGAAATTAAAATTTAGTATAAAACTGAAATTTTATTATAAAATTAAAATTTAGTGTAAGATTATCAATGTTCATTGAATACGAATTTCTCTTTGAATTTAGATCCTGTGAACTACAAAGTCAATAACGATCTTCTAAATACCCCTCAAACCTTCCAAAGGTTAAAATGTCATTAAATAGTTTGTTTTCTCTATTAAATGAAAACTGACATTTAAACAAAAAAATATTTTTTTAGAGAAATAACAAAAAAATATAAAAAATCAACTGTCAAAATGAAAACAGGTGAATGAATTAAATATTACAATTTTTCCACAACAAAAAAAATATATATTTGAAAAAACGGTCAGTTAACATTGAGTAGAGAGTAAATTAAGGTAATAAAGTTTTATTTAATTTTTTTATTTACAATCAAACCAACGTAAATATAAAAATTACAACAGACATTTAAATGTCATGTCAAATTAGTTGACACAAACAATAGATAAATGTTGAATAATTTTCACTATTTTAATTCTGTAGATTTTTTTATTAAAAAGAAATTAACTAAAATTTATATAATAAAATTATTTTTAATGGTTAAAATGGAAAAATTGAAAATCCTTTATAAAAAATGTTTGAAATGAAAACATTTCAAAAGCAACAATTTTATGCAAATAACGGTTGAAAATTTAACTTTAACTATTTTTTTCCAGCATTTATTTCAAATATTGTGTCACTTTAATTTTTAGTTCAATTAGCTATAAAAACAGTATTCAAATGTTAAGTAAACATTTAAAGGATTTTTTTAACTCCCCTCTTCCTCTCTGACTCTGATAATTTAATGCTTTTTCTCTCTATTCAAAAACCAAATAACCGCACACAGTGTGTCTAAATCGATTTTTTTCTTTTGGAATAATTGTGTTTCTTATCAACCGTTAGAGATAAGATGGTCAGGAGCGTGGTCAATAACCCTCTTAATTCGCCAGAAATATATGTATGAATTGAAAAAAAAACTTGTGTACATAGATAGTCCTTATAAATGTCTTTAAAAATACTGTTATAGATTTGGTATATATCTTATTGTCATGGAGAAATTCAAGTCGAAATAATTTTTTAACCAATTTTTAGTCTGTTTTGTTTTTTTAAGATAGCGGTCCTAAACTTTTTTTATAATATGCTCCAGATTTACCATAAAATTTTAAAAATATTTATAGCATAAATATTTTTAAATATGTAAATCCGTTAAAAAGTTATATTAATCTAAAATTGGAACTTTACAATATTTATTCACTTATTAAACCTGTTTTAGATCTGTGCTTTAGAATTTTTTGATTTCCCTTTTAAGAAGTCGATTGAGGCAGTGACATGCCCATAAGCTCTATCCAAACCCGATCAAATTTGAAAACGGATTTTACATTTTTTGGTTAAGTTGTAAAGCTGGAGTCATTTTAAATTTACCCCAAATATATAGTTACATATATAAGGTAAACAATATAAGTATTTTCTGCCAGATGGCTCATGTATTGAGAGGGCGATCATATAAGTGAAAAAGTAAATTTTAATAAGATTTATGTGGATTAAGACTACGGGCATTTTCGTTTTAATTTAATTAAAGTTGAAATAGGAATTTTATTTTAATTGTAAAGAAAACAAAATTCGAAATTTAAAGTTATTCATACATTTTTGAAATTAAATGAGGTTCTATTGTAGACTTTGGATGAAAGTCCACACTACACTACGCTTCTTCAAATAAAATTTAACAATTTACCATATATTTCTACGAAAAATATGCTCTGCTTATACAACTTGCTTTCACGTACAAATGTTATATTCAAATAATACGCGTTTTAGTTTCTATCATTTGCCCTAGAACCACTTCAGTTCGGACTATGTAAAATTTCGTTTTGGACACACTGTGCAGCAGAGAGAGTGAGAGGGAAAAAATCATCAGCCTTTATTCAGCACACTTTAGTGGGTTTTTTAAAAACAAAAAAGCTTTTGAATTTTCATTTTAACACTTAAAATCCTTTAAAATAACACTAGATTTAGTGGAGGTTTTTCAGTTGTAGGTTTTTCCCTTTTTTATCCTCGAATTAAAGCAGAAAAAAATGTTCATTAAATATTTAACTCCTTTTTCTCTTCTACAATATTCACACCTTTCTATGGTCATCCAACAAAAACAACAAAGCACAGGAAATTTATCTGAGTTAAGACTATAATGAACACAAAAACAAAATTGTTTAAGTTAAAATAAAATTCCTATTGGCAGGACAATTTCAAATCAAAGTTTCTAAATATAGTAAATGAATGAATAACTGAATGATTGAATGAATGTACGTGCCAACAAATGCTAATTTAACTTTAAAACAAATCTGTCTATATGCAGACAATCTGACTAACAGGCTGTTGTCTGTCGTTTGGTCATTCAATAGATGCATGTGTCTACATCATTTTAATAGTCATTTATCCTTAAATCCACTTACCTTCATTTTAAACCATTTTTCAAAACAGCAAAAACAACAAACAACTGAGCAACAACCATCACATGTAAAAGGACACAATCCCAGTCTTTTTTTTCATTTATGCTTTTGGCCAGAGTCTTTTGTTTGAATGTTTGAGAAGATTTTATATGTGAAATACGAAATGATTTTAGTGTCATTAGAAAAGATTTTCACCACCTGTCCCTTTTATTGGCATTATCGTCATCATCATTTTCCTAAAATAACATTTGCCATTATTAGTTAAAATAAAAAGTAATCCTTTTGCCTTAAATAATCAAATTGTGGAAAATAATCAATAAAGGCCTCTATATTTTGGAAAAGGGCCTTACAGGTAAAACGGCTGCTTTTGGGGAAGTATTATTTGGACTAGAAATTTAATTGAATTATGAACTTTAATTTGAACCAGAATTGAAACGAAAATCAAAACTAGGATCTATATAGGGACTACAATCTGAACTGGATTTAGGACCAGAAACTTAAATATGATTTTAGAAATTTAAAATTAGAGTCTAAACTGGAATCCAATTTATAATCTGTGCTAAACTGGAATCTTAAGTAAACTCTGAAACATAATCCATAAATGAAGCTAAACAAACTTAAAACACTAAAATAGGATCCAATCTCAAAAAATGAATTGGTCAAAAATCCAAACTAGAACCTGCACCATAATATAGTCTAAAATCTAGAATAGAATTTGAACTAGTGTCTAAGGTGAAATCTGAAACACTTCATTATTGAACTGTAATGTAAAAAATACTAGAATCTGTGGAATCTAAAGTATAGACTGAACTGAATATAACTACGATTCTGAACAAGATTTTGAAGTGAAATCTAAACAAAAATCAGAATCGGAATCTGAACTTGTATCCGAACCGAAATCAGAACTGATTAAAAATCTTAACCTGATCTAGAATCTGAAATGGAATTGAATCTCAACTGAAATAGAAATAGAATTTTTATTAGAATCTAAATTAGAATTAAGGCACTAAATTCAACAAAATCTAAACTGGAATCTAAATCAGAAACAATAATTTTATCTGAATTAAAATTTTAACTAGAATTTGAAATAATATTTGATCTAGAATATCAACCACAATCTTAAAAAGAATCTTAACAAGAATCGTAACTTGAATCTGAACTTAAATCAGAGCTGACACCTGAGATAAAATATTAACTGAATCTGAACTAGACTCTGCACTAGTATCCTTAATAGGATCTGAATTCTGAGCTAGATTCTGAAGTATTATTAATTAGAATCTGAAAGATATACGACACCAGAATCTGGACTAAACTCTGAACTGAATCTTAAGCAAAACCTCAAATTAAGTAGAATGTAACTTAGAAAGAATCTCTAAAGAAATCTAAATTAGTAACTTATAAGTAGAAACGGAACTTAAATCTGAACTAAAGTTAGACTTGAAATCTATGCAATAATCTAAACAAAAACTTGTAGTGGTCTTGGCATTTGAAGTAGTATGTTTAATCATATAAGATACAGCTTAACCAAAATTGGGACAATAATCTGCACTGAAATCCAATCAGTTCAGATTACTTGATATTTTGGCAAGTTTGAACAAAATTTGATTTCTACGTACGATTTAAAAAAAGGCTTTTTCAGTTTCTAAGTCCCTCACAAATATTTCCATCTTTTTCTTCCAATCACCATAAAATTGAATTTTGTTCTTACAAACTAAAAATCCATTAGTTAAAAAGCTTTTGGAAAATGTTACCATATGTTTGTTTAATTACTTATGCTGAGATTGAAAAATATTCTACTCAATACTTTACATTTATATTAAGAATCCTATAACGTATGAATATTGACACTTTTGTTCATTATTTTGACAATTATACCAATTAAATACACACACACACACATAAACAATTAGTGTACCATATATAAAATACATGTAGACATAAAATAAAAGGACAAAGTCAAACACATAACAACTTCAACCACCCACAAGTAGGAAAACAATAAACAGGACTTTTCAACAAAGGACAACTCACTCTCTTAACAAGGAATAAGGAAAACGTATTGTATTTTTCTCAAACAATAGCAGCTAAAATAAGGACATTAACACAAAAAGTACTTTTATTCAAAGAGGTCATTTTTGGTACTATTAAAAAGTACAAATTTGATCCAAATTTCATTAGCATGAAAAAATATCAAGAGATCATGAATGTTAGTATAAAATTAGAATCGAAATATTACATTGTAAATTTAGTATACAATTTCGATCGTATATAATATCCTGTGACAATTACTATACCTTTAGTACTATTTCTTTAAATTTAATACAAACTTCTATCAATTTCATAGAAAATACACATAACATACTAAAGGTGGCTAATAACCAAAAATAAAACAATAATAACAACAATAACAAAAACTAAATCAAACAATTCTCCATTAACAAAATACAGAATTTCTATTATTAGATTAAAGTTGAGTCTATTAAGGACAAGTAAACAGAGAAAGAGAGAAAGAGACGAGCAGACAGACATACAAAAATAAACAAGAACTAAAGTAAAATCGATTTTAAGATTGACATACATTAATAAATAAATACATGTTTAAATAAATATTTACATACGTATGTAAAATACATATTGTATAAAACTCAACACATTTGCATATACACCTATATATGAATGAGTATTGAAATGTTGTAGTGTATGTGTATAAAATTTTGTTTTCATTTCCGGTGACCGTATAATGTTTTTGTTTACATTTACACATTTCATTTAACTTCTAAATAATGAAAATGGTCATTTATTGTTTTACTAACTTATACACTCACACTACACATACACACAAATATACATAAGTAAAGGTATTGGACAATGCGTGATGAGTTCGTATGCGTGTACATTAATATTTAGTTAGATATCTTAAAATTAATAGGAGAGTGAGAGAAAGAATATATTTTTACTGTAATTAGTAATGCCACTAATTATTATAAATAAAACAAACATTCATACTATAATTTAGTTAAATGAATATTTAAAATCTGGGGAAATTTAAAATAAATGAACTAAAACTAAAATACAAAATTAAAATAAGAGTTTAACTAATTAAACTATCTAGAACTGAACTTAAACTGAACTATAACGGAAGTAGATCTAAACTACAACTGAACTAGAACTTAATTTAAATAGAACTAGAATTTAACTCGAACAGAACTAAAATTGAACTAGAATTGAACTTAAAATGAACTTAAACAGAACCAGAACTGCACTAGAACTGAACTAGAACTGAACTAGAACAGAACTAGAACTGAATTGTGAAATGAATTAAAGATAAACTAGAACTCAACATGTATTCAACTAGAACTGAATTATGAAATGAACTTAAATTGAACTAGAACTGAACAGGAACTGAACTAACTAACACACTTAACCAAAATCGGAACGTTGGTTTAAATTATAATATGAATCGCACTCTGAACTGGAACCTGAAAAATAATCTGCACTTGATTCTCAACTTGAATATGGTTTATATTCCGTACTAGAATTCCAACTCAAATCCCAACTGAATTGTGAATTTGAATCTAGTTCAGATTCTAGTTCTCAATTCTGATGTAGATTCAAAACTGAACTAGAACTTAAATTTGGTCCGATATTTCAACAGGAACTTAAAGTGAAATTTGAACTGAAAGCTACACAAAAATCTGAACAAGAATCAGGATGGGAATCTGAACTTAAATCTTATGTGGAAAGGAATCTAGATTTAGAACCAGAACTATATTTTTATTCTGAACTGAACTTGAGTCTAAAGTAAAATCAGAATTGGAATATTAATTAAAATCCAAACTAAAATCCGAATAGAAACGACAATTTTATATCGGCATTAAATTTTCGTTTTTATTAAATAATCAATAATTTAACGTTAATTTCAGATTTTAGTAAAAATTTGCCTTTTTAATATTAAATTTAGCTTCTAGAATTATTTTGAGATTTTTTATATAGAAACTGTGTTTTTAACTGAATTTCATGAATTTTCTTTTATAATTCTTTTGTGTAACTCACAAATGTTTAAAATTAGTTTCGTAATGATTAATTTCGAAAGAAAAACAATTCTTTTGATTTTTTTCATTTCCATTTAATTAAACCCCCTTTTTTCTCTAATATTCACTTACATACACCCCCATCTACAATTATGGTCATATTACAATTTCTACCACATCCATTTCTTATTGATTTTAAAATTGAAAAATATTGTTACATAAAAATCCATTAAAACCCAACCACTAACTAACTCCATAACCATATTCCATTTGTATATAAGAGTACTTATATCAAAAAGTATTAATCCATACAAAGCCATAACCATAACCTCAATATGTACTCGTTTATACGAATATAAGTACAAATCCAATATTTTTACTATATTTTGCTCTTTCTATCTCTGTTGGATTTTTTTCTATTGCTCAATACAATTTTGCATTAGAAATTTTGTAATAAAATCCTTTTACACATAACCGAAATAAAAATAGAGGGAGAGAGAAATAATCTAAACATTAATAATAGAATTGGTAATAGAAGATAAGAAATTTTATATTTTTGAACATTTTTGCAAAATATGCTATTTTTACACTTTTTAAAGTTTTTTTAATTTGTGAATTTGAAAATTAGAAAATAATATTTTTAAAGAATTCAATGATTTAAAGTCACTAATTCAACTCGTTTTTCTTCTTTTTATCCCTAACAGATGCATCATCCCATACAAATGAAACCGGCAGATAGTGAAAATCGTAATGGTAAGTTTTCTTATAATTTACTCCTTTTCTTTATTTTACCTTTAGTTTTAAAGGTATAGACAGTTTTTACCTTTAGTTTTAAAGGTATAGACAGTTTCTTAAAAATACTTTAACTCACAAATTCACACGTGTGTGTGTTTCTTAAAAAGGCTTAACACAAACATTGCGAGATAAAAGCCTTTTTTAGTTTAAAGCAGACTTTTTTCATTTTTATATCCTTAAAAACAAGTTTTAAAATGTTGAAAATCTAAAAAAATGAAAACAGTTTAGAAAATGGGCAGAAAAACAAATAAAGACTTTTGAATAGCAGTACACAGGTCCAGGAAAAAAAGGATTTTTATAAAAAATATTTTTAACTTGTAGAGCAAAACAAAAAAAGGAAGAGCCATCAATAGCACTTGTAAATCAATAGATGCACTGAATATTGCATGAACATAGAGATACTTTCACACGTGTACATGTATGTGTATGCGTTTGAAAGGGGTAAATGTACACATACATGTGTTAGAATTTTACAATCATATTGTATGATTGCCTATGTTTTGATTACATATCACTATTACTACTATCAGGACTACCAATACTTATGAAAACACTAACAAAAGAACTAACAAAAAAATTGTAACATAGAGCTCGAAAAAAAATTACCTTGAAAGGGATCCCTTTAGCACAAAATTGAGATTTTGAAATAAAATTGAGATTTTAATGAAGAATTTGGATTTTAAAATCATATTCAAATTACTGTGTAAAAACGTGATTATAAAAAATTAAGATTAAAAACATTTTAGTATAAAATTAAATACAAAATTAAAAATTTTGTAAAACTATAAAATTGAAAGTTTAATACAACATTTTTTTAGAATAAAGTTGAAATTTAAGCTTAAAATTTAAATTTTAGTATTAAAATGAAATTTTAGTAATAAAATGAAATTTTAGTTATAAAATGAAATTTTAGTTATAAAATGAAATTTTAGTTATAAAATGAAATTTTTGTATTAAAAGTTTTGTAAAACTATAAAATTGAAAGTTTAGTACAACATTTTTTAGAATAAAGTTGAAATTTAAGCTTAAAATTTAAATTTTAGTATAAAATCGAAATTTTAGTATAAAATCGAAATTGTAGTATTAAATTGAAATTTTAGTATAAAATCGAAATTTTAGTATAAAATTGAAATTTTAGTATAAAATTTAAATTTTAGTATAAGATTTAAATTTTAGTATAAAATTGAAATTTTATTATACAATTTTTATTTTAGTATAAAATTTAAATTTTAGAATAAAATGTAAATTTTAGTTCATCATAAAATTGAAATTTTAGTATAAAATCGAAATTTTATTATAAAATTGAAATTTTAGTATAAAATTGAAATTTTATTATAAAATTTTAATTTTAGTATAAAATTTAAATTTTAATATAAAAATGAAATTTTAGTATAAAATTTAAATTTAATAAAGCATTCTAACTTGCTTTATTATATTATAGTAGAAAGTAAAATATTTTTAAACCCATCCGTAGCCTTCCTATCATACCCAACCAATTTACGCATCTTCTCCCCTTTTTTGGTTTTTCGCTTTTAAAGTTCCACTTTTTCAAATACGGCTTCTGCCACTGTAATCTGTAGTATGAGCTTATTTATTTCTACCAGTTATGTCTAATAATTCTCCCTCTCAAATTGCATAAGTAGATATGTATGTATGCGATTTCTATCAACTTTGATCAATGTTACAACATCATACCTCGATTATAACAACAACTACTATCATTGCAACAAATCCATTGAAAAAGCCATTGGCATTGGTTATTTACAACAGAAATAAATGAATGAAAAAGAATCTATAAAAAGAACTGTGAAAGAACAAAAAAATTGATAGAATGAGAAACTATAGAGAAGTTGATTCATTCTATAACTGCAATAAAGTATTAACTAGATTGAAATGATAATCTGCATATATGTATGAGTATCAAGTGAAAATTCATATATATAGTAGAAAGTTACAGAAGGGATTTAAAAAATAGTATTTAAGGGAAAATACAAGTTCAATCTTGTAAAAAAAATTTCAGTTTCATAATTAAATCTCATTATTGTATTAAAATTTCAATTCAATGGGAAAATCTTAATTTTAAGCTAAAATGTTAATCCAGTCATTCTATACTGAATTTTCCATTTTTCGACTATCTGAAGTTTGTACTAAGTTTTCAACTTTTTGCCTAAACTCGATTTTAGGAAAAATGTCGTTCTTGTACAAAACTCACAAGTTGCCTAATTTTACAAAACAATCTTAAATTTTTATCAAAACTTAATTTTATGCCAAAATCTGAATATTTTACTAAATTCTGATTTTTTTTTTTTTAAATTCTCAGTTTTATACTAAAATCTCATCTAAAAGTGTAATTCAAGTTAAAATCAAAATTCAGTTTGAACACTTTTATACTCTAGACCACCTTAAGTGGTACCATTTATAACCAACAATATAATATAAAGTATTAAACAGTCGAGCTTAAACGAATATAAATTCTTTCTTGTTAATTTGGATCTTCAATAAGAAGATATTCCGAAAATAAAGATTGTACTCCGAATTTTCCGAATTTTGGTTAAAACTTCAATTTTATTCGAAATTCTTAACTTTATTCAGAATTTTTTTCCTCACTAAGATTTCAATTGTATACTAAAATTTAATTTTAAACTAAAATTCCAATTTTATAATTAAGTTTATAATAAAATCTAAATTTTGTACTAAAATTTCAATTTTATACTCAAATTTAAATTGTATACTTAAATATAATTTTTTTTTTCTAAAATTTTAATTTTATACTTAAATTTCAATTTTATACCAAAATCTCAATTTTATGCTAAAATTTTAAATTTATACCAACAAAATTTCAATTTTTTACTAAAATTTCAATTTTAAACTTAAATTTAAATTTTATACTAAAATTTCGATTTTATATTTAAATTTGAATTTTATCTTTATTTTTATACTAAAATCACAATTTAATGCCAAAATTTAAACTTTATACTAGAATCTAATATTATACATAGAGTCCAAAATTTTTTCATACTGCACTATTTGTTTGCCCTTCGGTGTAAATACATTTTGTACAAATCTACATATCTATTGATATTATAAAAATTGATGATGGTGCAAATGATGTTGTTCCTTAATATAAAATCCTGCAAAAAAAGAGTGAAGCTACAACAACATCAAACACAACAAACGTAATTTTGAATTGAAAGAAAATATATAAAGATAAATGAGTATTTTTTGTTACTATTAAAAAAACACATTACAACAACAAAAAAGCCTTATTTATTAAACGCAATAACACAAATACATACATTTAGATAAAAGAAACCCTGCGGTATCCATTGAGATCATTCAACAGATTTATTGGGGCAATTCCGGGAAACTAATGATATCAATTATTCCTGAAGAATTATAAAAACTTCTTAAACTATTAAATATTATTCTAGAAGTCCTTCAATAACTATCATAACTGTAGAGGTTCTTATTCTTCATTTCAATCATATTAGTATTTGTAAAAGGCATTATACATTTATTACGCATGCATGCATGCATGACTTCATTTAAATATGAAAATTTTAAAAAAAGGAATGTAATTTTTATTGAAAAATATTATTTTTACTTTTGCAAAACAAATAATTTTCATTTCCTCTGCAAAAAGGATATTTTTCTTCGACATTTTAATTTTTCTCTTATTTGTAGATTTTTTTTTGAATAAAAAGTGCAATAATAGAAAAAATATTTCATTATTATTTAAGAATTTCATAACAAGAAAAGAAACAAAAAATAAAAGAACAAAATCAATTTAAATTTAAAATGGAATTTTTTTTAATTCTCAATAAAGATACTTTTAATTTAGAATAAAACTTTTAAAGAAAAATGAAGTATTTTGATACAGGATTATTACAATTGGATGAATGAGTTAGTCAGGCGTTTAATTACAATATTTTTTATTTATAGAAAAAAACAAAAATATTGAAAATTTAAATAAATGAAAAAGTTAAATATTAAAAAAAGGATTTTTATGCAACAAGTAAAATATGTCACTTATTTAATAAAGATTTTTTATTTAGAGAATTTATGAGATTTTTATTAAAAAAAAGTTAGATAAAATAAGACAAACTATATAACTCTTTTTATACACCGATGCATATTTCTAGAAACGCATCAAACTTTTTTTTCTCTCTCTCTCTCTCTCTCTCTCTCTCTACTTATGTTTTATAATTCTGTTCTCATCAGAAAGTAAACTTCCTATTTTTAATGAGAACTGTATGGTACATTAACGTAACGTTCATGGATCAATGTTCTTAGTGTTATTTTATGTGAAATATCTCTCTAAACGCAAACGAAAAGTGCTTTTAAAAAAACATATTAAATAGTAAAAGAGAAAAATTTTACAAGTGATGTAATTTGAAACTTGTACAAAAACCCTTCTATTAACGTTTTCATAGAGCTCTTATCTCTTTGCTCGAACACGTAGACCGTCTCTGTCTAAAATCAACAACACTTCAATTCCCTTTTAACAAGAGTCCATTATCTCTCCACTAGCCTTAGATCCGGACAGTTATTTGCCTCTTTTGTTTAAAATAAAACATTATTGCTCTTGTTCCACTCAAGGGCTTGTTTACCATAGTATAGATATTCCTTGATGTAAACTTCGATATTTATAGAGCTTGTTGTAACAAATGATTGACCTCTTTCGCCGCAACTGCATTAAATTGGGAAATTTTGTCTACTTTTGGGTCCTACAATTTTCTTTAACATTCCTCGAGCATCAGAAACATAAAATTGTTGACCACGAAGTTGCAAAAAATCTTTGCGAACATACGTCCAGCAAGAATATTTTTTTAGAAAATTTTAATGCTATGTTTCTGGCTTTTAAATTTTTGGCTTCAATCTAGTCAGGCTTTGTATGTTTTTTAAGACCATTGAAGAGATATTGTGCTTTTGTTAAAAGAGAATTGAAAAGCGCAGAAAGAATAACCAAAAGTGTGGCAAATGTTAAACGGAAATGGTCTACCTCATTGCGCTATAAAATTTGTAAATAATAAATTACTATGCATTTATAGGAATATGCAACAGTGTATATTACACAATGAGCTTAGGTTGGATTTTTTTTATCGAACTCTCAATTTCATAAAAAAATCTCAATTATATATAAAAATTGCAATTCAAGATTTCAATTTTATTTCGAAATCTCTACTTTGCAATAAAATCTCAATTTTGAAATAACATCGCCTTTTAATTCTTAATAATTCTTTAAAATTTAAATGAAATGTCGATTCTTAAATTCCCTTCGTTCTCCCCCAATTTCAACACCCCTTCAGTTGTTAATTTTTCTTAACATATTTATCTTCTTTTATTAATTACTTACTCCTTCCTGTCTTCCTTCACATAAAATTAATTTAATTTCTTTAAAATGTGGCAAAGAAAGCAAAAAAAAAAAGAGAAAGAAAAACAACAACTTTATCTTAAATAAAATATTTATTTATTTATAAAATGTTCCAGAAGTTTTCATACTGTGAGTGTGAATACGTGTGTGTGTTTGTGTAATAAGAAAAAAAAAGAATAAATTTTATAATTTATCAAGTAATTTTTTATTTCCATTTTTTTCCATATGACTTAAATAAGTTTTGTATCTGTGTGTAATCTTGCATGTATGTATTATATGTTTATGTATATCCTTCCTGCTTAATATTGTAGTATGTTGTATGTTGATTTTGTTGTTTTTACAACAACCAACAACAAAATATACAAAACTTTTTTATTAATCTTTTACAACAATTTCAATAAACATTCCAAGTTAAAGCTTCTGTAATTACTGTTAACACATGCGTTTTACTTTTGTGTTTTTTTGTTGTTGTTGTTCTTTTTTTATTTTGCATTTATTTAATTTTTTTTTTATTTTTTATTTTTTGTTCTTGTTTTAAGTTAAATAAAAATAAATCTGTAATGTACATATAAAAGTACAAATACTTATATAAACAATACTACAATACTTTCAATCCAATAAGAGGCACAATGGGATGAAAAGGGAAAAGATCTCAAGTCTTTTACTAAAATCTTAATTTTATATTTAAATCTAATTCTTATGCTAAATAAATTAAAATTTTAAACTCGGATGTGCTAAATTGTAATTGTTTTATAACAACACTCGGTCTGAATAATTTTGAGATAATCACAAATCTCAGTATAAATTTATCCATTTATTTATAATGTAAGTCTATCATAATATGAATAGACTTACATAAGTCTTTTTACTTTAATATATCTTAGCAAGCATTACTATTATCTAGACTAGATATCTGATATATAGATATCTGATTCAAATGTCTTCGGAACAAAAATTCGCTAAGCTATTTCAAATCTAACTGTTAAGCAACAAAATATCTGGTTTTCAAAAAACCTTAAAAAATTAACAAAAACAAAAATATCATAGATACCTCCAGTTATTTGGTAATATATCCACCATTTATGAACCAAAATTTTCGAACGCATTTCCTATCGTTTGATAGAATTGGTATAGATTAGTTCCATAAACATGATTTCTACGAGGACGGACGGACGGACATATCTCAATCAATTTCTTTCTCATACCGATACAGTATTTGCACTTTTGGTGGTCTCAGATGAAAATGGTGGAAATTACAATCGAAATGGCAAATAATCTTCTGATCTGGTCAGGTGAAAGGTAAAAAAATCATTCAATATATATATTATTTTCGTACTAAAATCTTAATTTTGTACTAAATTCTAAATCTCGATTTTGACTTAAATCTCAATTTCAATTAAAAAAAAATCACTTTTATATAAAAATTTCCGTTTTTATAAAGCTTTCTGTCACTTTGCCCAAACAGATAGCCCCTCTCTGTTTAAAACCTACCACACCTTTGAACACTTCAGCTCTCTTTTAACAAGAGTCCAATACTCTCTACTAACTTTAGTTCCGTCTTCCGAATTTGCCACTCTTACTACAAATTCCACTTTATTGTTTTTGTACCAATCAAGGGTTTGTTTACCATAATGACAAAATGCCAAATCAGACCAAAACATTTCGGTATTTATAGAGTCCGTTATAGCAAATGTTTCTTTCTTTTGCTTATCATACCAATTTTCATCGGAAATCTTAACTGCTTAACTTTTCTTCAGCAGTTCCTCGAGCATCTGTTAACATACAATTTTTGACCAGGAAGTTGTAAATAATCTCTCTGAACATTCCATTCATCATCCATTATGCAGCAAGAATATTTCCTTTAGAAACCTTGACTTCAATTTTCGTGCTCTGGTTTTGGCCTATAAATTTCTTGCAGCGTTCCTGTCACGAACATTTTGACCTTTGCATTTGCTTCAATTTATTTACTAAATAGTTGTAGGACTGAGCTTACCAAGTTGCTTTTTTGCCATATGTGTTAGAAGCTCTTTTGAAAATGTCTCTATTTTTTGGCTTTAGAAACATCATGTGGCCCATTCTTTTTAATTAAACCAGGTTTTCTTTCAATGAACAAGTTCTATCGGTACTGTTTAATGACATTGAAACAGTTTGACGGCAAAGCTTTAAATACTTAACCAATTTTTTGTAGGACCAAAATGGGTTTTGTTGAAAATATTTACCCATTTTATTACGCACTTTGAAAAGCGTGTGTTGAAAACTTTTCGTTCTCAGTCCTCATATTGAAAATATTCTCATGTTAAAATGTTATCCCCATTTCTCCATTGTGCATAGATAAGAGAGTAAATGAATTTAATACATTATTCCATTAAACATACAAAGTGTATTGTATTGGACGACTGACTACCTTAATACACAATTTGTATTCATGCCATTCATACCTTAAATACAATACAATTCATGTTTAATTCCTTTAAAATCAGAGATATTTAGTTGCTATTGTAAGTATTATTTCCAATAGGAGTTGTTGTCTATTGGTTCAAGGAAATAAGGTATTAATTCATTAAGGAGAATAATTCATTGAGTAGACATTT
Organism: Cochliomyia hominivorax; assembly: GCA_004302925.2. Lineage (NCBI taxonomy): Eukaryota > Metazoa > Arthropoda > Insecta > Diptera > Calliphoridae > Cochliomyia > Cochliomyia hominivorax. Next base: position 18,186,423 of record PYHX02000158.1, read on the forward strand.
TTTAAATACTAATAGAAAAGAATTTCCCTTTAACCTTTGGGCACCAAGAGGAATAAAGGATTTGAGATTTATTTTATGAAGGTAATTTTAGAATTTCTTCAAATTACTTCCCTGTTCCACACTTTTATACTACTAAGTTCAGTATTATTATGATAAGAATATTTTTTATCATGAACAGATATTTTCCAGTTTTTTTATTTTTTATTCCTTAAAATTTCCTTCTTTTAAGATCCTGTAAAAACTCAAGTATTTGGATGATATTTTTAAACTTCTCTCAGATGTTATGTGTTATGTGAAAATGTATATCCCTGTCAAGGTATTGCTTTAAGTATATCAAAAGTATCTATAAAGTATATTTTTAGCTTTCAATTGATACCTGTAACATAAAAATAGTCCCTTCGAATATTTCTTTTGTTTCAAATTCATATATTTTTCACAAATACAAATCAGTTACCAACACCTTAATTTTTCAAAAAAAGTTTATGGTCAACAGTACCAATCCACTAGTGGTAATTTTTTTATATTTAAACAAAACAAAATCTGATAGCAACAAAGCAACAGCAACAACAACAATAAATAGAAAATCTGATTGTTGAAGTGTTCAACAGCAAAAGTATGCAAATGTGTATTTAAGTAGATTTCAGTCTCTTTTTTGTGTCTCTAAGACTAAAAGGAATACTTTTAATGATTACAAACATTAAGACTCATTCATTGTTGAGAATATATGTTGAACTGGTAGCTTTTTCTATTGAGATACCTTTTGCTTACAAACATTTACATTAATGTATCTTATGGGTACGAGTTTGTATCCTTGAAAAAAGAATATTCATTTGTTTTATATTAAACTAGAAACAGGATACAAATATGTAAATGTTAGTTTTTTTATTTTTAGATTCCCTTTGGTAAAATTTTTTATTGTGTTTAGTGCTAAAATCTATGTATTTGAAAATATTTAATTAAAATTTGCATACTTTTAAAACATAATACTAGATATTTGAATACCCTACACTAACAAATCAAATGGATAAGACCATAACAATTTGTTATTCCATATGAAATATGAAATGATAACCAATTAACCGCTTATATAATCTATACACTTCTCACACATTAAAGATCAAAGAAATATGGGCAAACGTTTTTTTTTAGTTCTTGTTCAGTTCTGGTTCTGTTCTAGTTCAGTTCTGGTTCAGTTCTAGTTCAGTTCTCGTTTAATCCTAGTTCAATTCCAGTTCGGTTTCAGTTCAGTTCTAGTTCAATTTTAATTCAGTTCTAGTTCAGTTCTAATTTAGCTCTAGTTAAGTTCTGTTTCAGTTCTACTTCAGTTCTATTTCAGTTCTTGTTCAGTTTTAGTTCAGCTCTAATTCAAATTCTAGCTCAGATTATTGTTTAGTTCTGGTTCGATTAAAGTTCAAATCGATTTCAGATTCTAGTTTAGCTCTTGTTAAGTTCCAGTTCAGATTCTTATTATATTCTAGCACGGATCCTAGTTTAGTTCGAGTTTAGATTCCACTTAGGATTCTGCTAAAGATTTTAGTCCGGATTTTGGTTCAAATTTTAGTTTAGATTCTAATTGAGATTCTTTTCGGAACTAATTTCGGATTCTAGTTCAAATTCCAGTTCTGATCTAGTTTAGTTTTAAATCAATACAGTTCTCGTTCCATTATAGTTCAGAATTTAGTTCTGTTCAAGTTCAGATTCTAGTTCAATTAAAGTTAAATGTTCTAATTCAGTTCTTGTTCAGATTCCAGTTAAAATGCTATTTATTTAAGATTTTTCAGATTCTCATTCAGCATTTAGTTCAATTCAATATTGAGTTCTCAGTCAGTTTCTCAGTTCTGGTTTCAGTTCTATGTTCAGATCTCGGTACAGATTTCAATTCAGATCTGAGTTAAAATCCTAACTTATTTCTCAGTCCAGTTCTTTTATCAGTTCTCAATTAATAAATCAGTTCAGTAAAATTCAGTGGTATTAACTTTTTATGGAGGGTATTTAAGGATCATCATTACTTAAAATTGAATTATATGTATTTAATTCATATAAATTCTAGTAGATTTCATTATTTGTTTTTTTATTTCTTCTTTTTTGATTTGGTTTTTATTCGGTTTACTTGTTAGTTCTCTGATTCTCCAGTTACGAATCTAAATAAAGTTTTGCTCGTTAAAATAACATTAATACATTGATTTTTATACAAATATTTTCTTTTACAATAAACTTTTAAATGAAAATATGCAAAATAATTCTGTTGAAAAAATAATCGAGCATTTGAAATTGTGAAGTTCATGTAAAACGTAATTAAAAACCAAAACATTTTTTAGATTTAAATTAAACCAAAAACTGAGAATAAGAGATTATTTAAATAAAACAGATGAAAAATATTAAATAATTGAAATTTTTAATTAATTGAGTTTTTCAAAACTCTCACTTCATTTTAATCTTATTAAAAATTCTTCTTTAATGTTAATAAACTAATTGTTTGCCATGAACAATCAAAATTATAATTATCACAAATAAATTTACAAAAAAAATGTTTCAAACACACAACAAATCAAATTAACGCCCCAAAATTCAAAGCAAATGCCCATAATGTGCGACATACATCAAATAATTTTTCACAAGCAAATCGTTTGCACTGAGTTGCAATCTGCCTCTGTTAATATGTTAAATAATTACATTTCTACATTTACACACACACCTACAAACACATATGCACGTTTCTATATTTCAACAAGGTGCTTTGGCAAATCACACTTAAACGCCTTTTTGCCTGCATGCCTGCCTGACTGCTGTTCATTTATCGTTTATTATTTTTTTTTTTGGGGGTTGAGAGCGCCGTGTAACATTTGGTTCTAAATCATTAAGTTACTAAATTTATGGTCACACTTGTAAAAATTTATATACATAATTTTTCTCTCTCTGATTATCAACTAAATGAAACGTTAAGTTTGAAAATTTAATAAGAATAAAAATATATAGAAAAATAATAAACTGTCATCTTGTCAAAATGCAGCAGAGTGAATGAAAACATTGTTTTTGCACACAGCATTTGTCTAGTGGGTAAAATAATTATATATGATTGAGAAAAATAAATAATATATGAAATTTCAGCTATAAGAGGCGATTTAATTGAGGAAAACGAAAATCAGATCTGATAAAGAGTAAAAAGAAGCAGTTATATCTTGTACCAGAGCAATATGAGTTATCAAATAAGTTTTAACTTGGATTCAGTTTACATATAAATAACGTTCCCAGTTAAAATTATATCTCAGTTTAGTTTTGTTTTCAGTTTTCACGTCAGTTCTTATTTCAGTTCTTTGTTTAGTTCTTAATTGATACGCACTCCATTACCCTTTCTAAAATGATTAAAAAGAAACATTAATATCGGTTCAGTAGAAAAATGTTATAGCCAAAGATATAACTGATTTTATGACTCATTAAATGTTCCTGTGTTTATATATTTAAAAAAATTTTTATACATTGAATACGTCTATGAATGTATGTGTGAGTGAATATGTACGAAACATAACTTATTTATTTTTCACTTATTTGTGTTGAAAGGTATTGAAGATTCGGCATAGCCGAATATACCATTTTCACTTGTTTTCTTTTGTAAATTAAAATGATATTTTTACAAGTAGCAATGTATAGTCGGTCAAGCCCGACCATCTAATACCATACACTTCATTGGTGGGTAAAAATGGTTGTTACGAAAAATAAATAAACTATTCTCATACAATTTGATATTCTGATTTATTTTTAAATGTTCAGTACATAATTGTTATCCTAATAATTATTTTAAATTTATAAGTTTTAAAATTATTTTTTTCTGGGCGGTTAAATGGGAACTATAAGAAATTTTTAATCAACACTCGTACAATATTATATTTTGAGCTTCAATATCAACCAATATGTAAGATTCATGCCCCTATAAGTGATATTTGGAGGGAGGTTTGTATGAAACATATGTGAAATACCTTCACATATTTTAGCTCTTTGTTTTAGAATATCATAAGACTTTAATTCGCTTTATATTTAGAACTTTTATGACCTTAAAAGCCCATTTCGGGAGAAACATATATTGGACCGAAATTTCAATAACGTTTGTCATTACGCCGAAACATTAATAGGTATCAAATTTCCTTGAGATATATCAAAAATAGCGACCTATAGAATGTTCAAAACAGCCAGCTGGATAGACAGACAGATATGGTGGTATCATTTTTATTGAATATAAGTAGGTTTTGAATTTTTCGATTTCACCCTTTAAATTCAATTCTATTTTAATAAAATTTTTCTCTCAATCTTAATAGTTATTTAATTAATTAATTAATTTATTTATTTATTTTTTCAGGTAAGTCCCATATGAAATCGAAACTACTTTTAACCAATAGAAGTTATACCTTTCCACCTCTGTTCCTATGCAAAGCCCACACTCTACACATACGTTTGGGTAAAATAAATGATGCCAAAATGTCAACGGTTTGTTAGAAAATTATCTAAAAATAAGATTTATTTAAAATTTATATTATTTATGCAAAAGTATGTCTCTGTTAACAAAAAAACATTTAAAATTATTTATCAAAATTCAATCTACAAATGCAAACGTATCTACACATTTTATAAAGTTTTTTTTTCTATTTTTTATATATAAAATAATCAACATATGAGTGCAAAAACATTTACAAAAGAATTATTTAATTAAATTGTATAAAGAACAGAGGCAGAGAGGAGATACAAACTAATAGATACAAATATATATTTAGTTTAAGAGAAGAGCTACAAAACCATTTTAAATACAAAATACTATAACTAACAGACAAACTCACTAGTCACACAGTCGTCTGTGTATAGTTGTGATGAATATTTTGAACTTGTTGATTTTATGATTAAAATGCATACATACATACATACATACATACATACATACATACATACATACATACATACATCATACATACATACAATAAATCTCATAAAAGATACAATACATACATTTACTCCTCTTCACCACCCTGAAAATGGTAAATTTTTAGTCATTCAACAGTCGGATTGTCAGATCAACAAGTGTGTATTGCTTCTGCTGCTGTAGCTGTTGCTGCTGTTGGTTGTAAAAAGAATTTATTCAATACCGATGAAAACACAACTTTGTCATTTTTCGCACATTGTGATTTTCTTTTTTTTTACTTTTTTCATCAAATATTGTTTGAACGTTTATTCCTAGTGTCATTTTGTCCGTCTGTCTGTCGGTCTTTACATTTATGTATGAATATGCATGAATATATTTTCGACATGTTGCAAGTTAGAAATATTTCATGTATGCATTCTGGTTGTATGATTTTTTATCTAACAAAAAAGTGTTTTTTTATGTTTTCCTCTATGACATTTGATAAAATGCCAGAAATTCTAACAATTCAATCTTATTTTGTACGCTGTTCAACAAAAATATTTACATATGTTTGTATGCAAATAACAGCAAAAATATCGCAAAAGGAATTGAAATATACTTATTATTATAGACTGTTCTCTTTAAGAGTATGTCACAGAGTGTTGTCAATCTGCTAATTTATGAAAAAATCTAATAAAATGAACAGAGTACATTACTCAGTTCACTACTCAATTAATTACTGGTTCAGAATCTAGTTCAGTTCTAGTTCAGTTTTAGTTCAGTTCTAATTCAGTTCTAGTTCAATTCTAGTTTAGTTCTGGTTCAGTTCTAGTTCCAGGTTAGTTTTCAGTTCAGTTCTAAGTTCAGTTCAAGTTAATTTCCAAATCTAGTTATTTCTTCTCTTTATTTAAAAATCGCTATATTAGCATACTTTTAATATTTCCTGATATTAACTTAAAAGCAAATCTTTTCATATGCATTACGCAAAATTTACTTGAGTTAACTAAAATTGCCTGCATACAAAACACCGCCAAAAAGACAGACAGACAATCATGGCAACAGACATTTAAGTTTTTTCCCATTTTCATTTCAATTATGCAAAATTAACATAAAACGTTTTGAGTATTTTTCATGTTGTTGTTGTAGTTATTATAGTGACTATATCTTTTGGCATTTTAATTTAGTTAAAATTTTATTTTTCTCTTACACTAAACTAAAAATTATTTGCCGCTAGTCGGTTTTAGTTTATAGATAAATGTGGCAGCCACATAATGTGATATTAAATATTGCTATAGCATTTTGTCGTTTATTGTTTAAATATTTTACGTTAAGTGTATGTGTGTTCGTTTTGTTTTATACAGTTGCAACAAGTCATATTTAGCAAACACGTGTTTATGTGACTGTGAACAGGTTGCATTAATTATGCGCACAAGTGTAAATTAGAGTGTGTTTAAATATCTGTAAATACGTGTGTGTATGTTTGTTATTGTTGCTATAATTATTGTTATGCTGTTTTTATAGAGTTTTTTTTATTTTCTATATAATAATCTATATTCTATGCAATAATAAGCATAAATTAACTTAAATACACTATAGAGTTTCCAGCTTTGCTTGCATTTCCAGAAAATAGCTAAAATGAGAGAATGAACATATTTAATATTTATTTTCATTATAATTAAATACATTTTTAAAAACAATGACTACAACTAGAGAGGAGGTATTAAACCATTATGGGTATAATAAATCGCTGGTACTGATTTTATCCAAAAATGTTTTGTTGTAGATTTCAGTTGGGTGATAATGATAAATGTTTGGATGGGTAAAGGTGGCACGTTGCACAATCATATTATTTACAATTGCATCAGTTGCATACAACATAAATTTAGTTATGTTCGTTTAGATTTATTATTTGTATCGTTGACTAAAGCTACTATTACTAAATTTACGATGAATATATATTCTCTTAATTATATGACACGCGATTTATGGTGTGCTGGTGATGATGACGAAGTTTGATGATTTTGTTTGTATGGAGGAATGTTTTTAATTATTAGGTAATAGAAAAAATTGACTTGATAAATGCTCTCTGCTAGTTAAGGAGACTAGTAATTTGTGCTTCCCATAGTTCAATGAAATAAGTTTTAGTTTTAATTTCAGTTTTATTGCAATTCAATTTTAACTGTTATATTCTAAATTAGTTTTAATTCACCACCTTTTCATTGTTAGTTCTGTTCAACTCTAGTTCTTATATTTCTTCCCTAAGAATTCAACTTATTCCCTCACCCAATTATCGACACTATTTAGCAAACAATTATTTTAAACAATTTATTTTCACCATACGCAATTTTGATTTCCTCTATAAATATTATTTCCATGTGTCTGTCACTGTCACATCATTTAGTTTTCAATATATATGAACATACATATTAATGCAGATAGTGAGAACAAGAGAATGAGAGACATTCTCACATAAATGTCGGCATAAGTTTGCAAACTTTAAAATGTATTTGATTTTTTTCATACTTTTTGTTTAATTAATAACTTTATTAATTTGTGAAATAACATTGTTGACAGGTTAAATCAATCGTTAAAATCATATACATATTTAAATAAGTAGAAAATATAAACTTGTTGAATTTTTACAAAAACAACAAATAAATGACAATAATGCAAAGAAGAGAAGGTGGATATTTGTGATAAATAAATTAATTGAACAAGATTTAATAATATTTATGACAAAATATGTATTCAATTTCAAATAAAGAAATCTTTCAGGACAGAATGAAGCACTGGACCTTAAGCACATAACAATTTATCTAAATATAGGTATACGTAAACGTTCAAAAAAATCTATAAGGACTGATATTCCTTGTTCAAAAGAAATAGATACACAATCGAAAACATTTTAAAGCATTTAACTAGTAAAGACATTTTCATTTCCTCCTTCTCCACAAATGCCACTGGGTTAATTATACTAATAGTGATCGTACATAATACAACACTTTTGTTTTTATACCATACAATTTTTGGATTTTAAGGCAAAATGTAAGTGTCACAAAATGTACTGCACACTTATGAATAACTCAGAAAATAACAAACCTTTAAGAAACATCATTATGGCGTAGGGTATTACACAGTCAAACATGATCGTCCATAATATTCTTACGTTTTTATTCATGGAATCTTCTTGTTATCAAATCTCCTCTTAACATATCTCTTTACTATGCAAAACTGCCCACAATTCAAAGAATTCAACGCTCTTACAAGTCCTAGTTCTATTGCTGCTGCTGCAGCTGGAATAAATTTAAATACTTAAAAACTTGCGGTACTTCAATTGATTAAATTGTTAATAACTAGAACCAATAAAACATAGGATATCTTGCAAGTTAAATGGCTTCGTCAAAATGATTCTATTTGAATCCAATCAGCTTCGCGTGTAAACGCCATGGAAATTTAGTTAAACTTTCGTTTGTAAATCCTGCTTTTGTAATGTTTTAATTTCAATCCCAACTAAATACTGTCTTCTACTTTTTTCATCAAATCAGTAGAGTTCTGTGGTAATCAAGTTGTATATTAACCAGATAAAATTTAAGCTGTTTTAAATATTTTCAATTTGATGATTGCGTCGCTTGCTTTATTCCAGAAAAAATTTATGCTTCATAATTATGCCATAAATGATCATAATTAAATATATAGAAAAATGTTGTATCCAAAAATATAATACAATTCATGACAAATTATGTTTCAGTCATGTATTTAGAGGAGTGTATTGAAGATTATGACATAAAACTCCGAACTCTAGACAGTAGCAAGAATCTGTTATTTATTAGTTTTTCATAAAACCATAATACATGATGCACAGTATTTCATATGAAGAATGAATCCATTTTAAAGTTTTTTATATGAATGAATTTTACTTGTGAAGACCCACAAAGGTATAAAGAATCTGAATCGTTTTATAAATTTTTATGATCCAAGATGTCCTACATTGACATCCTCTGGAGGTGACCCTGTTAGCATCACAAAGTAAAAAATCAGAACTAAGACTTGCTACCACTGGGTAAAATTTCATCAAAAATAGAAAAGTCGTTCGAAAGTTACAGATTAATTTCCACTTAACTTTTCGTGTGAAACACTGTGCGTCCGTTGGAAACATTCTGATGGCCACAATAATGAATCGATTTAAACAAAACTTTGTCTGAATATTTCTTATTTAGCCCTTTTCCATTTGCTATTTCAAATCTAAAATTTTGGGGTAAAACATCTCTAAACTTCAGATTAAAAAATTGTATAAAATTTTCAATGAAAATTAATTGGATTTAAACAGAATCCGTAAAACACTGATTAATATAAAATAGGATGGGACAAATAGGAAACATTTTCAAAGATAATTTTCCGAAAGTTGCCACATACACTTACCTCTATGTGACAAGTTCAAAGAAATTATATTACGATTTGGAAATTATGTTTGACCTAAATATATGGCAGGACCCCTTCCTGGAATATAGGTTAAAACCTTAATATGAACTAATCTTCTAACTGACTTAATGTACACAAATAATTTGACGACAATCGAGCTATAATTTCGTAAAGTTAACAAATAAGGCCACTTTCCGAAATATGGTTCTGGGTTTATAAAAGTTTTAAATATGAACCATATGAAATTCGCCACAATTGTTTTTCTAACGGTTTTAATATACATAGATATATAGACTTCATAGAAATTTGATAAAGTTGTTGAGGGTATTTAACTGAGTAAGAGGAATATAGCATTTTTACCTTTTATGTGAATGACAAATTTAAAAGTGGGTGTCTTCAGTCAAGCACCATGTCCATATTATTGAAACTTTTCAAGAAAATGGTTCTTTAAAACAAAATATATTTCGTAATTTTATTGATCAAACCAATCAATTTGTCTCTTTAAAATTTAATACAATATCTTTTTAATATCTAAATCTCATTTAACACTTTAAACATTTAAAATGTTTTAAATTTCTATTTCTAAAATTTTGCACTAAAATTTGAGTTTTAAAGCAATTGTGACCATATTTATGTTTAATTATATGAAAATACATACGTATGTAATTGACATATGAACATGTAATATTTTCATGTATAATTTTTTATATATAAATTTATGTATTGAACATGTGTTTTTTTTACTGTTGTTTGTATTAAATGAAATGTAATTTTGCAACAAAGATTGTTCATTGTTGGAGAAATTTTCTATATTTAACATGATTAAAACTACATTTCTAATTAATGAATTATTTATCTCAACATGATACAAATTAATTATGCAACTACATATGAAAACAGTTTAATTACAAATACAAATGAGTATGAACAAATACATATAAAAAACTATATATAGAGAAATATCTATATGAATAAAAATCTATATAATAAAAACAATGAAAACCACATAAACACCTCCAATGGAGAAACATTCACTCGAGATAGAAGTTGAGCTACAAAGAGTTAATTCCGTTAAAGTTAAACTCGACTTGATTTCAAGCTAGAGCCCTAAAGTATGCTTTGGTTTTATGCAGTAAGCTGAAGTTATTATTTTAAAGTAAACCGAACTTTAATTTATTGAAGAAATATGGGAGTTTTCTTTTTTAAATCATTAGAGGAATTTTGAATTCCAGGCAAGATTTTGATTATTATTTTAAATTAATATTTTTATTCTACACCCTACACCTCCTCAGGGTGATACATGTGTAACGAAAAGAAAAAAATTATATCAGACCCCCTAAAGTAAATATATTCTTGCATCAAATAAGTAGTTTTAGAATAATTATCCGAATTCAATGAAATTCGGTCACATTGTTTGTTATTTTCCTGAGCAATTTCTATTTAAACCAGTTATATCAGTTCATTGGCAAAAAAGTTATTGACCGATATCTAAGGCAACCTCTAAATTCCAAAAAATAACTTTTCAAATTTCAAAAGGTAACTGAATTTTAACAAAAAATTAACCGTAAAATACAGTTATCTATTCCTCATTATTGTACAAGAAATATGGAAAATTTTGATACACCCCAAAAATCTATTTATATTATATGGGTCGCAATTTGTAAAATAATTTATATGAACGTATACAATGCAAAAAAAATTATTTAGACCCCATAAAATTTAAATCGTCTTTCTGAGAAGTTTCCTATTTAAAATCAGCAAAATTGTTTAAGTATATCAAAAGCTATAGATCGATATCTGAGGCAACGTCTAAAAATTAGAAATCCGTTCAATAGAAAAAAGTTATAGCCAAAAATGTATCGAATTTTATGACTCATTAAGTGATCCTGTATTGTATACGTTGGGAGTGTACGTGTGAGTATATATGTACGATATCTAATATTTTTACTTTGTGGTGGAGGGTACAGAAGAGTCGACATAGCCGAATATAAAATTCTTAGTTAAACCGCCTTTATTATGTGTAAATATTTGATAATATTTAGTGATTATGCCTTTACAATCCCACTTTTCGGAATAGTGTATTAAAAGGTCTTTAAATATGAGTTAAATCCATGAAAATTCAGATAATTGTCTTTAATATATGTATCGCATTTCTTGAACATTACCTCTCAAGTGGGAAAATTCTTCCTTAAGCATTAATTTTTTAATGATCTATTTTCATCGAAATCTATAGTTCAATGTGTTGCCATATTTCACTGTAGGTGCCATTTTCTATAATCGGCATTTAAGCTGCAAATTTTTGTATACATACATATATATTTTTATAGACCTGATGGTTGATTTAAATAGAAAAAATTATTTAAATTATAAATATTAAATTTAAAAATGTAATTTTCTATAAATTTTTTTTCGTTTAATACAATATATTTGCAACAATTTATGTTTATAAAAATCACTTTAAAAATGTTTTATTTAAATTTGAGTATTTTTGTTGTTAAATAAAACTGCAATTTTAGTTTAATTTTTTGTTGTTTTGTCATTAACATAAAATTAAATAAATTTATATTTTTATACCCTACACCTCGGTAGGTGGTTGGTTTATTGTACGTTTGTGCTGATGTTTCTAACATATAGAAAAAACATGTTGTTTCATCCACTTTTAAGTATACCGTTTGACTCAGACTCATTTTCAGAATCATCGTCTGGCTGTCCGACTGCCTGCCATGTGAACGTTGTGAAAACTCCACAGTTTGTAATTTTTGATATCTCGATGATATTTGTTACATGTTATTATTTTGGCCCAGCGAGGAAGCCCATTTAAATCGGCCATATTTGGTTCATATTTAATAAATGTCCTCCCGTATTGAGGGTTTTATTTAATAAAATTCCTAAAAGTAAAGCGACTTACACTTAAGAATAAATCAAAGAATAAAATTATACGAGGGATGTTCATTAAATATTCGTACCTAGTCGAGTTTGACCGACTATAACATTTATACTTTTTTTTTTGACAAATCAGTGCAGTTAAATTAGTAACAAATAAATAGAAACATTATTTGTTGATTGTTATTGTATTATCATCGATATCATGTGAAACAATAAATTTATCACAAAAATATATTTATTATTAAATAATATTTGAAACCTGTGCTCACATTCAGAAAAGCGTAATTTGTTATTGACTGGAATTTCCCAGTAAATTAAAATTCTTTTAATGCTTTTAAGGAACATATATATTTATATATTTTTATATATTGCGATTTAAGTTATTTCGGGTCTTCTTATTTAATTTTTAAACTCTTTTAGGTATTAAAGATTTTTGACAATTTTTAAAATTCTACACTATTTTTAAAATTAAAATTCTAGTGTAAATTTTCAATGACATTTTTTATGAATAAGAGATTTTAAGAGATATATAAAATATAAAATGATTTTTTTTTTTTTTTTTTTTTTTTAAAAATGTTTTCAATCCGAATTTCAATAAAATCTGATATTTAAGCAGTTACCTTTCAGTTCGGAAGTTCTAATAAATATTTAAAATTTTATTATATTTGGAATTCTTAATGATAATTTAACATTTTAGAGAATTCAACTTTTATTTTAAATTAGAAGTTTTTTTAATCTAATTTTTAAGAAAAATCTACTTTTTAGAGAAAAAATAATTTTTTAGTGAAAATGTAAATTTTAATGAAAATTCACTTTTTAGTAAAAAATTGATTTCCTTTGAAAAAAAAAAAAATACATTTTTAACGAAAAATTAAGTTTCTAATGAAAAATAAAAAAATTAATTTTTAGTGAAAAGTTCAACTTTTTATAAAAAAAATTTATTTTTCATTAAATTTTTATTTTGTATTAAAAACTCAAGTCTTCATTAAAAATTTAATTTTTTATTAGAAATTGAATTTTTGACTAAAATAAAATTTTTCTAATAAACTTTTAATAAAAATTATTATTAATTTTTAGTGAAAAATTTATTTTTTTATGAATTTATGATAACAAATTAAAAAAATAATAATTTTTAATTAAATTGTAGTGAAAATCTTTAAATTAGAGAAAATTTGTTGCTGGTTTATACATAATTTTGTCTAAAATACTTTATGGATATCATCCGCCATGTTGTTCATTCAGAAATTTTATTGCATTTATTCTGATTTTTTTCCATTGATGTTAGAATATTAAATTTTATTTTGTGAAATATTTGCAATTTGTTGTTGATATTTGCAATTGCATTAATGCACTTGTTACTCATACTCTATTTATTCAATACTCGTAAATACTCTCCTTTTTTTCATACAAATAAAAATAAAAAAGACAGGACACGGAAGAAATATCTAAAAGAAATAAAAATTAAAAATTTTATCTTATTTGATATTTCATTATTACATGAAACATTTACTGGAAAATTAAACAAAAAATCTTAAAATTGTTATATCTTTAAGTATAAATTATGTAAACTTTTCCGAGCTTTGCCTTTAACTACAATATTAACGTCATAAAATATCATTATTTGTTGCTCTTGCTGCGTTTGTTATTAGAGAATACAAATTTTAGCCATAACAACAAATTGTCTATATGTCTCTTTAATTATTCTTTGAATTTATACCGCCAAAAATGCATTTTCATGTTTTACATTATTTACACACATATAAATACATACTTTACATTACACTTCTTACCGCTCTCTAAATGCGGGGAATATTTACATTTCCATAAACTAAAATACAATAGAAATCTCTCTGGCATCGAAAAAAAAGCAGAACAAATAGAATATTTGTACTTTTCTGTATTTGTTCATTAGAATTTTACATTTTTACAGAGTCCATTATAAATACTTATGTACAGATACAATAATAATGTTATCTACTTAATGCAAAAAATCTGGGATAAAATTCATATACAAAAATCGGACAAAAAAATGAAATCGATAGAAAATCAAATACAAAACCTAGAAACGGAAAGAAACATAAAATACTCTACTTATATTATACGCCTTATAGCAGATAGAAGCTATGGACCAATAGATAGGTAAGATTAGAATAATACACTTTAATGTAGCCAAACGATATTACAATTATTTTCCAAGAAATATTTTCTATTAAGTGATATTCGAAAAGGGCATATTGTACGGCAGATATGGTCAACTGTGAACTGAATTGTAATTGTGGGCGTGGCAATTCCTTCAAAGGCAAATCTTATATGTAATTTTATAAAAGAATATGATTTTTTTATTTGGATCAGTATGAAATTATCACTATTTGAAAACATTACTAATGACCAATATCTGACTATTATGCCTGGACAGTGCCTTCCTTCTAAAAATGGTACCATGGGATACTGTACGGTATTAGCTAATACATTTCAATAAATTTTATCGTCAATTATTACAGAAATTTCAAGATTAATTTAACTTTCAAATTTAGGGTCCAGAGGGACTTAAATAACTAAAAACTTTAAAATGAAATGTACATAAATTCATATAGTAATTTACGTCTGTTTGTTCATGGAATACGTCTCTCCAGAAATCACTCTTGAAATGGCCAACATTTTAAAAATTATTTATTAAACTTAATAACTCGAGAATCCGCTCCTAATTTTTAAAAAGCACCAAATTCGTGTTCCATTAGTAAGCAGTCGCCTAAAAATTAGTAAATCTCATATTAATGTTATTTTATTCTTTACAAGTAAATTTTAAATTTTTAACAATTTCCTTATGTAAAGACAATATAGACACGATCGAACATCATCCTACATGCTATGAAAATTTTGTTTGCTTCTTTCCATAACTTCTTGCAATTTTTATATAAAATTAAAATTGAATTTAAAAAAAATTGTCTCTTAGTTTAATAAATTAAAAAAATGTATATCGCCATCTATCGCTTTCTACTATTCGTATTCTTAGCACAATATTTCGTTTTCGCAAATTCAAGATATCAAAAAACTATTTTTTTATTTTTATACGCTTCACCTCCACAAGTGATTATGAAGGTATTTTATATTAGTCATTCCGTGTGTAACGCCAAGAAAACAATTTTCTAAGGGCCCATAAAGCATATACATTATTAGATCAAATCAAAATCTAAGTCTACAAACCCACATTTGTTCTTCCATCTGTCTGCTGTAAAATATGAAGAAATTTGATACACCCCGAAATCTTTGTTTCATAAAGTTGCAATTTTAATCAAATTTGTGAAATTAACATATATATTTTGATGTCATAATAAATCAAAGGAAACTAGATCCTAGATAAAGCCCTCTATGGTTTTATGAATATAAAACTCTTAGATATGGACCAAGTCCATTGAAATTCCAAATAATTGTTGTTCTACCTGTCTTATATTATTAATCTGTCCAACCTCAGTTCATATTTTGCTATAGCTCCTATATAAGGCGCCTTGCCGGAAAACGGGCTTAAGCTTTTAAGACTCATAAATATGAATTATATTAAAAGCCGTAAGCAGGGAAGGATATTGTGAAATTGTTTCAGAATGTGAGTTAGCGCAAGATCTATGTATTTTCCCACTCTTTTATATTGATATAGGGAATATCAATTTTATAAATTCTCTCCTAAATATAGAAAAATCTAATGTATGTATTTTTTATAATTGAAAATAGAATTTTAAGTGTTTTTGTGTGAAATGCATCAAATCTACATATATTTTTTATTAAATAAAATTCAAATAAGTAATTGAAATACAAATACAAATACAAATAGATAAACATATTTATATAATAACAAACATATGTTTTATGCATTTAACGATTGATGTGGTTGTTTGAGATACAAATATTCATTATAATTTCTTTTTCCAAAAGTTCTAACAGATAAATAGATAAACGTATGTACATTTATATATTTTTATTTTAAAATTATATTTGATTAAAATTTATTATACAAATACATTAGCTTACATATTTTTTACATATATTTTACAGATACGTATTTGATTATAGTGACTGACAAACGTCATTTATGATCCATAATAATTTCTATATGTTATTTGATTTCTCTTTTGCCGTTTGTCAAGAAGAGGGTCATGTGAGTTTAAAACAAATAGAAACAAATTTGAATTTCTATTAATTGAAGCCAAATTTCTATTACAATATAGAATAATAAATGTAAATTTACATGATAATTTCTTACGTCAATGTAAATTAAATTAAAATAAAATTTATGCCACAATTGAAAAAGAAGACGCTTATAATTAACACAAAATCATTTTTGAATTATTCTATATGGTGATCTTATTTCACCTATATTTATCTATGTCATTCATCCAAAATCAGTTAACTCGGTTTATTATAATAATTTTTATTATCCGATAATCTATTTTGTCCGATTCCAATTTAAAACCCTTATCTCATCTTTACATTTAATATCACTTTTTGAAATTCCTCTTAGATCGAAGGCTCCACTCAGAAATTTTTAAACACAACGTTGAACGTTCGTGCTATAGCCAGGTTTAGAATTCTTAAATTCTTGAGTCAATTGAACATTTTAATGCAGTTAATGTGATGCTCCTAAAATTTTCAAAAGCTGAGCAGAGGGATGTACAATGACTGGGCAAATATCTCCAGAGTTTTTTCGAAAGAGGTATAATTCCTAACCATATATTTGCTAGCGTCCCCTTCTATACTTTGTGGGTTTCATTCTATCACAATTTTAGTGACTTCATTGAACTGCCTTTTTATGAGTATAAGCAATATAGGACCATTATCGTCCTTTTATTTAATCCACGATGTCACGATTAACGGTGTTCCGAGTTTAGCATCCTTACAAAGATTTTACATTTGCATCAAAGATGTCAGTCTTTTGTGTGCGATGACAAAGATGTTGAGTTTCATATTAGACAGCCAAATGTTTAAAATGATTTCTACAAACGATTGCCAATATCCCTACCCGATTCTTCATTTCTAGATATAATGGTCCCAGGACAACAGTTTGAGATTTTTGGGATTCTCTAATAAGATGAAGGGATAGAATTTATTAAAGTATCGAACTTTTTATAAAATATATAAAAACGGGAAAAGAGATAGATTCAAACAGAGGTATATATAGATGTAAGAGCCTTCCTCGGGCACTAAAATAAGTTTAATACCTCCTTAAGTAAAAATTCAAGACCATCGCGATTGCAAACGCACTCAAGACACTCTTTTTAAGAGATATCATAGCCACATCAATGTAATGGAAAAAGTAGATATCATCAAAAGTAGATATCATCAATAGTTCCCAAATTTAAAAAAAATACGTTTGCTAAATTAAAAAGAATGTTACGAAATAACATTAAACATTTTTTTAAACGATTAGCGATGCCCACTATTACAAAGATTTTGATCCAATTTCAAGACTATTTTAGACTTAGTACATTTACTATTAAATGGCATTAGAATTATCAAATCACAAAATTGTTCTTTGAATAATTTTACACTTATTTTCCTAAGTATTCGTACACTTTCAAATATTAAAAATAAAGATCATTACACGTGTGAAAATTATAATTATTTATAATTTATTTTCCCTCATAATTGGATCACTTATTTTCCCATATTTTACAAAATTTATCATTTGTATGTCTTTATTTTTTACTTAATTTAATTTTAATATATTTATTGCACACATCATTAAATATTTGCTCTGATCCACCGAAAACGAAAAAATATTTGACAAATTGTCAAATCTATTTTTAAACAACTAAATAAATGCACTGAAAAGTATGAACAAAATAGAGATATGAGAAAAAAAATTAAAGCAAAAATAATAAAAAAAGTGCTATAAATGATTATGACAACAAATTAAATGACAGTGTATCTACAAATAACATTAATCATTTTTATTTAACAAATACACTTAGGGAAATACTTAAATACATACAATAGTACAAAAAATGGGTAAATGTAATGGTACCAAAATGCCAAATAGGGAAGAGTTATTTATGAAAACGAAGGACGAACATGATTAAGCCATTTTAAAAGTTTTAATTAAGTTTTTGAATAAGGTTCCAAACTTAAACATTTCAATCGAATCTTCACAACAGAAATATTTCAAATTTCCACAATACATGCTTTTCAAAATTAGTATCATACTACTAAAATTATATTGTATTGAGGTAAGAACAGACATCAATTTTTACCGATCTTGAATGCAAACATATTATCAATAATCTGACTAGATATCTGATCTCTAAAATGAAAAATTTTCAAAATCGAAATTTGAAATCTTAATTTCAGATAGACTGATAGGATATATCAGTATCAGTATTGATTAAAGTAATTCTCACGATTTTTTTTTCACTCATGCTGCCTAGTGGTTGCCCAAATTCCAGTGATATTTTTTAATAAATATATTTCATATTCCGTTTTCGTTGTTTCCCATTTTGTACATCTCTATTTTAAACAATTTATAAACAATGATAAATTAATAGAGAAGAAATCTGATCATACATCAAAACAGAAAACAAAAAATAAAAAATATATAATAAACATGAGTTAACAGAATAAAAACAAATTAAGAAAATACAATAAAAAAACAACAACAAAACAAAAACAAATTAATATCTTAAATGATATGAATGTAGTAAAAAATAAAATAAAAATTATACGTCACTAATTCAGTCACAAACAACAGAAATTTACTATTTGAAATTCTTATTCTGAATAAAAACCACAACAAATAAATAAAAGAGCAAAACTTTAAGAACCCTGCAGTTCTGAATCAATAATTAATAAAGAAAATAAGAACTGAATTAAGAACTAAATTGAAAACTGGTTTGAGAACTAAATAAAGAACTGAAAAAGAACTGAACTAGAACTAATCTCAATCTTAACTATAACTGAGCTTGGACTCAACTAGGACTGAACTAGAACTGAATGAACTAAATGAACTAGAACTGATTTAGAACTGATTAGAACTGAACTATATCGGAACTAGAATTGAACTAGAAGTGAACTAGATCTGAACTAGAACTAAATTAGAACTGAATAAGAACCGACTAGAATGGAACTGAGAAGTGTACTGAAAACTGAACTGGGAACCGAAATAGCATCCGATCTGAGAATATGGAAGAGAATTAAAGCTGATCTAGAATTGACCTATGTTCATGTTTGTATAGATATTTCATATACAAAAGCTTTTCCCAGAGATCGTACCGGATTTTGTTCTAGGTTTTTAATACCTTTCGAACATTTGAATTTTTTTCCATCAATTTGAACGAAAATATACAGAACTTTGGGGCATTAAAGGAATCTCACTATATACAATATGTCAAGAAACACACACGATCTTCAAATACAAAAAAAAAAAAAATAAAAAAAGAATAAAATCAAAGTCAAGTCAATAAACCACTTCCAATAATAACAATAATGTCATTTTTCTTTAAAGAGTAAATCGTTTAAAAAAGAGTACAATAAATTTTCTCTTAAAAAGCTTTTTGGTTAAAAGACCATAAAAATTATATGAACAGAGATCCGCAAAGAGTTGCCAGATTTGAAAATAAAAAATTCAAAAACAAATGTGAGTAATTGAACGAGTAATTGTTTAAAAAGCAAAAACAAAACTTAAATAAATTATTTGCTTTTTATTTTTATTTTTTTTATTTTTTTTTTTATTGTTGTGGTCGCTTATGTCGTTTGTGTATTGTTGTTGGTTTTCAATGGTTATTGAGTTTGAGTGTTTGTTGTAGAGAATTTTGAAAAGTAAACGAATTGAAGAATGAAACGAACATATGAACATGATCATCAACAGCAGCGACAACATCAAGCCAACAAACAACCGACCAACAATCATCCATCCAAACATCCAACCAGTCAATAGACTTCGATCAACAATCGATGCAAGTGCGCGTTCTTTTTTTGTTTTGTTTTAATAAATTTATTACTTTTTTTTTTGTTAACAATTATTTATTTATTTATTTATTTCGCTTTCTTAATTGAATTAAATTGTGTGTGTGTATTTTTTGCCTTCTTACTAACAACGCAAACGTAAATAAATGACAAAATACGTTGTTATTTTTGTGAAAAGAAAAAAAATAAATAAATAAAAACGGTTAGAAAATATTTCCGTCCATGTTTTTGAAAAATATTTGTGTTCTCTATGGAATTGTGAAGAATTTAATGGAAAAATATTTGAAAAATTTATAAAAATTTATAAAAAAGTGTGTTTTGAAATTAACGAAATAATAAAAATTTCAATTTAAATTTCAAAAATATTGAATAGAGAGTTACACTCTCTATAAAAAAATTGTGTTCAAAAAAATTTAAATAAGTAATAAAAATAACCGCCAAAATATTTCAATATATAGAAATTGGTAAAATTATGAATAAAACAGATTAATTTTTATCATTTGTGTTCCATTATTTTTGAAATTATTAAAGTGATATCAAATATATAACTAAATAAATAAATAAATAAATAATAAATAAATAAATAAATAAATAAAATAAATAAATAACTAAATAACTAAATAAATAACCATTATAATAAAGAAATTAATAATTTATGGAAATAAGAAAATTATACTTATAAAAATATTAATACTAAACAAGTAAGAATGCTATATTCGGTGATGTCCAATATTCAATACCCTCCACCACAAATTCGTGCGAAGTTAATACATATGATTCCGTAAAAATACATATACACAAATACACTCACAAACGTATACATTATATAAACGCTTTTCCTAACTATTGTACAGATACATTTAATGAGTCATAAAATTAGTTATATTTTTGGCTATAACTTTTTTCTACAGATTCGATTTTTATAATGTTTGGAATAGTAATGAAATTCACATAACTTAACATTATAACGCAGTTTAATGACAATTTTACGGAAGTTCATCGCTTGAACTTAAAGATTGCATCTGATATCGGTCTATATCTTTTAATATGCTAAACCAATTTTACTGGTATTAAATGGGAACTTTGGTGAATACTTAGGCCAAATATCATTAAGCTCTGTCTATTTTTGAGGATGCCAGCGTGCTCACAACAGACAGATGGATGAACATACGACAGACAGACCGACATAGCTAAAGCGACTCAGATTTTGATTTGATGCAATAATATATACATTGTGGGGTCTGAGATAATTTCTTCTTAGTGTTACACACGGAATGATAAATTTAATATACCCCCTTCTACGCTTGTGGTGGTGAAGGGTATAAAAAGTTATCACAACAATTGCAATAATTACATGCTATAATTCCTAATACCCTATTGATGAGATAATATTAAATGCTAAAATTGTTTTATATACAAATACTTGCTATAATTGTAAATAATGGCCCTCGTTTAATTTGCTTTTCTTATGTATTCTTAAGTAAGCAATAGGTAATTATGACACTAATATTCATGTGAAATTTATGCGTTTTTTAAGGATGTTTTTCTGGAGCTAATTGTTTCCATTAAAAGCGCGCGGCTTTCCAGGGTACTTTGTTAATGTTTTTAGTTCTGTAGTTTCCGTCATGATTTGCAAAATCTTTCGTTGCGTTCTATTTACTATCAGTACTACTGATATTTCCTAATAATCAGAGTTAAATGGTATACAACCACACTGATTTCAGTACGGTATTTAACAAATAACTATTTTTTTTTTAATTTTAATTTTTAATAAACACGACACGTTTTGTAAAATATGCAATTTTTCGTAAATCGTTCATTTTTAGTATCGCGTTAAAATAGCATTAGAAGAGAAATTTTTAGCACAAAATTTAATTTTAAGCTAAAAATGTAATTTTTAATAAGGAATGCAATTTGTACTAAAAAATGCATTTTTGAGTTAAAGACTTAATTTTATTTTAAATTAATTTTTAATGGGGAATTAAATTTTTAAGATATCTCGATGAAATTTGGTACAAACAATTATTTTGGCCTAAAGACGAACCCAATATCAAATATTTCAGGTACCTCTCATACAAATGTTGAAACTTGGTACAATTAAGTCTTATATTATTCTAAAGCAATGTGCCCAAATATACGAGGGTCAGTCCATTATTTCCCATGGGCCCCATATAAATCCCTTTCCGAATATTACTTTTAGGGTCATAAATATCACATATACAAAGGTATTGCAATAACAACAGGTCAAATTAAGACAAATATAAGCAAAAATCGATGTGAAATATTATACGAGGGTCGGTTCATAATTTCGTGTAGCTGCCCCAGAAAAAAATCATTTTGAAACTTATAAATTTAACAAAGATGTTATTGTCGCAATAATGCACTGCACACTTTTTATAATAAACCAGAAAATCAAATTATTCGAGGGTAGTTCGTAGTGTTTTTAACTACCATTTTTAACCGACAATGTGGTGTAGGGTTTAGGGAAGTCGAAATTGACCGACTTTACATTCTCACTTGTTTAAATATGAAAATCACTCCATCTATAACGATCAATTTATAGAGTTTTAAATTTATTTAATATAATTTGATCAAAAATTCATTCAGTGTAACACCCTGTACATTTGCAAAATGACACAATACAATTTCTATCCAGTTCAAAGTAGAAGTTTTTTTAATAATTATTTTTATAGTTTTTTATTAAAACAATTTTTTTTTGTTCATTCGGATTCTATATAGATTCGATATTTAATTGAAAACTTTGCACATCATTGAGCAACAATCATTGTTTGAGAGTAACAATAACAAAAACAACAACTACATCAACAACAACAAATTCTACACCATCAAATACTGTTGATCTCATTGTTATTTTGTCGTTCGTTTATTAATTTTTTTCTCATTTCCCTTTCCATTGAAATGTTATAGTTATTGTTGTTGTTGGTGGTGGAAGAATGCATAAATGAAAAGATCCCCCTACTTCCCTTCGAAAAAAAAATCAATACAAAATTTTGAATAAAAAAACTCAATCAACATTTATTACAACACGCTTCATCTTCTTCATACTTGTAATGCAAAATGACTGTGAAAAATATTCAGTTTAGAACTGATGACTTTTTGTCAGTTTAGAATATTTTTGTTGTTTTTGTTGGAATTGAAAATTTGAATTTACACTATGTAAATGTAAATGTATAGATATATCTGTGTGTAAGTAAATAAGAATATATTTATTATAGATTTTGATTTTTATATAAAAAATTTTGCATTGTAAGAGTTTTATTTTAATTTATTAGAAAAAAAATCTAAACTAAAAAACTATTTTCGGTTCAGTGAAGAATTTGAATTAAAAGCTCAAAATATATTTTAATGGTGATACTTTTTTGTTGTTGTTATAATCTACACCACCACAAGTGCTTAAGAGGGTATATTACTTTATCTTTCCATGTGTACCGCTAAGAAATCATCTCAGACCCAATAATGTATATATTCTGTCATCAGATCAAAATATTAGTCGATTTTGCTATGTCCGTCTGATCGTCTGCCATCTGTTTGTCGGTCTGTTTTGAAAGAGCTGAATGAAGTTTGGCCTGAGTATTTGTTATAGTCCTGAGAATATTCCTATTTAAAATAAGTTCAGTATATTAAAGGTACTGTATATTAAAAACATATATCTGAGGCATCCTCTAAATTCTAGCAAACTTTTTTTAAATTGTCAATATAAATCGACAAATTATAATAATATTGCGTTACATGTACTTTATTACCATATCAAAAATTATCAAAATCGGTTCAGTAGAAAAAAGTTAAAGCCAAAAATATAACTGATTTAATTATTCATTAAGTATGTTTAAGAAACACTGTATATATTGTATACGTCTGTGAGTGTATGTGTGAATGTGAATGTACAAAAAATTTCGTATTTCTTTACACGTATTGAAGGGTATTAAAGATTCGGTATAGTCGAATAAAGCATTCTTACATGTTTTTTATTTAAATTAAAATAATTTAAAATCTTTATAAACTAAGGAGTGAGATCGAAAAATTCTTAACATACGTTTTTCACTACAACTTTTAACCCAAATATTGTTTGAAAATTTTGTTGATCAATATTTTTTATTGATCAAACATCATCTGTTATTATGTGTAAATTGCTTTAACCCGGTGCTTTTTGCAGCACAACACGGAGATTTTACAAAATTAAAAGTCTTAAAAGTTCTTTAGATATTCGATTACTAATCTTTTATATGAATAGAGGATGCCGCCCGTTCTAAAAAAGTGTTTGCGACCAAATTAAAAACTATCGCTGTAATAGTTCTTTAGATATTCAACAACATATTTAATTAAAAATAATTTTTATGCTAATAACAATTATTTTATATAACTTTTTTTATAAAGAGCTTTATTTTTCCATTTGTTTGAAATTTACATGAAAAATTCTAATAATTAAATTGTAATTTGATATTGATCTGTTCACCTTTTTCTCGCTTTGATATTACGTACTGATTTAAATTTGAATAAAATAAACAGAATGTGGTTTTTAATGAAATGTTTGTAATATTAATTAAAAATTCTTCAAAATAGATATGAGTACATGTGTTCATATATTCACTTTCAGAGCGATTCAATTAAAGATGCGCCTTTTTACGATTATTGTAGAAATATTAAAATAACTAATTAATCTTGTCTATAACTGGCAAAACACATTTTTAAAAATTAAGAGTGATTTAATCAGTTGAGTCGAATATTTAAAACCCTTTACCGAATAGATGTTTGTAAAGTAACAATGCCCATAAGCGGTGACTAGTTCCGAACTACTCTAAATCTCATAAAATATACATCTCATCACTTGAATGCATTTTTTTACAGCTTTAAAATAACATTTTGGACCTTCAAAAATTCCATTATATTGAAATATTTAATTTTAGCGAAAAAATCAATTTTTAATAAAATATTAAATTTCAAGCGAAATATTCAATTTTAAGTGAAAAATTCGATTTTTAATAAAAATTAAATTTTAGTGAAAAATTCAATTTTTATTAAAAAATTCAATTTATATTGAAATATTTAAGTTAAAAATTAAATTTTCAATTTAAATTGAAATATTTAAGTAAAAATTCAATCTTTAGTGAAAAATTTAATTTTTAGTGAAAAATTCAATTTTTATTAAAAAATTAAATTTCATTGAAAAATTAAATTTTAAGTGAAAAAATCAATTTTTAGTGAAAAATTCAATTTTTAGTGAAAAATTCAATTTTTAGTGAAAAATTCAATTTTTAGTGAAAAATTCAATTTTTTGTGAAAAAATCAATTTTTTGTGAAAAATTCAATTTTTTGTGAAAAATTCAATTTTTAGTGAAAAATTCAATTTTTAGTGAAAAATTCAATTTTTAGTGAAAAATTCAATTTTTAGTGAAAAATTCAATTTTTAGTGAAAAATTCAATTTTTAGTGAAAAATTCAATTTTTAGTGAAAAATTCAATTTTTAGTGAAAAATTCAATTTTTAGTGAAAAATTCAATTTTTAGTGAAAAATTCAATTTTTAGTGAAAAATTCAATTTTTAGTGAAAAATTCAATTTTTAGTGAAAAATTCAATTTTTAGTGAAAAAATAAATTTTTAGTGAAAAATTAAATTTTTATTAAAAAAATAGAAAGTTTGATTTTAATGAAAATTGATTTTTTAAGAAATAAATAATAAGAAACAAATTTAATTTTTAGATAAAAATATTTTTTTTAGAAATAATTTCTTTTTATAAAGATTGAATTGTTTTGAAAAATTCAATATTTAGTGAAATTTGATTTTTAATGAAAAATTTAATTTTTATGAAACAGATTTTTTGGGAAAAAAATATTTTTTCACGGATTATTTCGGAAATAAACCCGTAACTTTTGATTGGCTAATTGCATATTTATGAAATTTGACTTACAGACAGCAGATAAATATATCTCAAAAGCATTGAAATTTTAAACCCCATCTTTTTGAACCCCATGTCAAATTTGAGTTTTATAAATTTGTTTAAATTTTATTTTTTCCGATTTTTTTAAGGGTTCAGGTTTTTATAAAAAGTTCTAGAGTATTCATCCGATAATGGATAAGCACATTTTAAATTCATAATGTGTTCTTAATCATCAGTTAAGAAAAAAAATATGGCACATGATTAAAAATAAAGATATCCCAGTTTACCATTTTTGAGGTCCCATTTATCCGTGCATAAGATCCAAATGCAACGTTCAGCGTCCATCATATATGTTCTATTCCAACCCCCCTTTTTATGTATTAAACTATTAAAATTGAATAACCAAATTGAACATAAGACAAAAACAATTTATTAAACCCACCCACATCTGAATTAATCGAAATAAATTATTGTCATAAATAATAAATCCATATGAATGTCATTTAATATAAATTAATAGAAAAAATATAAATTCCCTTTTTGATTGAAAAAATATCTCTTATAATTCACTTTATACAAATTTCAATATTAAAGTATTACAATCATCGTTCAAATCATTTCATGAACACACTTTTTTTACATTTTTATATCTCATCATATCTGCATATCGATATAACTGAGTCACACATTCTGTTTTAATTTAAAAAACAAAAGTTGAGTTCATCATGAAATCCAGCGACTTGAAATTTTATTTTTATTCACGGAGATTTATTAAATGTGAATTTAATTAAAAAGCAACAAAACAAAGAGAGATCGAGAGAGAAATATTATAAATCAAAGACATTAAAAACAAAACAAAATAGTAAACGATTTATAAACGGAATTAAATATATATAAATATATGAGTAAAACATAAATTTTATTAACTTTTTGAAAATAAATAAATAAAAAAAGTCGGAAATATTTAAAAATTCCTAATTAATAATTAAAATATATTATGTCTTCAATAATTAAAATTAAAAAAATAATATTTCAAATTCCAGCTGTTCCATTAAGTTTTCTTCAATTTTCCGAACACTCTTTTTCAATTAGACATAAAAAAATTGCACATGTTCTTTAATCATTTTTAATACCCTCCAGCAACACAAGTAGTGGAGAGGGCATATTAACTTTTTCATTCCATGTGCAACACTAAGAAGGAATCATCGCAAAACCCATAATGTATATATATTCATGCATCAAATCAAAATCTGAGTCGATTTCGGTATGTCCTTCTGTCTGTCTTTCAATAATAGACAGAGCTAAATGAAATTTGAAATTTAAAACCAGTTAAATCGGTCCAGTATGTTAAAATATATATGCTGATATCTGAGGCAATCTCTAAGTTCAAGCGAAGAACTTTCGTAAAAATGTCATTTATAAATCGACAAATTATAATGGAATTAAAATCATAAAATTATGCTTAATGTACTTCTTTACCATTCAGAAAATTATCAAAACCGATTTAGTGGTAAAAAAGTTATAGCCGAATATATAACTAATTTTATGACTTATTAAGTGTTCCGAGTTATATTTGAGAAAAACATGTATTTGTATTTATTTCCCACGCATTTTTGTTGGAGGGTATTGAAGATTCGACATATATTAATATTCTTATTTGATTTTTTTTAACAAGAATTCCATCTAATAATATTTTCTATCATTATTTTTCTATCATTATTTTTCTAATTCTTGTAATGACTTCGAATTTCAAAATCACTTATATAGAATTCTATATAAACAAAACACACACACAATAATAACAACAAAAACAAACAACACATTCATATTTATTCAACAATGACACATAAAAACATATTGAGTTTGAGTTCAAATCCAAAGATTCATTGTATCCATAAGATACAACAACAAAAACAGATTCTCAAATGATGCCAACCAAATAAACACAACTCGTGTTGGTTGCATGTCGCTTGTTAATGAGTTAAAAGATTTTAATACTTCTGATAACCGGTTCAGTTTATCTGTTGGTGTTTTTGTTAATAATAATATTTGTTGTGTTTTTTGTTATTAAGACAACAACATTTTGTTATTATATTTCTTTGCCGGCTGTTTTAGTGGGTAATTGAACAAAACAAACGATCAGCTGTTTTCTTGGTCGATTGCTTGTGGTGTTTGGTAGCTGATCTGGTGTCAAAGATGATGATCATTATGTTGTTGATGAAGTTGGTTTTTCTTTTTGTTGTTGCTATTATTAATCATAATAATATAACTCATTCATATCTATTTCTATAGATTCATTTACATAATTTTGTAGTTTTTTCGCGTAACTGTGTTTTTTTGTGACTATTTCTATAAAACAGGGTTTGTTTATTATGTTTACACTGAAGAAAATTATATTCTCAGTTAGGTTTAGTTCAATTTCTAGCCCAATTCTAAGTTTTCTTTTAGTTCTGTGTTAAGTTCAGTAATTAAGTTCTAAATTCAGCTCTTATATCAGCTCAGATTTTCAACAGTTCTCTGTTCATTTTACAATACAATTATAGTTCAGTTTATAGCAATGTTCTTGGTTTAGACCACAATTTTGAACTTAATCATTTCTCCATACATTTGGTAATTAAGTTAAAAGTTAAACGCTTAATTCAGTTCTCAGTTCAATTTCGTTCGGTTCAAGTTCAGTTAAAGTGCAGTTCTAGATCAGTTCCAGTTCGGTTCTACTTCAGTTCTAGTTCTGTTCTAGTTCAGTTCTAGTTTATTACTAATTCAGTTCAAATTCATTACCAGTTCATTTCTAGTTCAGTTCTTCTTCAGTTCAGTATACTTCAAGTTTGTTTTCTCCAATTTTTTCTCTAAGTGCTTCCGTAAAACATCAGTATAAAAAACAACAACAAAACCATACAGTACATACAATATTTACTATAGCACTTGCAAATGCAAAAACACAACAAAAGTGTAAACAATTGCAAAAAAAAAAAGAAAAAATATTTGTTTAAATATTGTTAAAGTTATATCACTCTCCAATATACACACACACAGACAAACACCTGTATTCAAAGCAGAGTGCTATTAACAAGTTGGGGGCCCCTGGTTAAAGGTTATTAAGCTCGTGTTTTTAACATTGTTAACAATTACCCCAGGCATTGTTGTTAATATATTTGTTTATAGAAATTTCTATTGTTGCAATTTGTGTTGTTTTCTTTATCAGAGAAAATAGCTTAATTTTTTTTTAATATAAGAAAATAACTACAAATAGTTAACTTTTTATTGCAAAATAGCATTCATGCAATTTAATTATTCTTTAAACGTAGCGAATTTAAAAAAGAAATAATAATTGATAAAAATCAAATAAATTTAATTGATATAAAAAAACTCTTAAACTTAACAAAAACTTATTTTGAAGAGAAATTTATTTAATTTAAGAGAAAGAAATTTTTATTTCATTTTGTTGTTAAACATTTAAAAACTTTCGCAAATATTTTATGAACCATTAAATTTTTAAAATTTTTAGATAATTAAATTAAAAACAAAAAAACTGGTAAATAAAATACAAATATTTTAAAAATTCCTTTTCTGAAATTTTTGTTTATTTTTATAATTTTGCAAAATACAAAATCGAAATCAAATTGCTCTAAAGTCAATAGTCCCTGTTATTAAATACAAATAATTGCGAAATGATTTAAATTGTTATTATGAATTCATCTCGTGAATGAATCAGCTTTTATGCGCCTTAAAACTTGAGGTGTGGTGATATCACATTTCATAGCAACAAAATAATTGTCAATCTGCATTCTACAAGTTGAAACTAACAACAACAATAATAATAATAATAATGACCCATATAGTTTTTGTTGCATTTATATATGAATTTATGAATATTTGTAAATTTTAAAATTATAAAATCTTATAGAATCCTACGGTAGGGTGTGTCATTATTGTAATCTGTTGTTAATTGTTAAAATATACAATAATAATTTGTAGCATCAATATGTGACAAATATATTAAATTGATTCATTTAAATCGGTAGTCTACTTCCGCTAGAGTTATAGTTTATTTCTAATTCAGTTCGAACTTCAGTTCTAAATTCCAGCATCAGTTAGGCTTTTAGTTTAGTATTCTTTTCAGTTCAGTTTTTAATTCAGCTGTCTATTCAGCTTTGAGTTCAATTTTCAATTCACTTTTCATTTTAACTAATGCTATAGTTTAGTATTATTTACTATCTGAGTTCTCAATTCAGTTCTCTGCTTAACTTTTCAAATAAGTTTAATTCTGTAGTTTATTTCTCAGCTGTCTGCTCCGTTTTCAGTTCAATTTACATTTCAGTTTTCAGTTAGTTTTCATTAAATTTTCAATTCAGTTCTCATTTTAGTTAACAATTCAGTTCTCTGTTGAGTTCTAAGTTCAGTTTAAAGTTTAGTTATCTTTTCAGGTTAGATTTCAGTTGAATCATCAGTTCAGTTATCTGTTCAAATCTCTGTGCAAATCATTTCAGTTCGCTGTTCATTTCCAGTTCAGTTTCCCGATGAGGTTTTTAGTTCAATTCTAAAATAAAGTTCTTAGTTTAGATCTCAGCTCGGCCCTAAGTTTAGTTCTCAACTCAGTTTTCACTTAGTTGTAAATTCAGTTAGTTTTAGTTCAGTTTATATTTTAGTTCTCAGCTTTGTCCTCAGTTTAGTTCTCAGTCCATTTTGAAGTTATCTATACAGATTTCAGATAAGATCAGTTCAATTCTCTGTTAATTTCACACTTCCGTTCCCCGTGAAGTTACTAGTTTAGATCTCATTTAAGTTCTCAGCTAAGTTCTAAATTAAGTTCTTAGGTCGGTTTTCAATTAGTTGTGAGTCAGTTCGTAGTTCAGCATTTTTTTGATCTCATTTCACTCTTCTGTCCATTTCTTAGTTGAGTTTATAGTTCTGTATTATTTCAGTTCTGAGTTCAGATCTTAATTCAATTCCCAGTTTAGTTCTCAACTCAGTTTTCAGTTCATTACTTAGTTCAGTTCTCAGTTTAGTACTGTGTTTAATTCTCAGTTCTCAAAGTTTTTTTTCTCCTCAGTTTAGTTTTTATTTCCATTTTCAATATAGTTGTCAGTTCAGTTCTTAGTTCAGTTTTTTGTTCAGATATTAGTTGATCTCTCAGTTTAGTCCTCAGCTCCGTCCCCAGCTTAGATTTTAGCTCAGTTCTCTATTTAATTTTCAGTTTAATTCTGTTATCATCAATCAAGAATTATCAAAATTTAATTCTTTGCATAGTTTCTATTTCAGTTCTCAGTTCAGTTCTACTTCAAACTACGATTTTTTTAGAAAAGTCTTGCAAATTTTGCTGAGTGTATAACACGCTTCATTTTATGCATTTTTTTAAATAAAAATTATGATTATTTTCTCAATATTATTTAAAAAAAAAACATTTGTTTGCTATTGTTATTATTGTTGTAATTATTTTCAACTCTCCAATTACTCACAACAACTTTATTTTATTTTTAATTTGTTTTTCCTCCATCATTATTAAAATTATTATTTATTTAGTTGAACTTCAAGTGTGTATTGATGTTTTGCATATATGTGTGTATGTGTGTGATTGTGTGTATGTATTTGCATTTGATTTTTCTCTCAAGAGTTTAAGGTCTTGTGACTTTTGTTGTGATGACTGACTGACGTTTTTATTTTTTTATTCACAATATGAAGTCGTTTTCTTCTTAAGTTTTACTTTTTTTAAATGTCGCTGCAATTTAAATTTTTTTAACAAATTTTTGTCTCAATTAAATTTTTAATGCGTCAGATTAAGTAAAATTTTTGTTGGATTGAAAATTGTTAAACATTCAGTTAATAATGTATTTAAGTCAATTGTTTTTGTTGTTAAATAAAAGTGAAAAATTTAAGTTAATTTGTTTATTTAATAAGTTAATCACTCAACTACTTATTTCAGACAAGTTGATTAAATGTGATTAAAATTAGTTAAATGCACTTGATTTTTTTCGCATTAATATTTGCTTTTAATTTCCTCTTTGTTTAAGGTCATTTAATTTATTTCCCCCAAATTAAGGAGTGAGATCGAAAAATTCTTAACATGCATATATGTTAATAAAAAAGGAAGTCACTAGACATAGAGTTTTAACTTTTTTATTTGATTGAAATTATTTCAATAAATTACTAATGATAAAATTTTGAACCTTTTGTGGAAATCTACCACACTTTAAGACACCGTTTTTGTGCTTCTCAATTCTCTTTACACAAGGACTTGTTTACAATAAAGACAGAATGCAAAGTCAGGCCAAAACTTAGTGAACACATTAAAAGCCTTATGAATGAAATCAGCATTCCTAAATGTCATACCAAAAACTTTTTAGCAAATTTTGACTGATTTTGAGGTCTAAACTTTTCAGCAATATTCCCATAATAAAATTGTTGACCAGAAAGTTGAGGAAACTTTGCCAAAATACTATTCGTCATCCATTATCCAGCAAAAAAAAATTACGAAAATTTTACTTCAATAATTCTAAATTTGGCTTCCAAATTTTTAGCTGAGTTTCTGACCGAAACTTTTAGCCTTGTTTGTTTTTAAATCTGTATTACCCTTAACTTTTCGTACCAAATGGTCCGAGCACTGAGCTAACCAGGTTGCATTCCTACCGGATGTGTTGGGAGCTCTTTTGAAAATACTTTCTATTTTTTGGAATTAGAAACACCATGTTGACGATTCATTCCACCTGAACCAGGATTTTTATCAACGGACAAGTTCTCCCGGTACTGATTATAACATTGGAAAGAGTTTGACGGCAGAGCTTTGAATACCTGTCCAACTTGTTTGTAGGATCAAGTTGGGGTATGCGGAAAATATCTAATAATTTTAGTACGCACTTTTTTCTGGTCATTCAGATTAATAATTTTCAATACTTATAACATAAAAACAACTTTATTGCAAAATGTATGTTAAGAATTTTTCGATCTCATTCCTTGCAAGAGACCCTTTATAGCTCATGGCAGAAGTGCGGCAATCCTCCCCAAATTTCATTTTTTTCAATTTGATATTAAAATTTAAATTGAAAATAAATGCCAGAAAAGAAGAATAAATAAAAATCTGTCATCACCATAACTCACACACAAATTAAGTATCGCAATATTTTTCAAAGTATCTTTTTTAAATTTTTTGTTGTTTGTTGTTTTTATTTAATTTTTGTATAATTTATGTTTTCTCATTTAGTTGTAGTTGCATAAATAGTTGTTTTTGTTTTTTATCATTTTCTTTTTTCTTATTTTTTTTTTTTTTTTTTTTTGTCTTTTTCAAAACATTCAATCAAGAAAATGCGGTAATAGTTTTTATTATTAAAAGAAAAAGATTATAAGATTTATGATTAATGTACACTAAAGAGGGAAAAATGGGTAAAAAATAATAATTGGTATCTAGAGATACATTTAATTGGTTCTAAGAAACTGAAATTAAGCTGGGTGGCTTTACTTCCAAATCATTTTTTTGGAAATAATTTTGTTACTTTTGAACCATTAGAAATATTCTAATAAAATTAAATACAAACCTCTATGTGGTCAGGAGCGTAGTCAGTATCAATGCTGCTAAAAATGTCTCAACAATGTAGCCCATTTTAAGTCCTGTTTATTATTAGTATTTTTTTAAGATTGCGGACTTATTGAATACTTTTTTAAAATATGCGCTATATTCCCTATAAATACTAAAGAAATACCGGTAGAATAACTATAATCTGAAGTTGACACTTTTAAAAATGTATATAATTTTAGAACTTTTTAAAAAAATGTGGCCACATTTATTCACCTGTTTTTGATTCTTATTTTATCAGTTTTTATTCTTTTAAAAAGAAATCTTAATAGGAATGTGTGTAAACTAAATCCAAACGCGTTTAAAGCAGTGTCATGGCTACAAGCCCTATCCAAACTTGGTTAATTTTGATTTTTTTGTTAAATTCTCAAATTGCAAAGCTGGAAGAAAACACAAAAAATGTACTTCCTTGTAATGGCTAAATCATGAATAATTTCAGATTAAAATCGTTATTCATTTTAATTTAATAAAGTTTAAGTATGAATTTTAATCTCCAAAAAATGACATTCTATTTAATTTCTATTTAAAAATTGTACAGCTGCTGGTTCTAACGTTTTCATAGATACCAAATACATATGTCAAAAGTTAATACCTGAGATGAAAATTTACTCTTAACTAAGATTCCTCTAGTAAAACTTAACAATTTTCCATATATTTCTACAACACGGAACAAGAAAATGGTTTTATAAGTGAATAAATTTTGCTCTTTTTAAAAAAAGTGCCAAAATAATATATATTTAAAGTTTTAACTTCAGATTAACATAACTTTTTAACGGATTCATATATTTTTTCTTTTTACAAAAATTTCTCCAAATAAACTTAAAAACACCCCGGCTCTGATTGCGTAAAAATTTCATTAAAGTATCTCTAATGTTTCAAAAGATAAAAAAGTATTTCCAAAAAAAGTTAATTTGGACAAACTGCGTGCCATTAAAGAGACTAATTTATTTTGTTACAGAAAAAGTACCACAAGAAAGTACTTTCTTCCCTATAAATCTCACTCTTTCATGTCACTGCACTTGTTATTAATAAAAATGCGTAAATATTTATTATTTTTGTTATTTAGAAAAAAATTTATGAATTTATTTAATTTTTTTTTAAGTAAATAAAATCGTTTTTTTATTTTTATATTTTTATAAAAAAAACATTAAATACTTATTTCATTTGTAAAAGTAAATGTGGTTGGATTTTTTATTTTCAATTTCATTATTTATTTGGTTTTTACATTTATTTATTATTAATTTTTTTTTCTTTTCTTCGGTAACGATTCGGTTTTATGTTTTAAAAATAATTTTTGTGGCACGTTGTCGCGGTTTAAGTTTCAAGAGTTTCTTGATAATTTTATGACTGAAATTAGTCGTGGAAATGTTAAATAAACTGTAAATAAATATAAAACTGCAAATAGTTTCTATGTGGTTTGAAATGACTGTAAATGTATGAGTGTTTTTTTTTTAATATAGGAAATAATTATGTTTTGTTAATAATAAAAATAAAAGTAAATAATTTAAAAGTAAATTAATTAACGTGAAAACATGTGATAAAAGAGTTAATTAATGTTAACAACAGAGGGGATAACGAAAATAATTTATCATCACAGCTTATGTCAACTTCATAACTAAATCAGACGTATATAACAAATTACTTTCATTTCAAGAGAAAATATTGGAGTTTAACTGAACTAAAATAGGAATTTACTAGAACTGAACTAGAACTAAACTAGAACTAAACTAGAACTGAACTAGAACTGAACTAGAACTGAACTAGAACTGAACTACAACTGCACTACAACTGAACAAGAACTGAACTAGAAATAAACTGGAATCTGAAATAGAATCTAAACTATAATCTGAACTTGAACCTCAATAAGAACCTCAATTAGAATCTGAACTGGAATCTGAACTGGAATCTGAACTAGAATCTGAACTAGAAGCTGAACTGGAATATGAAATTTAATCACAACTATAATCAGAACTAAACTGAAATTAGAATCTAAACTTTTTCTAGATCTTTTAAGAAAAGTGTATTTAAATTCCGTTTCAGTCGAATGTTCATTACTCACTGGTCTTCATTTAAGTTTCAACAATCATTTCTTGTTTTACAAAATGATTTAAATTTTATGTTTACAATAAAACTAAAATCAAAAGATACTGGGTGCGTCAACAAAAACAAGGTGCGTTTAAATAAAATTAAAACCTAAAAGAAGAGGAACAAAAACACTCAAGTATTAATTTTTTTTTAAATCGTCATAATTATTGAAACTAAATTTAACTAAAAAATAATAAAAATAAAAATAAACAAAAGCAAAATCACAAAATTCAAAAAATCAGAGGCAGTAAAAAATCACACTCATAAAATGCTGACTTAAAACAAAAAAATAATTTTTTTTATAGGAACGATCGAACAATGCAACAATAATAACAACCACCACAAATAAATAACAAAAACAACAAATTATTGAGAAAAATGTGGCACGCATATTTAATGAAATGCGAGTAAATCCGTAAAATACAAAAACAAACACAAACTCACACACACACACATACAAAAATTTTGTATTACACTCAAAAATAAAGATTAATTAAAAAGCGGAAAATAAAGGAAAAAAGAAATTAAATCAACTGAGGAGTAAAAAGGAAATATTCTCGGCACATACTCAAAAAGAAATGAGGAGGGGAAGAGGTCTTTCATTAAAATTTTGAGATTTTGAGAGAGTGCACAGTGGGAAAGAAATAAGTTTATAATATTTGAGGGCGCAGTCGTGGTTACATAATAGAATTGAATTAGAAGTAGAGTAAGACGGATTTAAGTAAAACTAACACATGTTCGAGATATGATTTATCATTCGATTTTAAAATATTTTCAAAAGGTCTCTGATTCGATCTATTAAAAATTAAATTTGCTTCTTCAAAATTTCGAATTATTTACATTTAAAATGTCAGTCTTAGTATTGACTATAAATATATTAATATAATTGAAGGATCTTGGTAGATTCATATTTTTATCGAATTCATATATAATAAGTTTCAAATATTGTTTTTAGCCAGAAAATACTCTCTCTCTTTTATTACCCTACACCAACTTAGGTGGTTGGGGTATTATGCGTTTGTGCAGAAGTTTGTATTGGACAGAAAAAATATTGCTACCGTTCGACTTAGAATCACCGTCCGTCTAAGTTGCTTGCTGTTCATGTAAACCTAAAAATTAAGGTTGCAATCTAAAAGATACCATGATGAAGCTGGGCGTGTGTCACTATTTTCTCCCTTTATTTCTCTCATTTATTACCAACACCAACTTAGGTGGTTGGGGTATTATGCGTTTGTGCAAGACAGTAAAACAAATGCTACCGTTCGACTCAGAACTAATTTCTGATTTGATTTAACTGTATCCGTCCGTCTTACTTGCTGGCTATCCATGTAAATCTGGTAAAAAATAAAGGTTGTAATCTTAAAAATATCTTTATGAAGACTGGTATGTGTCGCTTTTTATCTCAGGGACAATGCTTACTGAAATTGGTGGTAAGTCCATTATTTCACTTAGCTCTGATACATATTTTCCTACGGGGAAATGTTTTTTAAGGTAATGGCAGCTGTAAGTACATATTGATTTTTACGAAATTTGGCACAAACATCTTATATCAAATTATACATGGGTCAGTCTATTATTTCTCATATGTCCCATACAACCCACCTTCCATATATTACTTTAAAGGGCTTAAATAAAGCATATATAAATAGCCGTGCTTCACCGACATAATGGTTTCGACTACCTTGATGTATTCTTTAAAGTTATCGATTATGATTCCTCCGGATCTGCAATAAATGAGAACTCTGGAAATAAAAATCTAAAAAAATTACATTTTTGGTTTACATTAATTTTATTTTAGGAATTTGTGGAAACCCTTCAATAAAAACTTTAATGATTTACTTATTTTAAAAATCATCTTGTCAAATTAAATGATTAAAACACACTTTTTAAAGTTCCTATGGCTCCATTTCTGGATGAGCTACCGGATGCTATTTTTAAGAGTACAAAAACAATCTTCTTTACTTCACTCATGCTAAAATTTTAATATTGCCAAACTCTGTTAAATTAAAAACAGCCTTTTTTGAGCGCCCATAGTCCCGTTAAGACTATGGGCGCTCAAAGGTTTCACCTTTGAACCTATATAGTATAGACATCCAGTTGATCAAAATATATTCACATATTTTCAAGATTTTTGAATTAGCAATGCAGTGCAAAGAGCGAAATATTATTATTGCAACATGCTATTTTAGCAGCATGAAATTTTAAAACTTTTCCAATATTTCTCTATTTATGTCAATCCCGAGCCATCATTATAACTGAACAAATAAAAATAACAGATTATAAAAAATCGAACAGCTACAACCAAATAACAACTGTTCAATCAGAATTTTAATTATTATTTTCAATTATCGTTTTAAATACAAATAATTTTATAAATATAAATATTTTTATACAAATATTTCCTTTGAATATATTTTCCAAAGAAATGTATCTTATTACACACCAACACTTTAGTATTGGACAAACACATATACACAATGACTGCTATAATAAGTTTGTTCACCGTCACTATGGCTTCTTCCTCTCTTAATTAGGGGCGTTCTTCCTGTGTGTATCGTTATTTTTTTGCTTGAATATTGAATGAATTTTAAATTAATTTCTATTTTTAATAATAAATGATATTTTTTTTTAAAAGAAATATTTTTATATTTATTGATTTTTTATCTTAATTTCTTTTCAAAAAGGGGCATATGGTTTGTTCGATGAATACAATTTTTATTTTATGGAATTTTTTACAAAGAAAAAATTTGTTTCTTCATTGGTGTTTTTTTTCTGAAAGATAAAATTGTAAAATTAAAAAAATAATCATAAAAAATAATTGAATACAAATTGTCTGTTTAATTTATGGTATTTGTGGCCAAAGTCATTTTACATTTTAGGCGCCATTCAAAGTGATGAATACGGAGGAATTTTATTTCATTTTACGAATAATAAATTTATTTGAAAGTAAAAATCAAACTAATTGACTGAAATTTAGAATAATAAAAATAATTAAATTTAAAGAAGGTAAATCAAAAGGAAGAAAAATTTAAAAGAAAATTAGCAACCAAAAAAAAGCTGACTTATACTAAAAGGAGTGTAATTGAATAACACACGTTTTTCATTAAAGTTTTTTAACCGAAGTAATTTTTATCTTTTCGTTCAATTTACCATTGAAGATGTCAAATAAATGATTATATTGTTGATCCGATTCAAATGGTCCTTCAAAATGTTTTTCGGGAGAACTTGTGCGTTAATAGAAAAACTGGTTTAAATAGAAAGAATGGACCACTTGATGTTTTTAAAGTCAAAAAATAATAATAGAAAGTATTTTCAAAAGGGATCCAAAAAAGGTAGCAGCGCGTTTAGCACAGTGCTGGGACGCAAAAATTCCTAAAAGTAAAAAATGCTGCTAAAGCTCGTAGGAATGTTAGCGAGGAGTTTATGACCAAAAGCAGTAGAAATTTCCTAAAAGGTTTTTATTATTATTTCTTACAGCGGATTCTATAAATACCGAAATTTGTATCAAGGAAGTTTTACAAAAAATACTGCTTTCATCCAAATGTCCAATTATTTTTGGCCTGACTTGGCATCCTGTCACTATGGGAAAGAAGATCTTGAGTGGTGCAAGAACAATAATGTAGTATTTGTACCAAGGAATGCAAATCCTCTAATCTATGGTCTGAGCATAATCTAAGGTCTTAGTTGAATATAATCTAATATCTGTCTAAACTATAATCTTAAGACTAAGCAGACTGTATTAGCATACTATAATCTAAAATCTGTGCAGATTGAAATCTATATTCCGAAGAGACTATAATCTAAATTCTGAGCAGACTAAAATCTACCATCTATAATCTTAGCAGACTGAAATCTAAAGTCTGAGGAGACAATAATAAAACAAAAATCTGACAATACTATAATCTAAAGTCTGACCAGACTATAATCCATATTAACATATTATAATTTAACACACTATAATTTGTGCAGACTGAAATCTATAATTCGAGTAGACTATAATCTAAAACCTGGACAAACTATAACATTTAGCCTCAGCAGAATATAACCTATCGCCTGAAGAGACTATAACTTATAATATAGTGGACTATAACCTAAAGTCTTAGTAGACTATAACGTATAGTCTGAGTAGATTATAATTTTTATCCTGACCAGACGATAACCATTAGTCTGAGTAGAATATAATTTATATTCTTATTGGAGTATAGTCTTGCTTTTGAACAAACTATAACCAATATTCTCATATAGTTTTTGGAACTCAGTTTAGAAATATATATTTTCTTTAACGAAGACACAGTTGTTCAAATATGTACTTTATTTGGAACCTTTTTAAATTAAATAAAAAAAAAAACAGAAACGAAAAAATGAAATTTTTAATTAGATCATGTCTCTAATAATGAAGGCTAAATAAAGTTTTGTAACTTAAATATTTATTCTACTAATTAAAATACAAACTCGCACCTAAAACACTATTGGAATTACAGCACTAAAAACCGATAACAGCAAAAAAAAGCAAAACATGTGACCCATTTCTAAAAAAAACAAATACTTAAACAATTAATGCAAATTTATCAAATCGAGTAAAATAAAAAAAGAACCGTTAAATATATATGAAAATATAAAAATAAAAACATTAAATATGTAAAACAACTAAAATTCACCTTAAAAAAATTTAGAATTAGCAATTGTGAACAAAATTCGCAACGAAAAACATGGAAAAGTCTTTGACTAACAAACTTCTAAATAGCGTGAAAAAAATGTTAAAACAAACTAAAACAAATTGTTTAATTTTCAAAATATTTTTATTAACTCAATAATATTCTTTATTTTGTATTTAATTTTGTTTAAACTTTTTTTCGAAAATAATTTTCTTTTATTTTGAAAACTAAAAAAATAGCAACAATTAAATAGGAATACACCATTTCGAAGAGTTCTAAAATTGAATAGACTATTATACAAAATATTCAGAGAATTTCAAAGATTTATGATGTTAAAACTTAGAAAGACGAAGCATAACAATCGAGAATTTGAACAGATTTAGCTGAACTGAAAATATCATATTGAATTATATGAGCAGACTATAATCCATAATCTGCGCAAACTAAAATGTATAGTTTTAGCAGATTATAATCGAGGGCAGACTATAATTTGTTGCCTGAAAAGACTATAATCTATTTTCTGAACAGACCATTATCTGTACATACTATGCTCTGTCTATGCAAACTATGCTATGCTGAGGTTATGTATTATAGTCTAAACAGATTGTAGATTATAATCGACTCAGTCTATAGATTATAGTGTGAGCAGACTATAATTCATAGTCTACGTATAGTCTATAGTCTGAGTAGAAAATAATGTACAATCTGAGTTGTCTGAGCAGTCTAAAATTTATAATCTAAGCAGACTACAATCTATATAATAAGTAAACAATAATCTATAGTCTGAGATTTTAATATGAAACTATAGTCTATAGTCTGAGCAGACGATAATCCAAAGTCTGAATATAATAAAATCTAAATTCTAAGTAGACTGTAATCTTTTGTCTGAGCAGACTATAATCTATAGCCTGACCCGACTAAAATTCGTTGTTTGAGCAGATTGTAATCTATAGTCTGTGCAAACTATAATCTATAGTCTGAACACACTATAATCTATGGTCTGAGCAGACTTTAATCTGAAGATTAAGCAAATTGTGATTGGCAGTTGGAGCACAACATAATCTGCACATATTTCAGTGTAACCTAAGCAGATTAATAACTATAATATGGGCAGATTATCTTTTATAATTTGGGAAGATTTTCACGTATTATCCAAACAGATTAAAATATATATTTTGAGCAGATTATAATCTATATTTTAAGCAGATTTTAATAAAATTATTATAATCTAACTGCTCAATAGATTTTTATATTAAATCTAAACATATTTATATATGTAATCTTAGCTGAATATAATCTATAATTTGAGCAGGTCTATAAACATAGACTTTGTATATTAAGAATATTATAGTCTATAATCTGAGCAGATTATAATATAAGCTAAGCGGATTGTTATCTTTAATCTGATAAGATTATTATCCATTATCTGAGCAGATTATTAAATTATTATTAAATATAATCTGATCATATTACAATCTATAATCTGTTCATATTACAATCTATGATCTGAGCAGAAAATAAATTATTATCTGATCAGATTATAGTTTATAATCTGAACGTAAAAAGATAGTAATCAGTAGACTGGGCCAATAATAATCTTATTTCTGAGCTGAAAAGTTTTTATGCATTATGGTCTTTATTGTTTAGTCTGAATTTCTTTTATCTGACAAGATCTTAGTTCAAATCTCGATTTCTCTCTTCATTAGCCCTTAGTTTACTCTCTCTCTCTTTCTAGCTCTCTCCTCCGGGAAACAGTGTAAAAGAATACATTGGAAAAACATCTAAATACGACAAAACGTGTAAAGCTTATTCTCACTTTTTCATTATTTTGGTCCGCTCCCCAATGCTTTGGCTCTCAGTTTAATGTATGATTTGGGGTTTTTGTACATTATTTTCTGTCGTTCACTTTATTGTTTTTTTTATTTTAATTTTTTTCTTGTAATTGTTGTTGTTATTGTTTTGTTGTACGAGTATTTATTTATTATTATTTTTGTTGTGTGAAGTACTGAATTTTCGAAGGCGGAGGGTATTAGATACAAAAATATATTTTGTATCTGTTAGTTATTACCTGAAATTGAAATCGTCACTTGTTGTCTGTTGTCGATCGTTTGTTGTTCTTCGTTTGTTTTATTTGTACTTTTTTTTTGTTAAAATTTCAGTCTCTCTTTAGTTGTATAAACGATTGCAGTCAATGTTTATTTTTCACTTTTTTCTTTTGTATTTCATTTGGGATCGATTTATACGTTTTTTTTTAATTTTTATTATTATTTAGTTTTAATTGTACTCTAAAGTCACGGTTTAAAGCTTAAACTTCGATAATAAAAAATTGTCGGGAAAAAAAGAACGCGTTGAGTGTTGTTTGTAAAATTATTGGAGAAAAACATTTAAATAATTTATTTTCGTATTTTAAAGAAAAATTTATTTAACGGAAATTAAAATTTGAAATTTTTTTTGAAAGGTTAAGATAAATAAAATAATGATCAAAATTAATTAAATAAAAAGAAATTAAAAAAATTATTTTAATGTTAAAAAGTGAAATTTTTTGTTGTTAAAAAGCCGCCAATTATTTTGACTCTTTTTTAATATTAATTTACCTTCAAAAAATTGTTTTTCAAAATTCCAAGGTTTTATTTTTTCTGCCATAAAAAATTTGCGGTTGTCATCAGATTTTTGTTGTTATTGTGTTTATATTTAATTCGCCTAATTTACGCTAAACAAAAAACAAATATTTGTGCAATAAACAATAAAACCTTTTTTCGCCGTAATTACCTTTGACAAAAAAAATAAATAATAATTAATTAAAATTTACACTCACAAAAATTTCGACTTAAAAATAAACAAACCCAAATCCAGCCACATTAAAATTTATTATCGTTCTTTCCATAGTGGGAGTGTGTGCTTGGAATTTTAAGCAAAAAAATAAACGATCGTAATAAAAAAATCTAATAAGAATTAAGCAAAAAATATTTTAAAATTCCTAATAAAACCCAAACAATAAATAAGAACTTTAAAAGAGTGTATTCCCATATAAATATTAAAAAAAACACTTTTTTTTTTGAGTGATTTCCCCGATTTGAGTTATCAAGAAAAACGTCTTAAGTGTAATAATGTTAATATTAGAAAAATCTTAAAATTAAATTAATTAATCTTAATTGTTGTTATTTTATCATAAATATCAAATCTCAATATTCAAGAAAAAAAGTGCTGAAAAATAAAGTGTTTTGCTTGAGAATGTGTGTTTTTAAAAATGTTTCATGTCAGAAGTGTCAAAATGTGAAGAAAATAAATTTTAAATTATATCTGATGGATTATGAAAGACCTTTTTTTTCTTAACTCTTGAAAAGTGTTTAAATATTTTAAGCAAAGTCTTAGAGAGTGAAAAACATGTTGAAAGTTTTAAAAATGTGTTTATCTTGTTAGCAACATGTTGCTAAGATAATATTTATGTCAGCGATTTTTTTCTAAAGTATAAAATGTTACAACATTTTCATCTTGAGAAAAAGAAAAGTGAAATGAAAACGTTTAATAAAAATATTTAATAATTTAAAATAAAATTAAAAAAAGAACGGCAAATACGACAACATAAAACCCTTCAATTTTATTATTCAGCAGTGCAATATTATATAACGACTCTCATAGAATCAGTTTTTGTGACTTGTGGTAACTCATTACTGAATTGTGCTAAATTTTCACTTAAAACTGTAATACCGATTTCCGGACACGCGATTAGTTTACAAATTCTGCTTATTTCACACGTACACTTTAAACGACTTGTGCTCTCTCATCAATTTAATAGGTTTTGTTTTTGGTCTAAATTATAAACATAAGAAAATTTCATCCAGATATCTTCAAAGATATTTCGGACTTATCGTCACAATTTTCCATGGTTAGTCAGCCAGACGGAAGGATGGACATCCTTTAATCCACTTAAAAAGTTATTTTGAGCAAATTAGGGAGTGAGATCAAAAAATTCTCAATCATTATTACAATTCCCAAAGAAATTTTACTCGAACATACACCTTTTTCTACTCTTCAATTCTCTTTTAACAAGTGCCCAATATCTCTCTATTGGCCTCCAGGCAGTTTGGAAGATTTGCCTTTTTGGTACAAATACCACAGTATTTTTTAAAGACTGTGACAGGATGCCAAATCAGGCCAAAAGTAGTGGACATATTTTAAAGTCTTATAAAGGAAAGCAACTTTTTGGTGTTAA
Organism: Cochliomyia hominivorax; assembly: GCA_004302925.2. NCBI lineage: Eukaryota > Metazoa > Arthropoda > Insecta > Diptera > Calliphoridae > Cochliomyia > Cochliomyia hominivorax. The sequence continues at coordinate 18,230,975 of PYHX02000158.1, forward strand.
TTTCGGTATTTTTATGACCCCGTTGTAACAAGTGATTGCTGTAACCGCAAATTACTTGGCATAAGAAGATCTTTTTGAGAAAGTTTGAATGCTTTTGGATTTTAAACTTCTCATCGACATTCCCTCGGGATTAACAATATAAAAATTGCTTAAGTTTATAGTTTTCGTATCAATTAATCCGAACACTAAGCTATGTGTTGGAAGCTCTTTTGTAGTGCTTCCTATATTTAGACTTTAGAAACATCATGTGGACAAGTTCTTCTGCCTGAAACAGAAAATCTCAAAATATTTGAGTTCAACTTAATTGCTTCTAAATGGCAAGGACTTTAGTCCTTGGTTATTTTCGTTTTATGTCATTGTTTAATTAAAAAATTAATCATTGTACCGATTTTATTAAAATATTCCTCAAATATACCTTTGCCTCATTTACATTCCACTGAAATAATACGTTAAAATAATGCAAATATAATTTTGAACTTAAAACGGAAAAAAATCACACAAATGCAATAAATATCGATATATTTGAAATAATATAAACCGAGTTTCAAATAAAAATTAAAATTTTGAAAGGTGTTGAAGGAATATTTAAATACAAAACCTTGAATTTTTATACATCAACATTTTTTCAAAACAATCACCAAAAAAGGTGATAATTCTTAATAAAAAGAATGGACTTTAAAGGCTTAAAAAAAGAAGCCGAAATAGAAACACAAATGAAGGAGAAAAACAAAACGTATCAAATTGAAAAGATTTCTGGATATAACTTATTTGCTTATTTATAAGAGAGAATATTTTAACTAGAAATTTTGGTTAAATATAAATAAGAATTTATAAACAGATATTGTGTTTATATATCGGTTTAAATTCTTTATATATAAATATTAATCTATGTTTGTTTGTCTGTTTGTTTGTTTGCTTGGGACTTAAAGATAGCTAAAGTACTGGACAGATTTTGCAGAAATTTTCAGAGGATAATTCCCATATATCCGAAAGTAATGTAGGCTAACAATAAATAAAAAATGTTAATAGGACCAGGGGGAGAGGAACCCCCCATGCAAAACAAATATTGATTATCGAATATCTGAAGAACCACTTCATAGGAAATTTTCAAATTTGGTCCCAACAATTTTTCCAAGGAACTATTTAACAAGACAAAATGTGGGGCAGATTCGACCCAAATTACATTCTCAAGAATTTTAATTTAGGACGGGTAGAATCATGGGGGAAGGTACTCCCATAAAAAGCAAATATTAATTATCGAATATCTAAAGAATTTAAAAGCGGAATCATTCAAATTGGTTCTAATTAATTTCCTAAGGATCTTTTTTACTGGTCAAAATGTAGGACGAATAGGACTAGGGGAGGGTACCCTCCATGCAAAGCAAAGGACTATAACAATGAGAGTTTTCAAATTTGGTCCCAATCACTTTCTCAAGGAACAATTTTAATGAAAAAAAATTAGAACCAATAGGATCAGGGGGAGGGATACCCCAATACAAAGGAAATAATAAATTCTATCGATTATATAAAGAACTTTAACAGCGAAAGTTCTAAAATTTGGTTCCAAACAGTTTTACTGAACAAAATGTAGGACGTTTAGTATCAAGGGAAGAGGTTGCTCCCATGTAATGTAAATATGAAATAAAATTTTAGAACAAACAGAATCAGACGTATTTGGCAAAATGTTTATTGTATAATGTCTTTCAATACACGTTGGGATTTTTGAATTCTTTCCAGATTTTGGACTGAGGAGAGTGTTTGTGCAGCAAGAAGCAACAGGAAAAAGCTTGTTCTTTATATTGTTAAACCAATCTTGTTAATTTGAAACAATTGAAAATTGTCGTTGATAAAGCATTTTTCCGAAAAACTTTCCAAATATGGCACATAATAGTTTTGACAGACTGACGGAAAGACGGACATAAATGCAGAGTTTTGGATTTTAATATGATGAGACGGTATCTCTGATAATAAGGCAATTAGGAATAGCACAAATTTGGATAATGTTTCCTCCAAATTTTGAAAAATGGAGTTTTTGACAAAATTTAACAGATGTAAATTTATCAAAAGATTTTGATAAGATAATTGAATACCTGTACTATGGAACCAAAAGGAGTACTATAATTTTATCCTTTACCTAATCGTATGTTAAAACTTTTTATATTTGATTTATTTAAGTGATTTTGGTTTAAATAGAAACAGCTTCCGAGTTAGGTTTTGGAGTTGCCTTAAATATCAGTCTATAACTTTTAAATAATTTTATTTATTTTATACTTAAAAAAACTCTCAAGAGAATAAAGTATAATCAAGAAAATTTCATAGAATAAGTTTCATAAATGTGACCGATAAATTTTTTCAAAGCGCCTTTTAATGATATTGGCGGAAGGAAGGAGAGACGGACATAATGAATTTGTCTCTTTCATTGATATCATCACTCAATACCCTGATAATGGAAGCATAAAGAGTGTAATAATTTTAGAATATTATTTTTATTATTTATTGTTATTTATTTTATTTAAAATGTCAGAAGTGATTTGTTTAGTTGCTCGACATAAATTTTTATTCCTCTTAATATAGGGAAAGACAGACGGACAGAATAAAACTGTTTTAATTTGACCATTCAATTCTTATTATATTTAAGACATAATTTTTGGTTATGACCATAAATGTTTATTGGTAAAATTACTTTTTCGTTCATTATGATCTATAACACTTTTAACATTGGACCGATCCTTGTGATTTTGAATACGGAAGTGCACATAAATTAACTTCATAGAATTAAATTCATCAGTATAACAGTCAAGAGGAAGGAAAATCAGACGAACATCACTCAATATTCAGAGAAAAAAATTGCGAGGTTGTAGCAGCTAATGGTCTATGGCTTTCTTTAAAAAATTACCGATTCTTGAAATTTTGAATACGAAAATTAAATCTCATAAAATTATTAAATAGTTTTTTTTAATAAAAACAATTTCATAACCTCAAACTTCATATCAACAAAACATAAACTATTAAAAATTCCAATACTCTTCGTGACTGATTTTTATGACAGTTTTTTTTCTATTTTTTCATTGTTTTAAATTTATTTAATATTTTAATTTTTTGTGGTCTTTTAAAGGGCTTTAATTATATTTCAATAAACACGTCATTTATTATAAAAAGATCATTTTTTAATATTTTATAAACTCTATAAAACTCTCTTTACTTTAAAATAAAGCCTCTCTCTCTCTCGCTCTCATAAATGTAAAAATTTCATTATTTTATTCGTTCTTTGGACTTACATTTTTTACCTTGAAATTTGTAAAACAGCTTAAATTAGCAGTTTTAAATAATGAAATGCATTATTTAAATGCAAAATATATAGCCGGTAAGTCTCTCATTGTTGTACATTTAATGTATGAGTAAGTTTACATAGATACTCTTTCTGTCTCCATTTAACACTTAGATACTCAATTTGAGTTTTATGATTTTTTATTATTCTGAAAAAATAACTTAAATTATCAGTTAATTTAAAATAAATTCAAACGATTGTATTTTTTTTGTAAAAATGTTAATAGTTTTTCAAATGTTGCGTGATTTAGCAAATTAATTGTTTTAAATAATTTCAAATAAATTTTTTGAAGTTTTGAAAAAAAATAACAGAAAAATCAAATATTTAAAAGTTTTAAATAGAAGAGATAAAGCCCTTCAGAGTCAGTGTTTAAAAATTCTTTGAAATTATAAATTAATTTAAATATTCATAAATATAATTTGAGGAGTGAGATCTTAAAATTCTTAACATACATACACTAAACTTACAGTTTAAATTTTTTGATTGAAATTATTATTACAATTTACAAAAAATATACATTTTCAGAAACCTTTTAATTTACAGTGCTTTCTGCCTTTTCGCTCACACAGGTAGTCCATCTCTGTTTATAACATACCATTCTTTTGGATTACTTTTCTTGCTAGTCAGTTATATTTCAACAAGAGCCCCGTATCTCTTTACTGGGCCTTAGCACCGTACCACTTAAGAACTTGTTTCCATTATGATAGGATCCCAAGTCAGACCAAAAATAAGGGGACTCTCTTTTGTCTTTCTTTTTGGTCTCTACAATTTTAACAGCGTTCTGTTGGGAACTTTTTCAGTCTTTTCGTTCCAAATACTACAAGCACCAAACTCACCGTGCATATGTGTTGGGATCTTATTTAACAGCGGACTTTTAAATTTTTGGCCCACTTGTTGTAGGACCATGTTTGGATTTTTAAGCAAATTTCTCACTCATTTTAATCAGATTCATTATTTTTTTACATTTAACCTAAAAACTGAGATGTAGTTAGTTAAAACGATTAAAAAAATAAATCAAATAATATTTTGGCAAAACGCTTTAATGGAAATGGTGTTTTAAGAATTTTTCGATCTTACTCCTTATGTATATTTTGATTTATAACCTCAAAACGATCAGACTTTATTTTAAAGAGAAAAAATTATTAGCTTTGCCCTTAATCGTGTATTTCACTCCCTGTTGTCATAATTATAGTTTTAAAACCTCATTTGAACTTCATTTAATCATCTTGTATTGCAATGACTTTGTTTGTTATCTTCAAAAAAATAAAACAGTTTTTTTAAAACTTAAATATAAATTAACTCTTAATTACTGTGATAATAAGTTAAAACGCAATATTGCCTTTATTTCAGTATCTTAACAAAACACCTGTTTGTTAAGTAGTATTTTTTATATATTTTTTGAGTGTATTTTAAATTAGTTATAAAAAATTTTAAACAAAATATTGATAAAGTGTTTTATTTTAATTAAAGAAGAAAAAAATGAAATAAATGTGTTTTAAAAATGTTTAATTAAAAATTAATTGTTAAATTGAAAAACAGAACTTTTTTTAAAAAATATTCAGTAACATTAATTTAAAAAATTTGTATAAATAATTTCAAATTAGAATTTCGATCTGTTGTGAAATTTTGTTAAAGAATAGAACTCTTAATAAGAGATACAAAATATTGAAAAATTATATTCCACTATTTATCAGCTCCAGATTTCTTCAGAAACGTCGTATTCATTCTCTCCGTTTTAAAAAATGATCCTATAAATTAAATATATAAATTACAGTTTAAAATAAAATTTGAAGAAAAATTTAATAAAATGAGTTCAAAATTTGATAGCCTTATAAGTCTAAAAACCACTTCCCAGGTAGGGAACTTTAATGGAAGCTGTAGCCAATTATTCAAATTTTTAGAAAAAATTTAAATTTTTAAGATTTTAATTTTTAAGAAAAATTTAAATTTTTAAGAAAAATTTTAATTTTTAAAAAAATTTAAATTTTTAAGAAAAATTGAAATTAAAAAAAATCTAAATTAAAATAAAATAATTTAAAAAAATTAATTTTTTAAAAATTCAAATTTTTAAGAAAAATTTAAATTTTTAAGAAAAACTCAAATTTTAAAAAAAATTCAAAGTTTAAGAAAAATTCAAATTTTTAAGGAAAAATTCAAAACATAAAATTAACAAATTCAAATTTTTAGGAAAAGTTCAAAATTAAATAAAAACAAATTTTTAAAAAATATTAAAATTATAAAAAAATTCAAATTTTTAAATAAAATTAAAGTTTTTAAGAAAAATTCAAAATTAAAAAAACAACAAATTAAAAAAAAGTGAATTAAAAAAATTCAAATTTTTAAGAAAAATTCAAATTTTTAAGAAAATTCAATTTCAAGTTTAAAGAGAAATTAAATTAAAAAAAATCTAAATTAAAAAAAAAAAAAAAAAAAAAAAAAAAACAAATTAAAAAAAAAATTTTAATAAATATTAATTTTTAAGAAAAATTGAAATTTTTAAGGAAAATTCAAATTTTTTGTTTAACCCTTTTCAAATTCAAAACATAAAAAATCTGCGTTCAAAACTTTTTACAAAAAAGCTTAAATAAATCTTTTTAATATTTTGGTCGGTATTTATTTGGTTAAAAAGATTTTCTCAAATACTTTTATTAAAAATACAACAATTTAATATCCTTTAAACCTTTTTTTTTTTTTGATTTTACAACAAACACTGAATCTCTATATTTTGTGTATGTCAACAAGCTCATCAAAAAATGTCAATATTTTATATGAAACATTTTTAAAAAACACACGCATCTCTCTCTCTTTTTTAACGTTGACATAATATTACATACGTTTATGTCATACAGAAGAATCAGGAATGTTAAAAGGGGAATACATATACCAGAAGGGCCTTAATTAGGGCCTGAATCCATATGTATAATGTTCAGATGATGTTAATCAATATTTAGAGAAGAATATCTTTATCTTCTTCATTCATGTTTATACAAGGAAGTTTCCACTAAAATTGTTTAAAGGCCTAAATTTTAATTTCCCTTGCTCTCCTTAAAGCCATGGAGTTTTCTTACGCATACATATGAACGAAAAAATATTGTTCTGCTCTAGTAAATCAAAATAAATACAACTTTAAATAATAATGTTTGTTCAAATAAATAAAATGCAAAAAATACTCTTTTTTTAAACTTTTTCATTTCCTCACTCACACAACCATAAAATATGCATGAAAACAAAAGTGTATTGAAAGCATAAATGACAGACAACAAAAAATTTGTGTCAATTTCCATTTAAAAATTGTCAAAGAAAAACATGAAAATTTTTAAAATGTTTCAAAAAAAAAGTTCATTGGCCTTTGGAAGAAAGAGCGGGAAGTCTTTTGAGGCATTAAAATGTAAAAAGCATAAACTGATTTGAAAGCTTAAAAACTAAGAGAGTTACATATATATTGAAGCTAATTAGTGTATAATTAAAACATGTATTAATTTGGAAAACTAAGGTTGTGACAAATTTGATTTCAAATCATTGTATACTGTCGATGACATGATAGTCAATTTGTGACATAAAATGTTTTACAGCATTTTATTTCCTCAATTACAAAGTTGGGACAAAACGAATGATAATATCTGTATCACTTTGTGGGTAATGTATGCATATTATGGGACATGCAATGGAACCAATGGAATCTAAACTCTATTATTACATTTTTTTTTTTGTGAAAAAATTGGCCCAATAAATAATCGTCTAAAAAATTCTGTCAAACTGGTTTCAATGTTATTTAACATAATTTATAACATTTGACCAATAACAGATGCTGTAAGTCTAAATAATAATGTAAATGACAATAAAACTTTAAACTTTAAAAGTATATTATTAATCTAAATTTGATATTCCTGGAAAAGACTTCAAATAGAAGCTATAACCAAATATGGATTTTTATTATATGTTTAAGACAGTTAAAAACTCAGAGTGGGTCCATATTGAATATGAAAAATAATTATGCCGAATTCAATAAAATACGTTTATGTTTGAGAGCTTTATAAAGCCCATCTCCATATTCGGAAGACGGGGCTTATATGGGAGTTAGATCAAATTATGTCAAACAAATTTTTTTGGATTTATGTAGAAAAATTGAAAAAATTTTTTAAAAAATTGCGTTCAATATGACACACTTATTTTGGCGGTGTATACAAATTTTGCATATTTTAGCTCATCACTTTTTCTTTTCTACTTATCCGATACTGATGATTTTTTACACGATAATGAATTATATGTAGCTGTGTTTTCTGGATAAATTCTATTTATAGACCCGGCAAAATTCGTTTTGCCAAAACAAAATTTTTAAAGGCGTTGCTGGGCCTAAACAAACATCACTGTTGTATTATCGAACGATTTAAATAGATTATAAGTAATTTAAAGTTGCTTTTTATAGGGGATACTTTCCCCTGATCCTATCAGCCCTGCAAAATTTTAAGAATCCCACTGTTATAGCCCGAATTATGTATGGGAGATACCCCTCCCCATGGCCTTATCGACCAACATTTTTGTCATGTAAAACATTTCCTTAAGGAAGTAGTTGTTGTAGCTCTTTAGAAATTTGAAAATCAATCCTATGCATACAACGTTTTGGCAAGTAAAACAGTTCTTGGAGGAAGTCGTTGGAACCAAATTTGAGCACTCACGCTGTTATAATTCTTTAGAATATTATAGGTGGTATCCCTCCTCCTGGTTCTATCGAAATCTTCTTCACCACTTTGACATGGTCCAAAGAATATACGATTCCTTCTTGGCGATATTCAGGGAACGGCAAAGTTGTTTTTGATGGAAAAAATATGGGTCATTTGTATCTGGTCAATGCATCTGGCAATTACTGTTGGGAATTTTGTTATTCTTATCTTGTAGCACTTGTTACTTTGTGAACTATAGATCAAATACATTTTACTATTTTTCACTCTCATATCTGTTCTTTGTATCGTTTTTAGCATGAAATTTATTTGAATATTTTTTTTTAACTCATAAAAAAGAGCATAAAAATTTAGATGAATTTGACAATATGAAAATTTAGTAGAAAAGCGAGATATTTGGTTACTTCAAGCATAAAATATGTATATGTATTACATACACACACAAGATTTATTCATGTGAATGTGTGAATATATGTTTTGTGTGTGTATGGAAATATATTTTGAAACATATGAAAGTGTAAATATTGATTTACATTATTTTTATCATATAAAATGTCAATGAAATAGAAAATGCAATTTTATGATTTTTTCGAAAAAAATCGAGAGCAAATAACGATAGTAAAGTTTAAAGAGGTGCTTAGTTTTTGAAAATGAAATATTAGTTATGAAATCGTAGAACCGCCCGACTACTTAATTCCCTACAACACATTTTTAGTAATTAATGGTTGTTACCAAAAATTAACGAACGATCTTCGTATAAATTTACATTCTAATTTATGGCTTTAGGGTGCAGTATATTATGTTAATAACATTTATTTGTGCGTTTGAAAAGGACATTTTCTGGGGGGATTACATAAGAGTTGGGGAAAATTCCGCTCATCGATTTTCGCTTTAAATTGAACAATTATTAACACTATACTAACATTTATGAGAGTTTAAGCTCTTTAAAGATATATTTTGAGGGGGAATTGTATTGAACTTAAGAGAAATATTTCGCCGCTCTTCGTTTAATTTGGCATATCGTTTCAATAAGCCACATCCTTGGACCAAAAATCAAGATTTCTCTAAAGTAGCGACCTACATTTCGTTCATAAAGTTTACATGGGCAGCCAGTCAGCCAGCCGGTCAGACGGAAATTGTCTCAGAAAATGATACCCCAACCACCTACCGTGGTGTAGGATATTAAAAGGGATTTTTAGATTTTATTAATAAAATTGATTTAAGAGAAAATTTATAGCAAAAAAAAAACTAAAGCATTTTCTTCAACAGGTTTTGATGAAAATTTTTTTAATTATATTTTTTATTTTTGATAAACTTTAAATATTTTTGAATCTCAAAATAGAAAAAGTTATTTTTAATATTTTTATTTGCACTTTCTTTTTTTTCACACAAAATTAGGCGCCCCCGAAAATTATGTTGGTTTTTATAATAATGAAGAAATTTTAGAAAAAAATAAACGAAAACCTGAATTCTCTGAAAGACAAACAACATTTGTTAAACAAATAAATAGCAGCCGATATTAACTGATTGACAGCAGACAGACAGACAGGTGGACGGGCAGACGGACATTTAGAAATCACGCTTACACATGTAAAAGAAGTACACACACACCAAATAGCCACATGACAGCCCCTTTCGGTTTATTGGAGGCATCTTTAAATGTCATTTGGCTAAAAAGAAACCCATTAAACACATTTCAATTTATTTATAACGTACAGTAATTTCTATATATAAAAATTAAAAGATATTTATTTGAACAACTACAACAACATAAACATATGTACTAAACTTAAGCAGATAATCTTAAATTAAAGCTAAATAAATTCAAATACTAGACTTATAACGACTCTTTAATACCCTTCTCTTGGAATAATCCAAATAAATATTTTTTATTTAGTTCGATTCTTTATATATAGAATATTTACTCCTTCAGTTCAAATAGGGGATGATTGTCTTGCCTCCATCTTAAATTCTTTTAAATTTCAGGAAAGGCGCTATAATATTTAACGAGATATTGCTTATCCGAAATACCCTGTTTCGAACTCTAATAGTTGTGTCACTGAAAAGCCTATTGAGATGCCGTCATATATTTAAAATTCTATACTCTTCTACTAGCGGTTAACGACTTATTAGTTTAATACAATTACTAAGCTGGATACCAATTATAGGTTGAATACCAACAAATCTGTTCTGTTTTACTAAGAAGTAAAAAAACGAGGTGGACGGACAGACGGACATAATTAAAACGACAGCAATATATGTAGATCTAAATGAGTCCTTTTGGGTGCTACTCATAGAATGAACAACTTTACTTACCCTCAATTCTTCTTTAATATTGATGTAGGGTATTAAAACATCTCATTGAAAAATAATAAATATTTCTTTTTACCGTCAATGAATCAATATGTTTGATGTCCGATATTTGAGGCCAAAACGAAAATGTGTTTTTGTGTCTTTATAAAATTAGAAAAGATAAAAAGTCAGTAAAATCTACTTCATAACTGGAATCACGAATATATCATAAAGAGAAGTCCAATCAAAATACCTGATACTTGTTAACGACGCTTAAAAATATTTTCAGCATCATTTTCACGAACGATTGCGCAGTTTTTTTTCAAATATTTCTCCCTCCACTTGCTGACAAGTTTTGAACACTTAAGCTCTATATTTCTACTGAAATATATCCCATATGGGATGCAGTAAACCAAGTATCTGTTTTCCACCCTACATGGATTGAGATCATCAGGAATGATTCATTTAAGATCCCATAAGGTTTATATATATTCTTGCAACAAATCAAAATCCGAGACAAAGTCCGCGTGTCTGTATGATTATTGGAAACAAAATACATTGTTGTCATATTGTTATATGCAGTCTTCCATTTCGCATATTAAAGTTATAAACCCAAACAAGTAAAAATGTTATAATCGATCAAGCATGACTATTTAATACCCTACACCACAGTGTTCATTGTAAATGTCTGCTATGAAAAATTAATGAACGACCCTCGTATAATTTGCTTTCCTTATTATTCTTATGTGTGGAATATATTTTAAAGGATTTTTTCTGTAGAGTTATATGGGAATTAGAACAAATTATGCACCGACCCACGTTTAATGTTGCACAGTGGTTTTGGTTTATATTTATCTCTTTTTTTTGACTAAGTATTTCACCGATAAGAAATAATAGATCGATTCTTCTATAATTTGGAATATCATTTTAGAATAATAAAAATTTTAGTTTTGCAAAATTTGGTTAAAACGTTTCACATTTAAGAATTTTATAAGATAAAATCCCATTCTGTGGGGACATAATGGACCGATCATAACCAATTCAATTGGCATCGCCCTTTATCCGAAATAATTATATGAACAGTCAGCCGGACATGCTTATTTCAACTCAGGAAGTGATTCTGAGTCGAATGGTATACTTAAAAGTGATGGTGGGACTATTTTTCTGCCCATTACAAATATCTGAACAAACGCACAATACCCATATGTTAGGGTGTAAGACCAAACATTTAAGAAGATTTAGCTTGAAACAAGAAATGCTTTAATAGTTGGTTAAGATTGACTGTATAACACCCTACACTATTATTTGGGTATAAAAATTATAAATCGATTCTTGTAGAATTTAAATTGTTTTAAAAATTATTTTCTTGATATTGACTCATATGAGAGATTTGTGGCATTTAAGGTGATTTTCAGAAGAATTAATTATTTCATGGCAAACTTTGCTACAGTTTTTTCTAGTTGTGTAAATTTTAGATATATAAAATATTATGAAATTTTCAAGATTTATACACTTCAAGGCGTAGAGGGTCCTAGTGGGAGCTACAGTCAATTGTGACCGATCTTTTTGAAATTGAGCATAGAATTTATTTGCACCAAATTTAAATAAAATATCTGAATAACATTCTTTTGTGAATTTAATGTCACAATTCGAGAGAACATTTGTATGGGAGAATGATTTTAATAAATTTCATCGAAATATGTATAAAATGTCCTCTACCACCACAAGTGGTGAAGGCGTAATACTGTCATTCCGTATAACAAACCCCAAAAGCTTAAATTGTGCTGGAATCTAAATATAAAATTATTTTAACTAAATTTGTCCAAAATAAGTCTTGTGATATTATAATTATATTAATGATGCAACAACTCTTTTTCTTGGTTACCACATTTATGTTTACAATCAATTAGTGAACCAAGTTTTAACACTTTTATGTGAAATTTTGAAATACATAAGAGTTATGAAGTAAATAAAAGCTAAATGTGTAAATTACATATGATCATGTAAAAAGATCTTTTTTAAGTTTAACTAAGAGTAAATATCTCTAAATAAATTAAAATAAGTTCCAAAGATTTCTATCACTTTCATAATAAAAGAAGTGAAATAGAAAAATAACATAAAATAAACTTCCATGTAAATGAGGTGAACTCAAACATCGTAAAGAGATTATAGTTCTTAAGTTCAGTGAATGATTTGCTTGCATATAAGAAGTGAGATCGAAAAGTTTTTAACACTTTTATCCAGACATTATCTGATTTTTGACAGAAAACTTGATTCAGGTCCACATGAAGTGTTGAAAACCAAAAACAAAAAAGCATTTTCAAATTTCCAAGACATCTGGTAGATAAATAGACTGGTTAGATCAGTGCTCGGACCATTTTATACGAGGAGTTCAAAAAGCTTCTGACAGGAACGCTGCTTAAAATTTAGAGGCCAAAATCAGAGTTTTCTAAAAAAATTTTCTTTCTGTATTATTGGATGACGAAACAAATGTTCTGCCAGTTTTTGCAATTTTGTGATGCTGATGCGCGAAGGATAGTTTAAGAAAAGTTTAGAACTTTCCCAAAGTTTAGGACTTTTCCAAAAAATTCTTAGTATGGCAAGCAATATGTAGTTGTGGCAAAAGAAGCCAATTATTTGTAAGAACAAAAATGCTGCTGCCATTCATAAGACTTTATAAGGGCCTCACTATGGCTAACAAACCTTTTATTGGTACAAGATCAATAATGTGGTATTTTTACCAAGAGGGGAAAGTCCTCTTAACTGCCTGAAGTTAAGGCCAGTGGAGAGATATTGAGCTCTTGTTAAAAAGAATGGAACACCTAGAAAAGGCACAGTAACAGAAAGCCTTATTTAAACGTTAATGGAAGGGTTTCAGAAAAGGTTCCGAAAGCACTAGTGATTAAAACTATAAAAATGTAATTATTTTTATAAATTGTAATAATAACTTTAATTAAATAAAAGAATTAAACTGTAAAATTGGTGGTTTCGTTATTATTAACATATATGTATGTTAAGAATTTTTTTCATCCCACTCCCAGATATTTTAAATATATCTAATTTTTATCATACAATTATAAATATGCAATAAAATAATTTATACGCAAGTAAAATTCTCAAAAATTTTAACGCCCTTTTAATTAAAATCAAAAAATCTCATAATCATATTAATTTAAATAAAATTTTATTATGCAAAAGAGTCTAAATCATAACAATTAGTTGCCAACACATAAACATTTAAAACCCTATAAATATTTAGAAATAAAAATTATTTCACTTTATAGAGCAAAAAAAATGTGAAATCAATAATTGAAATGTGAAGCTAAAATATTCTGAAACATTTGAAAAAAATCAAAAAAATCGTCCCTGTGCTGGCAAAAGTTCCTATGTAAAAATTTTCGAAAAAAAAAATTTTGTTGCATTTGAACTTTAAAAGTTTGAAAAATTTCTAGCAATTTTATAAGTTTGAAAAACTTAAAAATTTACAAAAATTATGCAATAATATGGAAGTAAAATAAATTGAACCAACAAAATTGCCCCTGGAAAATTTTCTTTATTTTTTCCAAAATACGTCGAGAATTTTGTTAAATTTCTGACTACATATTGCTACATTCATAAAACTATACATTAGTAAACAAATTTTTAAAAATGGTATTACACCTAAATGTCTCTCCTGAAAAATTACAAAAATTTACATAGGAACTTTTGACGGCCTAGTGACGAAATAATGAACTAGAATAGAATTGAAATAAATAATTATAATTATTATTAAATACACGTACAATTGCATTTTCAAGCAAAATAAAAGCGGAACCTTCATATGGAAAAATTAAATAGAATAATTAAAATCTGTGAAAAATTCAAATAAATTGTAATATGAAACGTATTTAAATATATATGAAATGATATATGTATTTTTTTTATATAAAAACAACTACAATTACAAATGAAACTTTAGAATAGAATTTCTATTTTAAAGAAGAAAAAATAATAATAAATGAAAACAGAATTTGATAATAAATTTTTATTATTTATAATTAAATGTTGAAAATTAATTAAGTATACAAAATGCAATAAAAATATAATTAAAATGTTTGAAATAAAAAAAAACAACAACAACAAATTATATAATAAAACAATAAAAATTTTAAATAACTAATAATTATGAAAACACAAAAGAAACAAGAGAGAAATAAATTAAAAAATAATAATAAAATTTAAATATTTATGAAAAATTAAACCAACAAAAAATTTGAGGGAAATTTTGGTGATTTTTCTAAATTTGAAATATTCAAAAAATCACTGTGAATTATGGAATAAGAAAAAGAACATATTGTGAATGATAATATTATTTTATAAAGTCATTTAAAGAGTGACATCGAGAAATTCTTAACATATATATTTTAGCAAAAACAAAGCCACTAAATTTACAGTTTTAATTTAAAATCACCACTGAAGAAATTATAAACCATTTTCGGAAACCGTTTTATTAACGTATTTAGAGGATTTTCTATCACTTTGCTCGAACATTTCTGTTTAAAATCTACCACACTTTTGGACACTTATTCAAATCTCTTCTAACAAGAGCCTAAAATCGCTCCACTGACCTTAGCACCGGACAGTTTGGAGAATTTGGCCCTCTTGAAACAAATACAAATTATTGTATTGTTCTAGGGATAATTTGCCATAGTGACAGAATGCCAAGTCAGACCAAAAATAAGGCAGCCTTTTTTGTAAACTTTCCTTAATGTAAATTTCGATGTTATTGGAAACAATTGTAACAACTAATTGACTTCTTTTGCCGCAACAGCTTATTGCTTGTCATACTAAAACCTTTTTAAAGCTTTTGGGTTCTAAACTTTTCTTCAGCATTCCCTCGAGCATCAGTAACATAAAATTTTTGACCAGGTAGTTGTTAAAATCGGACAATTATTTTAGGCGTCAGAAAGTCTCTAATAGAAATACAGACTGACAGGGAGGTAGATGTAGCTAAATCGACTCTAATTAGAAAATAGAATTTAAAATTATTTTTTTAATTTTATAAGTAATAACGTGATATATTGTGAATGACAATAAAGATTAAATTCACAAATAATTCACAATAATTCAAAGTTCTCAGTTTTTTATCGCTTAATAGTTAATTTTACGATTTGCTGGTTTATTTTTAAATATTAAAAAAAATCGAAATCATTACCAAAAAATTATATGTTATTAAATAATTTCAGCAGCAGTGAGATAATTATGCAACAAATTTAGCAAATAAACACAATTTTTATAATAAATAATTTAAAGTGGAAAATTTTTCAATAATTCATGAAATTCATTTACAAAAAAAAAAAGGAAACTAAAACTAAACAAATTATCACATTCAATGTGGAATAATAAAAATTAAACTGAAATTCTATTTAGAAAATTAAATATTTTCTAAAAATAAAAATAAAAAAACAAAACAAAAAATAATTCCGAAAACGGAAGTGATAAAAGAGAAATTTGGAATTAAACAAAAAAGAAGAAAAATTATAATAAAAACTGGAAAAACAGCAATAAAATAGTGAAATTGTTACAAAAAAAAAGATAATGAAAAATCATAATCTACTGGATGGTTCGATGGAGTCAAGTAATTATAGTGCAACAACAGCAACAATGTGTTTAGCAAATAATTGTAGCAATGGCAATAACAACAACAAAAATAATATTAAAAACAATATTACATCTATAAGCCACCCACACAATCATAATAACAACAATAATATTATGGCTTACAACGGAAACGGAAATGCAAACGAATTCCAGAACAACAACAATAACAATAGCATCAGTAATAACAACAATATTATAAGCTCTAACTGTAATAATATTAGTAGCAATAACAATAACAATAACAATAACAAACCTTAACAAATGCTATCAGCAACAATTCTACCTTAACAACCAACAACAGCAATAATATATTGGGGACAACATCAGCAGCATCATTGTCATCATCCTCGTCATCAACAATAGCAACAACATATTCTTGTTTAAATTCTATAAATTCAATAATGCCAACAGAAAAATTATCAACAGCAACAAAAACAACATCAGCCATGGCACCAACAATTGTATCGTCAATTACCACAATGCAAACAACAAACAAATCAACAACCACACCCACCTCACCGCCTATAAGTCTGACCACAAATGGCCATCATCAGCAGCAACAGCAGAAACAACAAAAGCAACAGCATCATCATAATAATCGACATCACCAGCATAATCAGCAGCATACGCAACAGCAACAACAACAGCTTTATCCATCGATAACACCAACATATTGGCAACCAGCACCAAATCCAGCCCCATATTTAGTTCCAGGTAATTAGTAGCTACGGAACAACAACAACAATAACAATAAAATTTGCTATACACGTGAGAGTTTATAATCTACAAATGACTCCCACTCTCCTTCTCTTAACAAACACATTAACTAATACTTATACCCCTGAACATTCTCCTACTTATATATAATTCATGCATACACAAATGTTACCAATACTTAACGGGATTTAAATTAGAGGGTGGAATTAAAAGTCGATTGGAAATATATTTATAAATCAGTATTTAGAAATCAGTTCAGTTTTAGTTCAGTCTAGTTCAATTCAGTTATTAGTTCAATTCTGAGTGCAGTTCTCAGTTCAGTTCCAGTTCATTTCTAGTTCAGTTCTAGTACAGTTCTAGTTCAGTTATATTTAGTTCTATTCCTTGAGTTCTAGTTCATTTCTGGTTCTTGAGTTCTAGTTCATTTCTGGTTCTTGTCCAGTTCCAATTCACTTCTCAGCTCAGTTCTTAGTTCAGTTCAAGTTCTAAATATTAAATTTGTATTAGAATTTGAAATTTTCACTGAGAATGTTTCTTTAAATAACTTTTAGGTCTGCTATTGCATAACTGTAAACAAAGTTTTCCAGTGTCCTATAAATGATTAACCGTACACCTGTATGTGTGTGTGTGTCTGTGTGTGGAAGATTAAACTTTATTATTGTTTATAAAGAAAATAGCAAAAACCCAAAATGCTAATGAACCGAATAGAATTTAAATCGAGTTTTTTTTAGAAAATAAAACAAAACAAAATGTCACCATTGTTTTAACGGTAAATTAAAACAGTTAAATCAAATACTTACAAATGCAGGCATATTTTCAGTTAATTGACTTAAATAAACAACATTGATCGATTATTTGCAATTAATGTATTGAAAATAACTGAAATTCAAATAAGTTTTATTTGATTATAAATTAAAAATTTCGATTTTATTTAAAATTTTTGAAAATTTTAGAAATTTTATTTTTAATTTTAAAATTTAAAATACTAATATTTTTATCTCCCTGTCTTGTATTTGCAGGTATGTTTTCTATGGTATTCGAATCAGATAAGTATTTTTTTAATTAAGTGAAATAAATTTATCCAAATCAATAATTTCATTCAATAATAAAAATATTTCAAACTTCCAAAAAAATTGAACATTTTTCGAAATAATTAATTTGAACTAAAATCTATTTAATCCATTTTCGAACTTTAAAATTCGAAAAATATTTTATGCTGAATTTACGATGCAAAAATTAATTTAAATCAATTTCAAAACATTTAACAGACATTTTTATATGTCTGTCGTTGTGTCTGTCTCCATATGCAGAAGTCTCTTTTTCCAAAATATTCATAAATATGCAGCTAACTGAACAAATGAATGAATGAATGACAGACAGACTGACATGTCTAACTCAATATTGAGCTATTTGTAGAAGTACAATCAGAACAGTGGGGCAAGAACACTTTATCTTGAAAAATTCAGGTTCTTACTAAAAATTGAATTTTTCACTGAAAATTCAGTCTGTATTTGAATTTGAACTAGAACTGAACAAGAACTAAATTAGAACTGAACTAGAACTGAAGTGAAACTGAACTAGAACTGAAAAAGAATTATTTAGCTCTTTTTGATAATTAAACTAAACTCAATAACTCGTCTAAAAGATACTAAATTTCAGAAACATTTCATTCTCTCCACATTTTTCCATTTTCTAACCCATGGTGCAATAGACTTTTCTTAGAAATTCATAAGCAAATTTTTCTATAGCGAACATGTAATAATTATTTGAATTTATTATGGTTAAATTCAAATTATTTAATACTTCTACCACTAATCAAACAACAAATTACCGTTATTATACAAAACATAAAATTTGTTATGAATTAGTTTGCCCCCCCCCCAACCCGAACTTCAGGGTCTCGACATCGAATCATACACAAACACATTCGTAATATGAATATAAATTTATTTACTACATTTATGACTCCGCATGCAAATGAAAATTTTATGATTATAAACGTGTATTATGGCCACGTTAATATATTTTAGTATTTTTGGCTAAAAACATTGACTTTTAATAAGAATAAAATGAAAAACCGAAAAAGAAAAAATGAAAACAACAACAACAATTGATTTAAATTCTCATTTGGTGTGTTTTATTGTAGCGACAAAATTTAATTTCATTTCTGATGGAAACAAAATTGTATTTTTTGTTATTTGAAAAATATTTGAACATGAATTTAATGAGAGTTTATTGGGTTTTATTTTGTATAAGTATGATTCAAACTAATATGATATTTGTTGAGTTTAATTAGACAAGTCACTTAAATTATAAATTCAGAAATTGGACCTATATTTCAAAAAATTTTGTATGCCTAATCCTAAGGTGTAATCCAAGTGATGTAGAGAAGTACAATCATAACTGCTTTTAAAAACAATTTCTCAATGGTCATCGAAGGCCTATATCCGAAAGCCATACCCATAAAAAAACACTAGTAAACTTAATTTAGACCCTCTTCACTATATAAATCTGGCCCATTTCAGCTATTTTCATACACACCAGGAAGAATTCATATACAAACAAGTAAGAATACTATGCCGAATCTTCAATACCATCCACCACAAATTCCTGAGAAAGAAATGCATTATGTTACCTACATGTACAGTATATGTACATACACTCTCGCATATACACTAACAAACGCATGCAATATATAAACATTTTTCTGAAATATAACAAAGGATCTTTAATCTTATATTTTGGTCCATAACTTTTTTCTACTACACCGATATTGATAATTTTTGGAATAATAATGAGGTACACATTTCTTGATATTAATTTTAAAATGACGATTTATAATTGATTTTACAAAGTTCTTCTCTAGAATAAGGAGGTGGTGCCAATTATTAATCTATATCCCTTAACATACTGAACCGATTTCACTTGTTTTCAATAGAAAACTTTCTTGACTATAAGAAATGCTCAGGCCTCAAAATATTCAATGAAATTCATTTAGATCTGTCAATTATTTCAAACAACAACAGACACACAAAAGGAGTAAAACCATTCGGCTCTTCGATGATTCCTTCTTAGCATTACATACGGAATGACAAAGTTAATATGGTTGTAGTGTTGCAGAGTAAAAAATTTATTTTATTTTAATATTCAAATTTTGTAGAACTTTTATAACCCCATATAAATAGATGACACAGCCCATAAACT
The DNA here is from genome assembly GCA_004302925.2 of Cochliomyia hominivorax. Classification (NCBI taxonomy): domain Eukaryota; kingdom Metazoa; phylum Arthropoda; class Insecta; order Diptera; family Calliphoridae; genus Cochliomyia; species Cochliomyia hominivorax. The sequence goes on from PYHX02000158.1 coordinate 18,250,835, forward strand.
AGGCACGTACACACATATATACAACACACACTCTCACACCGTTATATATTTTTCTATATTTTATTTTCCAAGCCCAACTAAATGGCCAGAAAATAACTGAGAGAAAGAAAATAAAAACGTAGGAAAAAATCAAATATGCACACAGAAACAAACAAATGAAAATATAATAAACGAAAAAAATAATAATAAAAAATATGTAAGATACAACAACAAGAACAAAAACAGTAAACAGCAACTACAACTAAAACAAGCATATTTGTCAATTGAGGGCATAAATGCAAAATGACAATGACAAAAGTTCACAAAATTAGCAATAAGCAACTACAACTACATCGATACACACATGCATACATACATGCATAAACATGTTATGATACTAATACAAGTAAGAAATACAATTTTACCCAAAAACAATATTGAAGTAGGAACAAATTTGAAAACAAATTGGTAAAATGTATTTTGTAATTTTTTTTTTTCGTTTTTGGAAACCCCAGAGCCAATCAAACATCCTAAATACAAATTGTTGTAAAATTTGATATTTTTTTCTTTTACTTGAACATGAACTAATAAAATAATAGAATGAATAGAAATTTTTATTTGTGGCTTATAAATTTTATATAAAATGACATGGAGTATTTTTTGAATACCCTACATTATGATATGGTAATGAATGGAGTTTAACATTCCATGTGTAACAACAAGTAAAAATACTTTAGAGTAAAAAATCTGAAAAATGTCCATATGTCTGGCGGTAAAATAAAATCTTAAATTCATAACGCTAAATTCAAAACATGGAATCCAAATTAATTATTATTTTACTTAAAAGTTATATGCCGATGTTTGATACTACATCAAAATTCATTGGAAATAAACCTTACCGAATTCAAAAAATTATTTGTCGCTGCATAATGTGAACTGTGTAGTTGGGGTGTAGTTGGTGACCCTCCAAAAGTGGGCAGCTCTGTAATGTAGTTTTAAAAATTCGCAAGAAACAGTTATGAATTTAAACAAAAGAAATTTTGTATATGGATCAGAGGTGTCCACCCACTCTACTATATACTTGCTTTTGTGTGAGTAGCTTAATTGAAATTGTTGATAGAGTAAAAGTTGTTTATAGTATATATGTGAAATAATCTGAATTTGTAGTCTAACAACGAGGTGTATGAAATCTGTGTTAAACATTTATTTATTATGTTGATATTCAAGTCGAAACAACTTTTAAACCTATGTTAACCTTGTTTTTTAGTTTTTTTAAGTAAGCGAGCTCAATAAAGTTCCTAATTTTTCCCTTAAAAAGTTATATTTATCTGAAGATAGAACTTTTAAAAAATATGAGATTTTTCTAAAAGTGTGGCAACGTTATATAAATAATAAAACATGTTTTTGCTCCTAACTTTTTAAGTTTTAAATTTTATTATAAAGAAATTTTGACGTTAATACGTTGTCAAGTTCTCAAGTTGTAAAAATGAAATCATAATAAAATTATATCTAATATAAAGCTACAAATACAATAAAAGACTCAAAAAAAATATATTCTGCCAGAAAGCCCTTATAATGACAGAGCGATCATTTCAGTGAAAAAGTAAAATTTTTAAAATGGATTTACACTGATAGAGATTTTGGCTATTTCCGCATTTAAAAGTGGGATTCTTTTTAATTCTATGATTTAGAAACAATATACATATATATTGATATATTACATATATGTATTCTAATGAAGTTTCAAGTAAACATTGTTATTCGTTTTGATCTGATTACAAATTTATTGACAAAAAATTTTAAATAAAATTATAAAAATCTTAATTTTATTTTTAACCTCTGAGAAGAATTATCTACATCCGTCAGTCTGTTGTTGACACGATCACATTTGCAATGAAATTTTACCTGGATGTTTTTGAAAACTGAAAAGTTTCCTATTTAGACCTGTTTTAGACCGATATCTGGACCAACCAGATATAACTCAACACTTTGATGTACGATAATGACTAAATGGATTATTTAATTTTCATGAATATTGGCACTCTGTTATAGACTTTAGTGACTATAAAATTTCTGGATATTTCAAAGGTTCCGATATCCCTTTTATATACCAAAAATTTAATATCCCATATACGTATAACTAATACAGGAAATATCATGTAATTTGGCATATGAATAGAATTCTGACAGCACATTATTTTAAACTACAAAATTTGTGGATGGAGCACGGAGGAGCAGTATTCTCCTAACAAACGCAACTTCTAAATTGTAGCAGACATCTGGAAATGTTAGATAAAATTTAAGAAATTTGAGAATTAAATAAAGACTTTATAACAAAATAATTTACATTTCAGAATTTCGGGTTGGATACAGGGGAATGATATCCTCCTTATAAATAATAATATTTTCAATATCTACAATGTTACAGGAATTCTAAAGAAATGTTGCACATGTATGAAGCAATAATATTATAGATTACATTATTTGGTTATCAGACCCTTTATATGCAGATTTTTCAATATTTTCCTATAATTATATCTAAATCGAATGTGGTGGAAGGTATTAAAAATTTGACATATGCAAATATAACATTCTTACTTCATTTTTTATATCCCACACCATCATAGGTGGTGGCGATGCAGATGTTTGTTAAAGCGTCAGGAAAAAATTAGTCCTACCACCAGATGATTACCTTATCGACCCAGAATCACTTCCCTTAGTTGATTGAAGCACGTCCGTTCTGCTGGTTGTCCATATTAAAGTTTTTTTCGCAAAGTTTTGGCCAGGACTAGCAATTGTTATGACAGTCAGTTATCTTATAGAATTGCATATAATGTCACCTCGTAAGAAGTTTTAGCCAAAAATTCCTATATAAACGATTTTAATAAATTTTGAAAATAAGGTTTTGATTCCTATAATCGATGCGCCAATTATACGAGGATCCTGCACTATTTTTTACAGTCTAAACCAAACTTCCAACTCATAATCCTACATTACATGATATTGTAATATATTATCCAGCTATGAGATTTAAAAACATTTTGAATTAAACGAGGGTAGATTTCATAATTTCCCATTTACCCTACAGGAAATTTTTACGCATTACCATACACATGTTTGCATTTTAATATATCTAAGCATAATATGGAAGGAAAATACGGGGCTCTTCATATTTTTTCTCAGCAGAATTTACAATCACATGTGGTGTAAGTATATTAAAGACCGGCTTGAGATTATAACATTTCTATCTTTTTTTAAATTCTGAGCTGACAAAAATCGGAGGTGCCAATCTTTACTGGAAAAGTTAGAACTTTTACTTTAAGAAAAAACTATAATAAAAGTGTTCAGTAGTTCTAAATTTAAAGAACTATTTTCAAAAGAAGCTTTTTAAGAAAACTGTGCTGAAGTGCATAGAAGATAGATTTTAGAGTAATTCCACAGGGATTTTACACCTTCAAGATAAATCTTTTATTTAGTGAAGTAACGCTTCTATATTTCTTAAATTATTCTGAACTTCCTTTAAAGGGTATTCAAAATTCGTTACATTCTTATTCGTTTTATACACATTTTATGTTATTGTTTTTCATTTATATTATTTTTTGAAATTTAGCTTTGGAATACAATAAAAACAACAACAACTAAACTCAGGTGTTTTTTCTCTCTCTATTTTATTTATTTTATTTAATAAACTTGTGTACAAGTGAATTTTTGGGTAAACAGTTTGTTATTTTATTCTTGTTGTTGTTGTAGTCATTTTAATGTTTTTTGTCATTGTGTTATATTTTTTTAACAGACACTGAAAAAAAATGAAAAGAGAAAAAAATTGAAATAAATAAAATAAGTAAACATGTGGTTATTAAATAAATACACATACAGAAAATCACATACAAAGATACAAATAAATAGAAATGTGATAGTATAAGTTAAAATGAGTTTTTATTTAAAAGTACACACACACTAATGCATTTAAACTGATATATAAAAATGAATTTATATTTCTTTAGGTTGATTTTTGAAAAAAAATAATTATTTAATTTTTTAGTTAGTGAATTGAGTTTTTTTTTTTTTTTTTTTTTGAGAGAAGTAAATTAACACCTTTTAAGTAAAAGAATTCCAACGTGATTGAATAAATTAATAAAATAATACAAAATTTTGGAGTTTAAATGGTGATTAAGTAATTCGCTTAAAAATACGAAAAAAATAATTATATTTGTATTTTAAGAGATTTAACTCTTTTACATCTTCATATAAAAGAGAATTCTACCATTAACTTAATCATGTTTACATCAGCTATTTAAAAAGTAAACATCTTGTTTTGGAACCGCTTTTTTTATATGTACATATTTCCACATTTCATTTAGCACTTCAAACAATCAATCGAATATTCTATATAGAAACCAATAAAAAGGCATAGTCAGTCAAAAACAACCCTACACGATGTAGAGACTGAAATCTTACACGCTTGAATAAAACTATAGTTATGATATTAACTGTAATTTGAGCTACATTCGAAAACAGGTGTATTTAATAGATCATCGTTCATATGACAGTGTATTTTCATATACACTCAACCGTATGGACGGACGGACTGACACGATAATTATTAAAATTATGAAACAAGAAAAAACAATGTGAAATTAGTTAAAATAGATAATAATTTAACTTTTTTCAATTATAATTTTACCCCATAGAGAAATGATATTAATTTAATATTGTGTCACAGTAAATACAGTTACAGTCTTAAGATATAAATTCTTGATTTTTACTACTTAAAAAGCAATTTTTAAAATTTATCGTTATATAATTCTAATATATACAATATTATTTTAGCACGTGCGTTAAAACCTTTAATTTAAACTAAATGAAGAAAAAAATTTTCAACCTCAAATCAGCCATTTTCAACATTGATTTTTCGTCATATTTTTTCTGTGTGATTAAAATGGAAATAAATCTATAACTTCCGCACGGCTACTCTAAATTTAATAAAATTTTACAAAAATATAAATGAGATACAGGCAATTTTTTGTTTTGAGTTCGGACTTTAAGAAGCTTAAAGGGGATGATCCATAGGTATACAAAGTTCAACTCCTCGGGTTAAACAATTTTTTAAGAATTCAGAACATAATAGTTTGAAATATATTTAAAATAAATACTTTGTGACCACTCTTGGCTGTGGACTGGCTGTTCCATAGTTACTGATTTATTTTCATCTCATTAATCATTTGAAACACTGCGCAAAATTTATTTAAACACTCAGCCAGACCGACGGACGGACAGTGTAAAATTAATGCAAGAATTGATCTTGTAAAAATTGTTACAATTTCTGATGAATTATAGTCTTTTCTACTTATGAGTGTTGCCAACTGTTCTTCATGTAGCTCACAGAGACTCAAAGTAGAATTCCATAACAACAAAATTTATTTATTCACTTAATTAACATCACGATGTGAAAATTAATCATAACGTATGAAGAATTAGGAAAAAATAAATAAATCTTATTAAAATAATTTTATTTTGTAAATTTTATAAAAAAAACAATATTTAAATACACCATCTGAGTACATAAGTATTCTGAAGTGACTGCAATTCATATAATAATTAAAAAGTAAATCATATGATTTTTAAAGTTAAATGAACTTCTGAAAAAAAATATTATTTTAATGATAAACTTTTTGTGGAAAAATTTGACACAAGATACATGAAAGGATATTGGATTACAAAAAATATTTTGGAGATCATTTTTTAAGTTTTAAACTTGTTATAAATTGCATTGGATCAAGTGCAAAAGATCAAAATTTACAAAGCAAAACAAACAACTAAGAATGCTTTATTCGGCTACTCCGAAATTTTCAATACCCTCACACTCCAAGACGTTACAATAAAGTATACGGAAACCCTTAAGATGAAAGTATATATTTGGCAATAATTTTTTTTTACTGAACCTGATTTTGATAATTTGTCTTCTAATTTGTCGATTTATAGTTGACAATTTTACGAAAACTTTTTTGATTTAATATCTCTTCACCAATTTTAGTGGCCTGAGGGTATAAAAATACATAGTTTACCCTCTTTTTACCCCAACAAAATTTTTTCGCTAAACATATATGTATAAAAATCTTCAATTTATCACTATTTTAGTAATATTGACATTATCTAAATAATTGCATATCTACATACTACAACAATTCTAATTGTTGACATTTTGTAAATAATTGTAAAATGTATATAAATAATCAAAATATGTAAAAAACTTTAAAACTCTTTAAATATAAATTTTATTCAAAAATAATTTATTCGATTTTCAAATACATTCAATTTTACATTTCCTATCAAAATGTTGTAACTTTGTCAGCAGCAAAGAAAAAAAGATCAAGAAAATGCTAATTTAATTTTTTAAAATTACATACAAAGAAAAAGTAAAATATTGGAGAAGAAAAAGAGTAAATTTCCAAAAAATTTCAATCTGTTTCAATATCACAATTTAAAAAATGTTTACTTAAAAATGTAAAAATTACCTTTTTACATCATCCAACATTACAATCCAAAATAAACTTTAAACTAAAACTTTTCTGGGAAAATCAAAAAGCTGTAAATGATTGTGATTTCAGAACTGAAACCTGCCAACAAAATTGCGAAAAGGGAAATTTTACATTTAAGAAATGAGAACTTTCAAACTAAACGTTTTCTTTCTGTCAAAAAATAAAATCTATGATGAAGAGTTTTACGTGATCCAAGATCTCACAAAAATAACATATAAAATTTTACTTCGTCATCAAAATCGTATGTTAAACAACAAATGATATTTGTTAAGAATACAAATACAAACATATATGAGAACACACACACATACATCATAAACACATATGTATATGTGTAAATGCATTTGTATATGACATTTCCTGTGTTACATATGAACATGAATTTTCTTTAAAATTGCACACATTTTGAATTTTGAATTGTTTGTAATTTTGGTTTGTTGTAATGTTGTAAGTTGTTTCTTTACGTTTTGGTTGTTGCTTCCGTTTTCTGTCTTTTATGTTCTTTTACTGCGACATATAGACATAACCAGATAGACACACTTCCATATATACAATTCATACGATTTATTTAAAATTTATTTAGCTTTCTTCTTTATTTCCTCCACCATTTTCAAGAAATGAAAATGGAAAATGTAGATTTTGGCTTAGAAGCAGAGTTCGAAAACTATTAACTGATTAAATAATTTTTCAAAAGTATTTTAACAAAGAGATCTGTTAATTTCCAGTTCATTTTTAGTTCAGTCCAAGTTCAAGTTCAGTTTAGTTCAGTTCTAAGTTCAGTTCTAGTTCAGTTCTAGCTCAGTTCTAGTTCAGTTCTGGTTCAGTTCTAGTTCAGTTCTAGTTCAGTTCTAGCTCAGTTCTAGTTCAGTTCTAGTTTAGTTCAAGTTCAGTTCCAGTTCAGTTCTGGTTCAGTTCTAAGTTCAGTTCTAGTTCAGTTCAAGTACAGTTCTAGTTCAATTCAAGTTCAGTTTTAGTTCAGTTCTAGTTTAGTTCTAAGTTCATTTCTAAGTTCAGTTCTTGTTTAGTTCTAGTTCAGTTCAAAGTTCAGTTCTAAGTTCAGTTCTAGTTCTAATTCAGTTTTAGTTCTGTTCTGGTAACTCTAAATATAGCAATCATTTCAGTTCTCAGATCACTTATCAGTAAAACTCTCAGTACAGTTCTTATTACAGCTCTTTGTTAATCTCTCAATTCAGATAGCTGGTAAGCTCTCAATTCAGTTCTACATTATTTTTTAGTTTTTGGTTCATTTCTCAAGTCAGTATTCAATTCAGTTAAACTCACTGTAAGTTCAGTTTTAAAGTAAATTCACTTCTTCCCAAGTCAGTTTCAATTCTAAGTTCGAATATCGTTTCAATTATAATCTCATTTCTTATATCAGTTTTCATTTTAACTCTTACATCTGTTAGACTTAAGTTTCAGTTTAGTTGTGGTTGAGTTTCGGAATCATTCCTTCCAGTATCTGCTTCTATAATATGTACATGTGTCTTACTGTCACTCCGTTACTGTCTGTAATTGTCTATGAGAGTAACTCTAACATTTTGTTAGTATTTGTTGCCTATTTGATATGCAACATTTTGTATAAATTTTTTTTTTGTGTTGTTGAAGACAACAATGTGACGTGACAGTTTTGTTTTCTTGTGATGTCTAATGTTGGTGACATGAAAGTTACGTGACGTAATGTGTTACGTTAACATTTTATTCATCAGATACTTACACACATACAACAAATAAAGAATATATTTCTACTCATCTTTTAATAATTTTTTTGTGGTTTGAAAACTCATACCACTAATAATGTTTTACCCCAAATTTTTGTAAAGTTAACTTTTTCTTGGATTAAGCCATAAAATCCAAAATATTACGTAGGACGAGAAGCAATCTAAGAAATGATATTTTGATGATGCCATGGAAAGAAAATAGAGAAAAGAAAATGTTTTTTCTTTTGAAACAGTCTAAAATAAATGTAAGAATTTCTTATAAAATAATCAACTTAATAGAAATGACAACCACTTTTGACACCCTCAACACTTGATGGTAGTAAAATTTGATATTTTACTATTTGGGTTCTATTTAACTTAAAGTAAAATTTTTTAAAATTAAATTTATTTTATTCATAATTTAGATTAAATTTTGTAAAATTTTCTTTAATTCATGAATAAATAATTTCCCCAGTTCACTTTCCTTTACCAGTCACTTGAATACACAAAATTTATGTTTAAGCCACTTGTGTGATTTTAATACTCCGATGTCGATTCAAGTGTATTTTGAATTTTTATATGAAACGGAAATAAAATAAAAAATACAAATATTTTTTTTCGCTTACAAAATTTATACAAGAACTGAAAAGTCTTTGGGAGAATTTCAAAACTGAATTAAAATTTATTTAAAATTGCATTTAAATCACGCTAACGGATTTCTTACTTCTTAATTCCTGTACAAAAATTTATAGGGCTCCCAAAGTATGCATTCATATGCAGTTTTTAATATAATTTTTATGATTACAGAAGTATGTTTGTGACCCAATTTTTCATTTTTGAGTTGAATTTCATACAAAATTTTCAAGTGCCCACATCTGTAGAACATTCCTTTTTCTATATATTTCGCTTATTTTTCAGTGAAAACGAATTTAAAGGGGCTGCTTTTCAAAACGAGAAAATAAATTATTTTTTCGAAAAATAAAAAAAAATAAAAAAAAAAAATAAAAAAAAAACTTTTGTAGATGATTTTCATTTCATTCTTTTTTTTAAACTTTTATATATAAAAGTAAATTTTTACAACAAAACCACAATTGAAGGTTGTTTACTGCATTGGAAATTTAAAAATATTGTTGGTTTTCTTTAAAAGTGGTTAAATAATAAATAAATAAATTTTTAAAAATAAATCAGTGACTAAATCGTTATCGTTTTATAAATTTTATTAATATCACGAATTACAAAATAATGACATTATAATACAGGCACAAAAACAAATACTGATTTCACCGGATCTTCGATTACCCAGAGCCACAAATATATATAAAAAATTTTATTTACTTTATATAATTCCTATTCACGAATGATTTGAAAAATAACAAAAACAAAGCAAGAAAAAGGTTTAAAAAGAAACAAAGGTAAAACTTGCCAGAATGGGAACTAGAACAGAACTGGTGCTGAACTACTGCAGAACTTAACAGAAATAGAACAGAACGAGAACAAATATAGAACTGAACTAAAACTAGACTAGAACCGAACTAGAACTGAACTAAAACTGGACTAGAACCGAACTAGAACTGAACTAGAACCGAACTAGAACTGAACTAGTAATGAATTAGAACTGAACTAGAACTGAACTAGAACCGAACTAAAACTGAACTAGAACTGAACTACAACTGAACTAGAACTTTACTAGAACTGAACTAAAACTGAACTAGATCTTAACTATTACAAAACTAGAACTGCACTAGGACTGAATTAGAACTTATATAGAATCTGATCTGGTATCTGAACTAGAATTAGACTATAATTAAACTAGAACTGAACTAGAATTGAACTTAAATCTGAAATAAGAACCTGAACAAACTGAAGGAAAACTAAGTGAGAATGTAAAGTTTAATTTGAACTAAAATTTGCTTTTTAACCCCGAATTTAATTCTCGGATTAAACCTGAAAAGATCTAAACTAGAATCAGAAACTTGTCCATAGTCTGAAGTGTATCATGAAGCGGAATTTTAACTAAAATCTCAATTAGATTCTAAAGTGGAATCTGAATTAAGATTTGGACTAGAATTTTAAATAGAACACAAAGAAGAATCTCAAGTGAAATCGGAACGAGAATTAAAACTGCAATTGAACTATAATCTGAAATAGTATTTTACCCAAAATAAGATTTGAATCAAAACTAGAATCCTTATAAGAGTCTAAAATCTTAATTAAATCTACCAGAATTTGTTCCAAAATATGAATTATTGTCTGAGGTAAAATCTAAAAAAATTCTAAACCAGAATCTCAACAGAAATCTGATCTAAAATTCAGAATATATTTTGAAATAAAAACTGTTATGAAATCTAAACTAGGATTTGGATTAGAACTTGAATCTGAAACAAAACCTGAACACAACTAGAATTTGACCTAGAATCTTTACTGGAATCTGAAGTATAATCTTGGCATGAGTCGGAACTAGAAAAATACTTAAAACTGAATGAGAACCTGAACTAGAACTTAAAAAATTATTTGTTTCAAAATCATCTGACCTTTTGCACTTCAGCATAACTCCACAAGTGATAAATAAAAATATATTTAGCATACTTTTAGGTAAACAAAGAGAGCAAAAATGTTATTCTATTTTCTCACAAAGCAAATATGTTTTTGATTTCATTATTTCCATCTGTCACCCACAAACAATAAAAGCACTTTGTTTAAAAATAAAATCTAAACACTGAGTAAAATAAAAGAAAATAATATAAAATATGGACTTAACTTAATGAATTTAAATTGCACTTCAAGAAGAAGAAGAAGAAAGAAAAAACAACAGAAAATAAAAAACAACAACATTTGTTTGCAGAAAATTCTTCTTAAGATAAAAAGAATTAGAAAATAGAGAAAAACAAATCTACAATAAACAAAAACTACATACTGAGAGTTGTTTTATAAACTCCAAGTGCTCTGAAGTTAACTATTTTCAACAACCTACAAGTTCCTGATGCCAGAGAAGGAAGGACAGATAAGGGAAAAATAACAAGTTGGCCAAGAAAAATACTTCATTTAATCAACTTCAATAGAAAAGGATAAGAAAATAAACAAACACGGAAGAGTATTTGGTCGATTATAAGTTCCTGGGTTGAAGGGAAGTAGCGAAGAAAGAGGGGGAAGCAAGAGTTGAATTTATGTGTTAGATAAATCTGTTTGATTTTAGAAAAATAAATTTGTAAAGAAATGGAATTAGAAACAGTGAACATTTTCAAAGAAAGAAATTAGCTTATTAAGGAGTGAGACCATAAAATTTTTAGTTACGTTCGTTAAACATGTCAGTTATTAAAATGTCTAACAACTGAATATATTCTTAATCTGCCTAAAATGAGAGACCACACAACAAAATGTTGATCAAGCATTCACAGTTATGCCGCCATACTGCTTAAACTATACTTATGTTATTAAACTGAAGAACTTGTCGTTAATATAAAACCTGGTTCAGGTAGAAGCAATGGCCCACATGATTTTTATGAAGTCAAAAAATAGAAAGCATTTGTGAAATAGCTCCCAACACATTTGATAGAAAAGCAGCCCGATTAGTTCAGTGCTCGTACTATGTGATACAAAAGGTTAAAGCTACTGCAGGTTTTAAAAATACAAGGCTCAAGTTCGTAATAGGAACACTACCTAAAATTTAGATGTGGAAGCAGAACCCGGAAATTGAAAAAAAAATATTGAATGTTGAAACGTATGTTCCGGCTGTTTTTTCGCAACTTCCTTGTCAAAAATTTTATATTGCTGATGCTCAAGGGAAGGTCGAAGACAAATTTAGGACCCAAAATCAGTCAAAATTTCCCCAAAGGTTCTTGGTATGGCAAGTAATATGTTGTTGCGGCGAAAGAAGCCAATCATTTGTTACCACGAGCCAGTGTATACAAAAAAGTCTGGTTCCATTCATAAGACTTCAAAGGAGTCCACATATTTTTGGCCTAACTTGGCATCCTGTCACTATGGTCACTGAACCCTTGGGTGGTACTAGAACAATAATGCGATATGTGTACCAAACTATCCAGAGCTAAGGCCAGTGGAAATATATATTGAAGAGCACAAAAAAGTAACCAAAAGTGTAGTCGATCTTAAACGGATATGAACTACCTGTTTCTGAAATTGGTTCACAATTTGCGCATTAATAAATTATAACAATAATTTCAATCAAATAAAAGTATAAACTGTAAGTTTAGTGGTTTCGTTTTTATTAATATAAATGTATGTTACAGATTTTTTATCCCACCCCTTTTAAGGAAATATATTAGATCTGTTTTAAAAACGGATCTAGATTTAAATAAGAATTTCTATCTGAACTTTATTAATATTAATTTATTTTTTGAGAAAATAAAAGAAATATATGCCATTCTTGGGCTCTTTTTTGTAACAACTTCCTTTATCTTGTTTTACATGATTGTTCCGTTTCCTTTTCTTTTGTTGAAAAAATCCAATAAAATTGATAAAATTGTTTTTTTGTTCGTCTGCATTAAAGTTAAATAGCAAAAACTATAAAGCCTCCATCAGACTAAACATAATTGCATGCATCAAGAATTTCTTTTCCAATTTAAGTCTTTCATTTCAATATTGTCTCCAAAACTCCAAAACGACTTAAATACAATTTGTATTGAATAAAATAATAAAAGAAGAGTTACAAAGCAACAACAACAAAAAAAAAAAAAACAAGAAAAATAATAAAATGCAACATTTTACTTAAATTCAAAAAAAAAAAAAAAAAACAGAAGGAAAGAAAGAAAAAATTAAAAATGATTTGTACACGAACGATTACAAAAAGAAAAGAACTCCTCCCTTTTCATCTTTTTTCTTATAAACGTTCATTGTCATTGAATAGAGAAATAATTGAAGCACATCCAGGAAATTCATTTTCATAGTTTGCTTATCAGTTTGGCACGCTGCCGTTGAAAAGAAGAAAATAATATGAACCTTTTCTTTAGACTTAACTTTTTGACAAAAGTAGCTGAAAAGAGTTCAATTCCAAAAAACAGGCAATAAGATCTAAGAGACACCCTAACTTGCAATGGAAAAATAAAATCAAAAAGTCTCAAAAAATCTAAGAAATATTACAGATCCAGTGTAAAGAGTTCAATGGAAAACTACAGCAAAATATAAGTTTCTTTTTTATTAATAAAACGAAAAAATGTGGCCCCAAAAAAGCCTTTTGGCTACAGGGAGCAATAAAATCTTCGTCTACTTACTTAATCCTCTTGTCTACTCCAATATCAACACTTGAATATTGAAATATTTTAACTGACAAAGAACGAAAAAAAACTTCTTTTCGAAACTGTTTTCTTTTTTTGTTCGAACAAAGTGATGAAAAAAACTATATAAACGTTATCGGACGTGGCTGTTTGCAACTAAATTGTTCGTTTGCCATATTGATAATTCTTTTTTATTCTTAACAGTTTTCTCTTTTTTTCTATTGGCCTTTCATGACATTTGGCATGTTGCTGGTAAAATAAAGTGGCCATATTACACGAAATAATACTTAGAAAGAAAGATAAAGCAGATCTTATTCAGATCCCTCAGAACTAAAATCTATATCTGAACTGGAATCTGCAACAGAATTTAAAATAGAAACTGAACAAGAAACAGAATTTGAACTTTTATTTGAACTAGAAAATGAAAAAATCTGAACCAAAAGCTGGGATCTGAACTATAATCTGAACTGGAATCTGCATTAGAATCTGATTTTTGATCTGAAAAAGAAACTTAACTTATCTCAGAAACCACAATTTGAAGTAGTATGTGAACTATGATCTGAACTAGAATATGAACAAGGATCAGAACTTGAACCTGAACCAGATTCCGAATTATAATCTGAAGTCTGATTCAAAGATCTGGTTGTGACCAAAGTCACAACCAGATCTCTAACTAGAATCCGAATTAGAGTCTGCAATAGAATCTGAATTGGAAGCTGAACAAGAAACTCAACTAGAAACTGAACTGGTATCTGAGCTATAACATCAATTATAACCGAAAACTGAATCTGAATTAGATTCTCTACAAAAACCTGATTAAGAACTAGATTCTGAGAAAGAATCCGAATTAGGGTTGGAACTAAAATCTGAATTACAATTTGAAATAAAATCGGAAATTGATTGTGAACTTAAATCTCAAGTCGGAACTAATTTAGAATCTCAACTAAAATCCTTATCAGAATCTAAAAAAGAATCTGAACTACAATCAAAAACAACAATGATTCAGATCCTATATAAGAATTAGACTCTCAACTATAAATGCAGTAGAATCTGAATAACTTCAATCTGCGTTAGAATCAAAATTAGGATCGGAACTTGATCCTGAGCTAAATTCTTATATAGAATCTGGTTTCGAATCTTAATTAGTATCAAAACTAGAACCTCAAGTACAATCTGCGAAATACAATTAGATTATAGCCAATATCAATCTAAAAGCGAATTAAGAATTTTAAAATCTGGTCACCTTAATTTTATTTTAGTTTATTTTATCCATATTAACTCTTCAAAAATTTGTATATTCAAAAAATAGCGTTTGCAAAAAAAAAAACGAATAAAATATTATCTTTTAAACATGGACTACGTGCAATTTTAATATTTTGGCCACTTGACAGTGGCAAAATCGTGGTCAATATGTTTTAGAAATTTGGCGCCATTTTGTAACAATTTCTTTGTAACATATTCTTGCAAGTATATAAAACAAGAAGACACACATCATTGACTTAGACTTAGACATTCCTTATGAGCTTGAATAAACTTCCAACATTCTTTTTTAACTTGTCCTTTACATTTTGTCTGTCATTTGATTTTAGATTTTAGTTCATATCGCGTGTTAAAATTTTCTCTGCAAACAAAAAAAAAACGACTCTAATTGTTGACCGTTCATTCACAGATCTATATCGAAACTGTATGTGAGAGTGTGTTGAGAGAAAATTGTCATTAAGTTTTAGTGTCATTATCCTGTTAGTATGAAAGAGTATGAAAGTATGAGTACTGTTATGTTTGTTGCATATGTGTTGGTTTGGTTTTTAATTTGTATATCGTGTATTTTTTAATCTGTTATTCAGTCCATAAGTGAAGAGTGGCAAAATTGAAAAAATTAATAAAAATAATTGTTTTAATTTTTCAACAATCTGTGTAATTGTTTTTGATGTTATTGCTGCTGAGAGGCAAAAGGACTTAAGTGTAGATGTTTAAATAGATTAATTCTTGTATGCAAAATGTGTGTCTGTAATTATATGGACTTGGCCTGTTTTAGCTGAATATTTGAATTTTACTATCTCTTTTTGTGATTTTCCCCAGTTCATCGTATCATTATGAAATTTAATCGAAATATGTGGAGGGAAAATTAGTTTTTAATTAATTTTGATGGCAACAACACATTATTATTGTCTTCTTTTTTTACAGTTGATTTTTTTATAGTTTTAAAAACTTAATTATTTTATATGTTGTTTATAATTATTTTCCAAATGGGTTTTATCAATTAATTTTATTGTGCAATTGTAATTGCCCACTTGATAAACGTAATTGAAAATAACAATAAAATAGTTGTTGTCGGAAAATAAAGAAAATTATTTCAAAATAAACAGGGAGTATTTTAAAAGCCGAAACAGAAGCAGAACGGAACTAGAAAAGAACTAGAACATAAAAAAACTAGAAGAGAACTAGAACAGAAATAGAACTGAACTAGAACTAGAAAAAAATTAAACAGTTTTTTATTAGACTGAGAATCTTTTTTGTTCAAGTATTTTTTGTCTCAAGTAATTTTATTTAAATTTAAATAACATTTAATTGTTCCTCCGAAAAAGGTAAGAAAAACACTTTATCTAAAATTAGCAAAATTTGTATATATGCTACTCTCTGCCTTTTATAGAACCTGCTTTACTCCCAGAATTCCCCTAAAGCACCAAAACAATTAACCATAAATGGTAAATTTATTCAACCAAAATTATTTTAATATGACATTTTCTTTCCTGCCATTAAACCAAAAAGGGAATAAATTGGAATTTTAGATATGCAATGCCGAATCGTTAATAATCCTTCTATGATTCTAATAAAATTTTTAAGCCCTGTTCAAATCTTTCTGTCAAATTCAAAGTTCGATACTGTTGTTTGTAATGAGTTTGCTAATAAGAAGCGGAAAGACAGGTGGATCACCATAAGTTCTATATGATTGATTTACAAAAGTATAATAAAAATGTTCTTTAAAAACATACAGAATGACGAACTTATTACAACCTGTAGTGGTACCACACCACTGGAAACCAAAAAATCACTTTTAATATCCTCCAAATAAAAAACATGACATTCAACAAATACCAACAACATATCTACACACACAAAATTATTAGTAGAAAAATACTAAATGTCAGCATAAGTAAACGGAATTTTGGTAAATAAACTTAAATGGGGAAAAAATAAAGAAATTATCCTGTAATAATTGGTCTGGGAATATGAATAAGAGACAACAGAGTAAAGCACTGTTAACAACATAATAACTACAAAATTATATATGTTTTTATATATATATTACAACAACGACAACAACAGTAATAACAAAAATTTTTATAACTATAAGGAAACTAGAGAAATGTCAAAGAGAAAAAAATTTATAATAAAAATATATGAACTAAAGAATGAAACAAACCAAGAAAAAAATAGACAGAATTATAAATAAAAAACACACATACAAATAAAAAATTATGCACACAAACATATAGAAAATATGTGAAGTCAAATAATGCGAGGGAGGTTGTCATAGTTTCGTTAGGACTAAACACAAATTGAGCAGATAATTACAAATCCGCCATAAAGCTTTTGTAATATTATTAAGTCGAATGTGGGAATTCAATCATAATATAGAAGTCTGTGTTAGTCTGTGTGGCCCTCGATACTCCTATTCTTTGAAAGCAAAGAATTATAAAAATACTGTGTCCAAAAGCTTCCGAGCTGAAATGCTACAAACGAAGAAAATAAAATTACATTAATAACACAATTTCCAAAAATTTTCTCATTCTAAAATGTACAACAAAAAACATATAATGGCCGATTTTTCAGAGCTTCAAAATGATTCAAATCGCTAATATTTCAGAAAATGCTAAAGAAAAATTTAGTACTAAAAAGTTAAGATAAATTAAGTACAAAAAAGAGTGCACATATCTTACATAAATGATGCTGTTGTGATATAACTATTTGGTCCACTTAAGATGAATACAAGAAGAGGGTTGATCAGTAATTCCAACTGTACCAATACAATCCCTATGAAAAATATAATTTTAAAGCGAATAAACTTCACATAACTGTTTTGTGTCATAAAAATTCTTTGCACAATCATAATAACTTAATTATACGAGGACCATTCCATAATTTTTCGTAGCTGTCTTTTATAGGTGCAAAGTATTATATCGGGTAGACTTAACCGAATACAACTCTCATAGAAATGATAAAAACACCGATTTCAGCATTCACGAGATATCTTAATTGGGGCCCTCATAGCTCCGTTTCCCGACAAACTACAAAGTTTTTGTCTCATTAGTACAATCATACACTCATTTACTTTAAAAGAATTGGTACACTCTGTTAAATAAAACCAGTTCCCTCGTTGCAAATAAAATAGAATTTATCAGTTATTCAAACACTGCCATCCAGTTGTTTCTGCATTCCCATGTGATGTTTTTAAAATCATTCTTTTAGAAAGTTGTGGAACATACCAGTTTATATCTTACTGAACTCATCAAAACATACTTAGATTTCATGTTTTTTTTTCTTTCAATTGCTTTTAACTCCCTCGTTTATTCACTGAAACATATAATGCGGTAATTTGTGAACCAAATGCAAACATTTAAAATACTAAAAGTTAAAAAAAATATATTAAATAAAAAAATTATTTTAAATAAAAAAGAAAGAGTAAAAAAGAAAGCATTTGCTGATGAAGAAAGTAATGTAACGGAAAAATAACGAATATCAAAGACCCTATAAGAACTCAACATGAGACAAAATGTAATGAGAATAATTTAAAGTTTTTTTTTTTGGAATTCATTAAGCCATTTTTGATGACCGTTTTCTTAAGAATGAACAGAGGTCCAACCAAAACTTTTGATTCGAAATTATTATCAAACATAGTCAAGTTATAGTGAAGTTTAGGTTCGATAAAAGGACAAGGTCCACAGCAATTCTGTCACAATGTTTAGAACTGATCGATCGAACATTTTCTACAATTCCAATTTTCTTACAATTTGTGATGATTTTTAATAAGGCTTTTTGCTTGAAGGTGAATGGTAGCCCGCTGGCTCGCCGGATTGAGGGATTCTTTATTTCCACCTAAAGTCATCACAATAAAGGAAAAACAACCGTGAAAAGTTCACCATCTATTCTTATCGTTTAATGTTAAATGTTAACTTGTCTTAAAGCATTTAATTTGGCACGATTTTTTTTGTGATGGTCTTAGGTAGAAACAAAGAACCCCCAAAATTCGGTTCTACATGTCACAGCTTTCCTCAATGGGAGATAAATGATGGCAAATACTTTTTTATCGATAAAAAATTTCTAAGTTCAAAGAAGGCCCAGAGAATGGAAGATAGATCTCCCTATGATCTACTGTGCCAAATAATGAAATAACAAATTGAATTGGACAGAATGCTTGAGGTTAAGGATTTAAAAGAAAATATATTTCAATCTTAAATTTGCTGCAATGAGTCCATAAGACCTTAATCTCCAGATTTCTATGTTATAGCGTGTTATAACAACTTTCAAATGTTAATGGGCGTTAAGGAATGTTATGACAAATTTTTTCATAATGTCATCATATGTTAAAGTTGGCTTTCACTGATGCGTTTTAATATAAAAAATCAGAACTAAATAAAAAAAGTGACAAATTAAATATAATTGCAGACATAACGTGGAAAAAAATGACATAAAATGAAAAAAGACTAAAAACTAAAATTGTAGTAAAAAGGAATTCACATGAACTATAAAAATATATAAAAGTGGTAATAATTCATAAAGGACTCTTTTTATTTTCATATTATCTTTTGCAGAAAAGTCCACACTTATTTCACCTGTATCCCAATTAGTGGCCAGTAAATGTTATATAATTTCAATTATTTCATGTGTCCTATTTATATTCATAATTATAAGTTGTAAATTTTATTATTCACTTCTTCACAAAAAAAAGTAAAGAAAAAATATGAGAAAAAAAATCATAAAATTATTTTATATGAAAACAGAGTATAAAGCAATTTCTTTCAATTAATATTAATAAGTTATGAAAAAATTCATATTACTGATGTACAAAAAAAGAAAAGAGATGAAAAAATTTCATGAAATAAGAAACATTTTGCAAATAGCAAAAGTTCTGCATAATTTTTGTGATGGCAGCAAATTGAAATATATGAAATCTGACAGAAAATTGACAGAAAAAGAGTTGCCAAGTAAGCAAGAAATATATATGCAAAATAAAATCAAGTATCCGCCACAAAGTTCTCTTAAAACGCTTTTTTGGAAATAATTTTATAACTTTGAAACTACTAAATATTTTCGAATGAAATTTCACTTAATCATACTTAAGATGCCTTTTTTGAAGGAGCATAATTATTTAATGAATTCAAGGGACGGAGGGTAGACCTCTAAGGTTGGCCACCTCGAATATGACAAATTAAGAAACAAATCGCGAAATTTTTTTTTATGATCCAATTGAAAGATAATCATCATAAATCTTTACAAAAATATTTATATGTATAAAATAGAGGATTTGCATCCTTTGATATAAATACCACATTATTGTTAACGTACAACACAAGGTCTTGTCTAATACACCATTTTTATACCCTTAACTTTTAACATTTCATTCTAAATAGTCAGAACTCTGAGTTAACCGTGCTGCTGTCTTATCGGATGTGTGGGATGTTCTATTTTTGGCTTTTGAAACTTTATATGGTCCATTTGTTTAACCTAAATCAAGTATTCTATCAACGAAAAAGTTCTTCCGATATTATTTAATAACATTGGAAAAAGTTTGAGAGCAGATGAAAATATTCAACAATTTCTTGTCAGTCATTTTAATGACGTGGCGATCAATTAATTGAAAAAAGTAAAATTTTTAAACATGATTTATACGGATTAAGAACTTGGGCATTTTCGTGTAGTAAAGTGGGAATCTTTTTAATTCTCTGAATCATGGATAAGTTTTTATACATCAAATTGAAATTGAGGTCTAAATATTAATTCAAAATTTTTAAGTTTTTCATAAATTCTTGATATCAAATCACGTTGCATTCTGAGAAAAAATGTGAATCTTCAAGTCCTAAATTTTTAACAGATATTGAATTCTTGTTTAGGAAGTTTATAATTTGTCTGAAAATCGAACGTAAACTTAGCTTTCTCTCGTCAAATTTAGACATTTTTCAAATTCAAATCACCTCCACAATGTGAAGTTTTATTAAGATATTGTTGAGAGCTCAAAATTTGCCAGTTATCGTGTGTTATAGTAGGATTACTTTTTGTTATACATTCTCAGATTTCGTTCCAAATTTAATAGTGAAAAATCTCATTTTTATTTTCTCCATTTTAAAGAAATTATTTACAACTTGGCAACTCTGTTACCTCCTTGACAGAGGTAGAAGAAACAAATACACATAAAGGTTGATAATAATTTGCATAATTTTGCAATTATACTCATATTACACACACACACACACAAAACAGCAAACGAAAAAAATGAAACTTAAATTTTTATACAAGTAAACCAACCTCTTTCAACAACTACTGCTGATGTTGTTGTTGCTACATAAAGTTGCAACATGAAAAAAAAACAGAATTTTCATTAAAATAGACAGAAATTGTCTATTAAAATAAAAATTATGAAATAATAAAAAAACTAAAGAAAAATATAAGTTAAGTTTTAAATATTTTTTTTTAACTTTTATTGCATAAATTGAGCTAATTAAATGTACAAAAAACAACAAACATATTGCAAGCTCCACAACAACAATGATAACAAAAGAAGATGTAAAAAACCTAAGAAATTAGGAAAAACAAAAAATCCATACAAAAATTTTTATAAAGCAAAACTAAATTACAAGCAACAAAAGATATAGAAAAAATAAAGAAAAAAATCTATATAAAAAGAGATGTTTATAAAGGCTAGTGAAAGAGAAAGTAGGTACATTCATAAGTTCTTGGAAATTATATTTCAAATTTGTTACTAAAACGTGTCATTTTAAATTCTCCTCTCAAAGGAAACTTAACAAAAACTCTTGAAAAGAAATCATTATCAATATAAAGTTTGTTGGTATAAGTGTATATAAGGAGTGAGATCGAACAAAATTTTAACACACGTTTTACTTTAATATTTAACCCAAGTATTATCGGATTTTTTATCAAGTAAAATGAGTGATCAAAAGAAAGTGCATTCAATAATTATAAAATATTTTCGAAAAAACCCAACTTGGTCCTACAAAAAGTTGACGTAGCCTTCAAGAGTCTGCCGTCAAACTGTTTCCAATGTTATTAAACTGCACCGGAAGAACTTGTCCTTTAATAAAAAAACTCAGTTCAGGTAGAAAAAATAAAAGAAAGTATTTTCGAAAGACCTCCCAACAAATCAGTGCTCGGACTATTTGGTACATAAAGTTGAGGTCTGAAAACACACAGGGCTCAAAAATTTCCTGACTAGAATACTGCTAAAAATTTGGAGGCCACAAACAGAGTACGAAAAGTGAAATCAAGTTTTCTAAAAATTCTTGGCTGCATTATGGATGACGAACATTATCTTATAACAGATTTTTCGCAACTTCCTTGTCAAAAATGTTGAAGAAAGTTTAAGGACCCAAGAGCACTCAAAATTTTCCAAAATGTTCTTGGCATGACAACCATTTGTTACGACGAGACTTATGGCACAAGCCATCTTTACAAAATAGTCTAATTCCACTCACTTATTTTGTGGTCTAACATGGCACCCTTCCCCTTGGTTCTACCCGTTCAACGTTTTTCTTCAGTAAAACAGTGCCTTAAGAGAGTCGCTGGGACTAAACTGGAAAACTCTCGCTATTATAGTTCTTTAAATATACGATCATCAATATTTTCTTTATACTGGCGGAACTCTTCTCTCAGTTCTTATCCGTCCTACGTTTTGTCCGGTAAAACACTACAATGAGAAAGTTGTTCCTACCATATTTGAGAAGTCTCGCTGTTATAATTCTTTAGATATTTTATAATTAATATTAACTTTGTATGGGCCACTCCCCCTAGTCCTTTAGAAATACGTTTTTAGAGTCTATACGTAACAAACACACACATATTCTATTATATATATATATAGATATGTATGTTAAAAATGTTTCGATCCCACTTCTTATATATGTTTAACATGCTTCTCCTTTAAATGTGTATGTGTGTGTAGATAATTGCAAAAATTTCTACAATTTTGTAAAAGTTTCTATAGAATATAACGTGTTTACGCATACACATGTATGTGTATAAACACAGTTTACTTGTATATTACAAGTATCTTGTTGTAAATTTCCGTTTCCGTTTTTTACTCTCCCTCTCGCTCTCTCTTTTTATATATGAAATGTTGCATATGTTTTGCTTTTTCGCATAGAAAATTCTATATTCTTTTGTTGTAATTTAAATGTTTACAAATTTAGTTGTTGTTGTTTTTCTTTCTGCTATTGTTGTTGTATTTTGCAACAGGATAAGAGTTTACAATTTACTTCGACAATATTAACAATTATTTTGCAATAATGTTATTTTTATTGTTGTTTTTTTTCCCATTCTTCATTGTGTTGTTATTGTTGTAGTTTTTGTATTTCTTGTTAAATATAAATTAAATGAAATAATAAATAATTGTTTCTATTATAATTTAGATAAACGTACGTGTGTGTGTTTCCTTTTCTGAAAAGTGTAGATGTGTTAGTATCATCTTAATGAGTGTGTGTGTGTATATAATTTGGTTTTGTCTTTGTTTATAAAATTACACACTCAATCTCTTGTTTAGGATTTTATTAAGAAGAGAATAATTTTGATTTTATTTTAGAAATTTTATTTGGCTACAAAATGAAAATAAATTTTGTTTTATTTAGAAAACGACAGAAATTATTTTAGTTGGAAGAAAGGAAATTTTAAAACAATATTGAATTAATTTTGGTTCAATATCAGTTATACAGATCTAGATTTTTGCGCTACCTGACACCTTGCTCCAAGCTAATCTGACTTCAGTTTGCACATACTCACGTTATAAAGTTCAGAACAAAAAAAGGTTTTACATTGAATAAATGTTGCCACCTTTTTGGATAAAATCCCCCAAAAAATCTACCTTTTGCAAAGTTCCTGCTTTAGATTCATATAACCATTTAATGATTTAATATATTTGTTTGGTCATTAAATTAACATTTTTTTTGGAGTGAAACGTTTTAAACTTTAAAAAAATGGACCTGTATAAAGAATAATTTCAACTTAAAAATGTTTTTTCAAAAAAAAGTGTTTTATTATTTTTTTTTAATATCATCATACCTGAATTTGGACAAATTTGGAGCATCACCGATTACGCTTTAGACTAGATAGGAGTCTATGTTCTAACAACTCATATTAGAAACACTTCAGCTTTATCCATGTGATTTTGTTATTATGATATATTTTACAGGTTAAGAGTTACAGTATTTTTTTACCGATTTTGATACTGTGAGCCGGTTTACATTAAGGGATGGAAGGATGGAAAAATATAACAAAATTAAAACGAATAATTATATTTGGTTAAAATAAATAGCAAACATTTGGCCTATTTTTAAACACTGTTCAATGTGGATCGGTATTTTTTCACTATGTGAAAAAATAAAATTAATTTTTTGCAAATAAATTTGTCAGTATTTAAAAAATCATTTTTTAAAATATCAACATTCCCAACTTTGGATGGTCAGTAAATATATATTTGCGTGTAATCCAGAAAAATTATTGTATATTAAAGATTTAAAAAAATAAATCATCCTAAAACATAAAAGTTGAATTTAAATTTTTATCTATAACCAGAAGGATGGACAGACATTAGAGAACTTTAAATGAGTTAATTTCCATTTGATATTAATTTAAATAGTTTAAAGTCATAAACCTTTTTCCTCACAAAATATTTTAATTTATTGCGAAATATTATAACCCTTTAAATATTCTTTTTATTTAGGGAAGTAATATAATGTGCCTTTAAGCAATTTTAAAACTTATCACACTTGTGGATAATAAATGTGTTTAAAATGTGATTATCACGTTTAACAGAGAAATGTGTAAATTTTAAGTTTTAATTTATTAAACATAAATTAAAGGGAGATATGAAATATAAAATTGAATTAAGTTCAAATAATTTTAATTCAAAAGTGGGGGGGCGTATGATTAATATTAATATTAAGTATACGTAAAGTGAACAAAAGCTAACTGGAACAATATAAAAAAGAAAATAATATCAGAAAGAATCAATTATTATAAAAAAGTAAGTGACAAAAAAACCAATTTTTAAATGAGGACTGAGATCAACAAATTTCTAACACACTTTTTTATTAAAACACACTTTTTTGTTAACCCAAAACATGTCAGTTATTATGTTCAATTTAAAAAAATAAATATAAAGTTATTCAGAAAAAATTTCGTACTGCAATTATTTAGCATTTTTAACAAAACCCAACTTTGTCCCATAAAAAGCTGGCCAAGCATTGAAAGGCCTGACTTTAAACTGTTTCCAGTGTTAACTAACAAAGAATTAAGGGAGAACTTGTCTTGATAGAAAATTTTCTTCGGGTTTTCGAAAGAGCTCACAACATATCCGGTGGATCAAACGCGAAAAATTAAAAAATATACATGACTCCAAAAATTTCCTGACAGGAACGTAGTAAAAAACTTATAGTCAAGTTTTCTAAAACAAATATTCTTTATAATGTGTTCACATATTTTAGGCCTGACTTGGCATCCTGTCACTAAGGTAAACAAGCCCTTGAGTGGTATAAGAACTATAATGTAGTATTTATAATAAGAGAGATAAATTCCCCAAACTGTTCTGAGCCATACGAGATATATTGGTCACTTGTTAAAAGAGAATTGAAGAGCACAATAAAGGTGTCCAAAAGTGTGGTAGATTTTAAACGGAGATGGACTTCCTGTTTGAGCAAAGTGACGGAGAAAACTATAAAAACGTAAATGGAATGGTTTCCGAAAAAGGTTGAAAATTTCAGAACTAATGATAGAAACTACAATTTTCTTTTTAATTATAATAATCTCAGACAAAAAAAAAATAAAACTTTAACTGTAGTTTCATTACAGTAATATGTGTGTTAAGAATTGTTCGACCTCATTCCTTAAATAGTTGTTGCACTTTGATTTTTTATTACAACTGATTTTTTTTCGAACATTAATTCCTTTTTCTATATCTATAAAATTGTTCCAATTGTTTAAATGTCTGTCACAAATTATGTCATATTTTCCGAACATGTTAATGAACATTGTCCTTAATTGAAATCTTTTAATACCTTAAATTGAAATATATTTATTACGCACAACAATAAATACAATTTCATACTTGTTTTTGTGTTCCTACAATAGTTTAAAGCTTTTAAGCTTTTAATATTGTTATTAAAATTTACAGGCAACAACAACAACAACTGAAAATAACAACAAACAAATATTTAAATTGTAATAGAAAAGTATGAATATTTAAAATGAGATTAATTTAATACAAAAAAAGAAAAAAGAGTTTATTTTACAAAATAAATCTAGAAAATATCAGTTTTTCTAAAAAAATATGTATGTATTTTAAGATACAAATACATACACCAACATATGTCTGTAAGTATTTGTAAGTGTATGTTTCAAATATATATAAAATACATTTGTAATTTTAAGCTTCTTCTGCTTAAAAGAGTAAATATCGGGATGAAGAAAATCTTCACAAATAGATTGAATTAAAACATATTTTGGTAAATATATATGTATGTGTAGTTATGTGCATTACATATATATGTATAGTAGTAACTGCATGTGTTTATGGCATATGCGTTCGTGTAGTTGTTTTAATTGTATATTTGTTACAAATACTCTTAAATGTTGTCTTAATAGTTTTTAGCTTTTATAAGTTTTTGTAGATTTTGTAAGTTAAATTTAAATCCTGTTAAACAAATAAATAAACTTGTATTTTTTTCTTATTATTTTACTTTACTTCACTTTATTTCACTTTATTTTACTTTACTTTACATACATAAGTTTTTGGCAAGATTTTAAGAAAATATTTGTAATATTTTAATCTTATGGATTTGATTTTGTTGTATGTTTTGTGAAAGATAAACAAACTTATTAACAAGATATTTTTAACATAATCACATAAATATTACAAATACATACAAATTTGGATAATAAACAAAATACATTTAAAACTAAATCATAAGTGAATAATTAAATTTTTAGCGAAAAATTGAATTTTTAGTGAAAAATTGAATTTTTAGTGAAAAATTGGATTTTTAGTGAAAAATTGAATTTTTAGTGAAAAATTGAGTTTTTAGTGAAAAATTGAGTTTTTAGTGAAAAATTAAATTTTTAGCGAAAAATTGAATTTTTAGTGAAAAATTGAATTTTTAGTGAAAAATTGAATTTTTAGTGAAAAATTGAATTTTTAGTGAAAAATTGAATTTTTAGTGAAAAATTGAATTTTTAGTGAAAAATTGAGTTTTTAGTGAAAAATTGAATTTTTAGTGAAAAATTGAATTTTTAGTGAAAATTGAATTTTTAGTGAAAAATTGAATTTTTAGTGAAAAGTTGAATTTTTAGTGAAAAATTGAATTTTTAGTGAAAAGTTGAATTTTTTAGTGAAAAATTGAATTTTTAGTGAAAAGTTGAATTTTTTAGTGAAAAATTGAATTTTTAGTGAAAAGTTGAATTTTTTAGTGAAAAATTGAATTTTTAGTGAAAAGTTGAATTTTTTAGTGAAAAATTGAATTTTTAGTGAAAAGTTGAATTTTTAGTGAAAATTGAATTTTTAGTGAAAATTGAATTTTTAGTGAAAAATTGAATTTTTAGTGAAAAATTGAATTTTAGTGAAAAATTGAATTTTTAGTGAAAATTGAATTTTAGTGAAAAATTGAATTTTTAGTGAAAATTGAATTTTTAGTGAAAAATTGAATTTTTAGTGAAAAGTTGAATTTTTTAGTGAAAAATTGAATTTTTAGTGAAAAATTGAATTTTTTAGTGAAAAATTGAATTTTAGTGAAAAATTGAATTTTTAGTGAAAAATTGAATTTTTAGTGAAAAATTGAATTTTTAGTGAAAAATTGAATTTTTAGTGAAAAATTGAATTTTTAGTGAAAATTGAATTTTTAGTGAAAAATTGAATTTTTAGTGAAAAATTGAATTTTTAGTGAAAAATTGAATTTTTTAGTGAAAAATTGAATTTTTAGTGAAAAATTGAATTTTTAGTGAAAAATTGAATTTTTAGTGAAAAATTGAATTTTTAGTGAAAAATTGAATTTTTTAGTGAAAAATTGAATTTTTTAGTGAAAAATTGAATTTTTTAGTGAAAAATTGAATTTTTAGTGAAAAATTGAATTTTTTAGTGAAAAATTGAATTTTTTAGTGAAAAATTGAATTTTTAGTGAAAAATTGAATTTTTTAGTGAAAAATTGAATTTTAGTGAAAAATTGAATTTTTAGTGAAAAATTGAATTTTTAGTGAAAATTGAATTTTTAGTGAAAAATTGAATTTTTAGTGAAAATTGAATTTTTAGTGAAAAATTGAATTTTTTAGTGAAAATTGAATTTTTAGTGAAAAATTTGAAAAAATTCCTTTATATTCAATTTTTGTAAAAAATATTAGGAAAAATGATCAATTTTAAAGAAAAATTTATTTTTTCCGGAATTTTTTTTTTAATTTTCAGAGAAGAAATGAATTTTCTATGAAAATATTAATTTTTAATTGAGAAATTGACATCCAAACACCATCAGACATTCAAGTTTAGTAAATATATTTTATTTTGTCGTTTTAAATTCCCAATTTAGAACTATAATTTTAAACTATTAACCATAAACCCCTTAAAATATGCAACCATTTTTTAAACCGCAATACAAAACGGTGATTTCCGTTTGGTACAACTTTGCAATAATAACAAAAACATCTACAATCATAATTAAATGTTTTTTATTTTTGTTTAAACAAAACAATATAAAACACAACAAAATTGTTGTTATTATTGTTGTGATTTTCAACATACACAACTTAAACAAAACAACAACACAAATAAATAAAATTATACTCTTCTCATATAGAAAAACTTAACTACTTAACTCTCAAACATTAACTGAGAAAACAAACACCAACACGGATAATAAACATATACACATACACTTGTATATTGTAATCGTTGTTGTTTATATAAAACACAAATTATGGATGTTAATAAAATGTTGCAAGTTTAGGTAGAAAAGTTATTACATGTTGCAAGTCCTTCGCTTTCCTCCGCTCTCTTTCTCTTTAAAGGTAACAACAAAATGTTAAATTAACATTATTGGTAGGTTGCAATATAATGCAAGAGTTATATAGTTATTATATAGTTTTTTTGTATTAGTTGTTGTAGTATATATTATATACGATTTTGTTGCCATATTATTGTTGTTGTTGTTAAAACAAACTTTTTAATACCGCTTTTATTACGCTCATTTCACTGCAACATTTTGTTTTCTGTTTCATTTTTATTTACTTTTTTTGCTTTTTCATAAATTTGTATAGATGATGTTGATGTTCTTGTTGTTTGTAATGCACTTTACCGCCAGCAACAAATACATATAGAACAACATTTTTATTATAACTATAACACAAACATACTTACACACATACATGTGTATATATTTATTGCATGCCACTATTTGCTTACTGTTCACTGAGTGGAAGTTGATGGGCATACGAAAACTACAAAAAAGTTGAAATGAACAGCATCCAACTTGCAACATCTACTTGTATACATTTGCCACACATACATAATAGGGCATATACATACATATATATTATTAAAATGGTATGAAAACAAATTGGAGAAGAGAGTGAACAGAAAAAAAAAACACAAAAATAAATAAAAACGAGCGTTCAGCTACAAATTGTATATATAGAGTGGCAATATATGGTAATCCGTCAGCGAGCCAGTGAGTCATTTAAAATGAATGAGTTATACAAATGAGCTTAAAGAGCGGTAGTTGAATATTTTTCTTAAAAGCAAAGAAGGTACATTTCAATTTTTCTCATTACACACCAATTGAATCTTTAAGTTTCAAAGCATTTTTGCATCATCTTGAATCCATTTCAACCATAAATTTATTATAAAATACATGGAACTTGTCAAACTTCATAAAAGCGGCTTTTAGGATTAAACGAAGATGTATCGTTAGTATAATGTAGATCGTCTCGACAAAGATCTATAATACGATCACTATTTTTAAGTTTCTCAAACGATTTATAAGTGTCCGTATAATAAGAAGGCACTGAGCCTTAAAAGCTCAATAGAATTGCAGTTTAAGTGCACATTTGCAGACGATCGTATATTTTCTGAACAGCCCACTTAAAAAATGGCTGCATTTTCAGTATGCAGAATATTTTATAAGAATTATACTATTTTTCTATACAGAACACTATTTACAAGTGACCGTATTTCAACCGCTTAGCACATTTCCCAAAAAAAAATTATTTTTACTTTACAATACACTTTTTGTCAAACGACCGTATTTGTACATTATAGCACACTTTTTGCCAACAACCGTATTTGTACACTACATCACACTTTTTGTTAACAACCGTAATTTTACTTTACAGCACACTTTTTGCAAACAACTTTATTTTTACTTCACAACGACAATATTTTTACTACACAAAATACTTTATGTAAAACAACAATCGTACGTTTACTATACAGTACACCTTTTGAAAACAACCATATTTTTATTTCACACAAAACTTTTCGCAATAAACCTCATTTTACCTTCACAAAACACTTTTTTTCAAAACAATAACGTAGACAACTATATTTTCGCAGACAACTCTTATTTTTATAATTACTTCACAGCACATTTTTGCAAACAACCGTATTTTTGTCTATATTTACTTACAATACCAAATATTTAGTTTTTCATTAAAATTAAATATTAATTTCGAGATCATTCAAGCCATCTGACAGTTCTACTTGAGCATTTCATGATCACACAAAAACTTTGTTTGTAATGAATATATGATCATAAAATCTTGTGTAATTTTCTCTTCCCATTTATTTTTGTTCAAAGACAGAGAGAACATTCGGATGAGTATTCGTTCAACAGATCTTGGAAAATGATCAATATTACTATTGCGCAATGAGAGAGAGAAAAAGAAAAAATATCTCAATATTCTACCAAATAACCAGAACTAGAAATTAGGTGCCAGTTGGTCCAGTCGATGACAGGTTCATGTAAAAGCGACAGTTAATAAGCTTATAAAATAGTTATTCACTTTATAGGTTGTGTACCTTTTCTCTTTCTCGTAAGTTACTTCTGTAGACTCATAATAATGAGTTTCAGTTATCGAAAAACTTACTGAATCGTACTGTTTTAAAACAGGAGACATAGTTTTTGTCCCCTTCCGCAAAATTATTATCTGTTAATTTCATTCATAATGAATCTTATCCCGAACTGAAACCGGAAACCTTAAATTGAGAGAATTTCCATTTAATAATTTGAAGAAAAACTTCTCACTGATCGAGCAAAATGTTTAAGTTGTGATTTTGAAGAAGTTTGTTTTCCCTTTTTTCAAGAACTGTCACTGATTTCAACATTTCAATGAAAAGTCAGTTTGTGTGCATAATTTTTTCCATTGAAATAATGAACAGTCAGTTACCAAATACAAATCTACATAAAGATTTTCAAACACTCACATACACACATATATATATGAATCATATATTTTCACGTTTTTATATATAAAAAAGTTCCATAAATTGTTTGCAGTTTGTAGTTGAATGAGGTGGTTAAAATACTTAAGCTGTTAATGTATTTGAAAGGAGAATATTAATAGAGGAAAAAGGATCTTTTAATAAAAAGTGATAACTGATCGCAGTTAATAGAAAAATGTTTCGATTATTTATATGAAATATTAATACCGGTCTATAATATATATTGAGACGAATCTGAAATTTTTATTTTGAAAACTCTTCTTGGCAACAACAAATAATTGAGTTTAGACAGACGATGCAACACATTGTTCTGTCTGAATTGTAAAATTCCCTCAGATATCGGTTAATGACTTTCTATTTTTAAATCGACACTAAAATCGATTCTGATTTCGATATGGCCCATGTAAAGAGTGAGGTCGAAAAATTCTTAACACACATTTTTACTTAAATTATTAATTCTTTTGTGAAACATGCAATCAGTGACCAGAAAAAAGTATGTAACAAAATGATAAAATATTTACAACAAAGCCTAACTTATTCCTACAAAATATTAGCCAAGCACTCAAAGGTCTGCCGTCAAACTGTTTCCAATGTTACTAACAAGTACCGGCAAAACTTGTCTATTTATAGAAAACCTGGTTCAGATAGAAGGAATGGTCCACATATACTTCTTAAGCCAGAAAATTAGTATGAACTTTCAAAAGAGCTCGTGTAGGGTGAAAAACTATTCCTTTTTCAAATGTTTCCATAAAAATCACACCTTCTTGACATTTACCCTGTGCAACCAATTGGTCTCTACATATTGTTTTCCTTCGTTTCTCTTCAAGGTAGAAAGTAGTTAATGTAAATGAGAAATTTCATACATTTGCAACAATTGCAAACATTTTTGCAAATTTGCAACATTTTTTTATATATTTTTTACAATTTCTTTTTTTATGATTTGTTTACCAAAGAATTGATGTTTGTTTTTTGTTGAGAGAGTTCTTAACATTTATTTTTACAACTTTCCTACTTAAATAACGAAAATCACACAAACACACAAGTTCTGAAGTTAAGCTCATTTTTCCTCATTCTGCTGCTGCTGCATTTAAACATTTATTTAAATTAACTATGAATTCTTTTGATTAATGTACACAAAAAAGAGGAAATTCAAATAAAAAATCAAAAGGAAAATATTACAAAAATGTAAATTTACATTCATTAGTTGTAAATTTTAATTTTTTTTCTCTAAAAAAATCATTCATTTATAATTTTTCTCTTCTTTTCTATTTACAGAGCGTAAACTTTTTGTTGGCATGTTAAATAAGAAATATAATGAAGCTGATGTCAGACAATTGTTTACCGGTCATGGCACCATCGAGGAGTGTACCGTTTTAAGAGATCAAAATGGTCAAAGCAAAGGCTGTGCATTTGTAACATTCGATACTAAACAGCATGCAATTGCTGCAATTAAAGTAAGTTTTAAATTATAGTCATTTTTTTTCTCTAAAATAATGTCTTTATTCTAAAATTTATGTGTGTTTCGATGATGAGATGAATTTTGTGAAAATTACTCACGTTATTTAGTTAAACGTGATTTTATTTTCTTATGTACATGATTATTGCCAGTCATTTTCACAGCAATTTGTGTGTGAGTGTGTGTGCAAGGCATGCAAAAAAAAAGAATAACTATATTTTTGACACATATGCACATGAATTAGGAGACATACGAGGATGAGGTAAAAAAGTTGTTTGTTAATATAAAAGAAAAAATTCGTTGGATAATACAAATTCTATGAAATTTTCCCAAAATTTTAAAATTTTTAATGATCTTTGTGGCAGCTCGTCTTTTAAAAAACCTTAATCAGTACAGTTTTGAAAAAATAATACACCAATAACTGGAACAACCTAATTTTTCTCGTAAGCTGTGGTTGGACGGAAGGATGGACGAAGCTAAATTCTCTCTGAAGAACATTTTTGATGACATGATTTCTCATTCCTTCTTCGATTTTTATGTGCAAAATCAGCAAAATTCGAACGATAGAAAAATAGTTATATATACGGATATCTGAAGCAATTTCCTTTTTCTCGTAAAAATGTAATTTGTGGAAGGACGTAAGGACAGACACAAATGAATCTTCTCTCTGGAACATTTCTGACTTATGATGACATTTCTCGTTAGTTCGTACATCAAAAATGACTTCCCATCCCTCCCTCGTTTAAATAAGTTTATACTCTTGCAGTTTGTTTCATTTCTTTGTATGTGTTAAAATTTTGTATTGTATGCAAAATTTATTGCCTATTTTGTATTTTTTTTCTTCTTTTTGCATTTTTAGTGTTGTTTCTTTTTAAGCTTTTTATTCGTTTTACTACAAATTGTTGGCCATTTATTTTATAGTCACTTTGCATTTAGAGTTTATGATTCAGACAAAGAAGTTCTCGCTTTAAACGAATGGGTTGAGCTACAAAAGAAACTATATTAAAGTTATTTTCTATGATAAGTAACATTTTAAATAAAATCTGCACAATGGGATAGAAACAAGATAAATTTTAAATATATGAAAAACTACTAATTTTTTTGGTTTTGTGATAAAACACAAAACCAAAAAATAAAAAAAATAAAAAAAACAGGAAAGATATTTTTGAAGAACTTCCTTTCAAAAAGAGCAGATAGGTACATATACGTCTAAAAGTGCATATGAAATAAAAAATATAGCACTTTTAGCTTTCATTTGGTGCAAAAATTATTTTATATATACAATAAATCTACTACTTATAGACAGATTGAATTAACAAGTTAAAAAGGTATAAAACTGCAAAAAAAAAAAAAAAAAAAAAAAAAAAAATTGAAGTACTTCCATTTATGGGTCTTAATAGATTCAAAAGTATATATGGGGTAAATGTATACACCTAAAGCTTTCATATGGTGGTAACACTTGTTTTATCCGCTTTCACTCGTAAAAGTTTTATTCTAGCAGTTTCTTACGATTTTCCCCAATTTTAAAAAGCACAAACAAAATTTTGAAGTACCTCCATTAAAATAAAAAATCTTCAGTGGATGTGTCCAAATAGGTCCGAAAGTATATATATGGGGTAAAATATATTCCTAAAGCTTTAATTTTGCGGTTGAATTTTTTTAATCCATTTTGACTCTCAAAAGTTCTCTTCTAGCTAATTTTGCAGTCTTCAAAGAAAACTTGAAACTTTACCATTTCAAAAAAATTAACTGGAATTGAATTTATAACTTTCGAATGATTTTTTCAAAACAATTTCTCTGAGTAAGAAACACAGGTCCAGATTTTTCAAGAATCAGTCTTCAGAATCACTTCAAGAGCCATAAATTCTACATAAAACCCAAATTTTATGGTGGTAGGATATTATATAGTCGACCATAACTTCTATATCTTCCTCACTTATACTCATCGGAGTTCTCTTTTATTGCCAAAGTTTATTTTAAAGATTATTGTGTTGTCACATATTTCAGACACTTTATTGACAACAACTCTTAAAAAGCCCTTAAAGCGAATTAGAATAATTTGTTTCTCCAAACTGTAATAAAATTTAATAACTTCAAATAGGTGAACAATTATTTTCCAAAACACTTTTAGACCAAAATAAGGCTCATAAGAAAAAATGTCTTAATTTATTAGAACAAAAATTTGCAACAAAATAAATTTAACTTCATTTTCCTAATTTCATTCCAAAAAATTAATAAATAAAATTAATGAAAATTCCTTTTATTTACAAATAAACACTAAATACAGTTTTCCTTAAAAGTTTCCTTTATTTAAGTCATAACAACTATAATAAAGGACATATAAGATTTTGTTATAACAACAACAAAACAAACATATGTTCACTATAACTAAAGGGTCCCTGGGACCCTCCAAAAATTGCTTAAATAAAAAGGAAAAAACACATACACAAACATACACACAGAACTAAACTCTCATGGCTGCTGTTAGTATTTTCTTTTTTTTCGGTATTTGTGGTTGCAGCGGAAATAGTCAACCACAAAGTGGTTGTGTAAGATTGCACAGGAAACAAGTAAAATTACAAATTTCCGGTAAACAAAACTGTTATAACAACAACAATAACAAAAACACAACAATTTAACGAAAAAAGAAAAAGAAAATAAACAAAATGAAACACATTTTGCAAAAAGGAGACAAATAAAATTATATAAGATAAAAAATAAAACATTTCAATTTATTAAATTTAATTATTTTCTCTATTTCTTCCACACCTCATTTTAGGCCCTTCATCACAGTCAAACTATGGAGGGTTGTTCTGCTCCTTTAGTTGTTAAATTCGCCGATACCCAAAAGGAAAAGGACCAAAAGAAGTTGCAACAATTACAAGTGGGCATTTGTGGCATAACAGCCCTGACAACACCTCCCGCCCAAACGGGTGTCATAGGTGCTTTGGCACCACCACCCACAGCGGCCACTGCTTTAAGTCCTACTACAGCTTTAGTGCCAACACCGGTAGCCGCTACTACACGTACAAATCCCACCATGGCTGCTTTACATGCTGCCATTGCTGCCCCACCTCCACAATTACCAACCGCAACGGGTGCCACAGCTGGCATTATACCCACATCGGCTGCCAGTCTATCGGCTGTAACACCAACAATGTTAGTAACCGCCGCCAGTACAACACATCAACAAACTTCACCATATTTAACCACAGCTGATGCCATATTACCCAATTCAGCAGCCGCAGCTGCAGCAGCCCACATGCAAATATACCAACAATTGCAAGCTTTCGGTTTGCAACCGGCTCATTATTTACAAGGTGAGTTTTTAAATAAAAAAAAATACTCTATCTCTCTCTTTATGTATGTTTGTGTGTAAACATGCGAACATACGTTCTTTTGAAAAAATTTTTTTATTTTGAAAAATTTATATATAAAAATGGTTTAGACCACTTTTTTATTAAATTTCTTCCATGATTTTTTTTCAAAATTGTGTTTTTCCATTTTACCATTATCCTTGATCCTTGTTTCCTGTCAAAACAAATAAACTCATTATTATTTTCATTAGTTTTTTAGTGTAATAAGAAAGTGTTTTTTATTAGTTGTTTGTACGTTTTTGTAGTTTGTCCCCTTTCCGAATCAAATGAATTAGAGCTGTAATTTAAAAAACGGGTATTCGTTTTATTTTAATCGTTACAATGTCAAATTAAATATTTTAATTAAAAAAGAAAATAAAATTTCAGGAAAATTAATCTTTAAAACATTTTTAGTTGTAAAGGTCAAAGGTCATTGGCAATAATATATCTGATTATTTTACTTCACACTCAATTTATATTATCTACTTTAGGACATTTATCGAATCATTAAAAATTTATTGAATATCGAAATCTTGATAGCGAAATTTCAAAAGTGTTTATAAATCATGATTGTATAACAATTTATCATAATTTAAAAATATTTGGCCGATTTCAATGAGCTTCGTCATTTGGGACAAAATAATAATAATTTTCCATAATGTTTTTTTTTTTTTTATTAAAAATTCACTTTTTAGCAATTAAATCATCTTCAAACATTTTCCTTCAAAAAGTTTCTCTAATCAAAAATTCCTGTTTATTTCGTAGTAAAAAAATAATAATTTTTAGTAAAAAAAATAAATAAAGTCGACCTCTGACCACAATTTCAATTCTGAATTAAGATATTTTTCTTTGTCTAATAAAATTTCTAAAATTTCATTCCAATGAGTTATTCTCAGTAAAACTTCATTTCATTACCATTATAGACCTTGAAATTCTGCTTAAAACTAAGGGATTTTATGTAAAGATGACCTTTAACCTCAGTTCAAATTCTAATTAAGATCGTTGATTTCTTTGTAAAATGAAACAAAACAATTTCCAATCAATATTCCTATTCAAAATACCCGTAAGAAGAATTGTAGCTCTATTGTATCAACCTTCTCTCCATTAATCCACTTCCCTCCTCCTTCTCCCCTTTTATAATTTGTTAATAAAATTATTTATATTTTTCCTTTATCAAATTTATGCATATTAAGTTCCAAACAAAATTTTAATAATTTATTAAAAAATTATATAGTTTTTTTTATGTTGAGCAACTTTTTTTATGATTCATACACGTGGGATGATAATTTGTTGTTGTTAAGACAAATTTTGGTTGTTAATTAAAATCGACATGAAATGCAAATGTTTTATAAAAGAAAATATAAAAAGATAATTTAAATAAATAAAATAAAAATTAAAGATAAAAAATTTCTACGCCCCCGGGTGGGCTCGAACCACCAACCTTTCGGTTAACAGCCGAACGCGCTAGCCGATTGCGCCACGGAGGCTTGTACCCACTGTGCAATTAGAAGGTAATATCAACATGAAGCGAAAAAAGAAGTTAAATAAAGGGTGTTTTAATCGTAGAACAATTCTAACTTACTCCTGAAGATTAACTCAAACTTAAAACCAAGAACATGGATTAAAATCCCAATCAATATTTATTTCAAGCAACCGAGAAGATTACAATCAATTTTATTGATTTTTTATAAAATAATTTTTAATAACAATTTCAAGTTATTAAAAAATCGAAAGAAAAAAATGCGCCCCCGGGTGGGCTCGAACCACCAACCTTTCGGTTAACAGCCGAACGCGCTAGCCGATTGCGCCACGGAGGCATATGACCCACTGTGCAAAATAAAGCTATTAATAACCTCTATGAACAAAATTTCAGCTTTAAAATATAATCCTTTTTAAGGATTAATTTTTTTTTAACTTTTTAAAAATAATCAAAAGAAATTGGAATTTAAAAAAATATTAAAATTATTCTTCACTTCCAAAAATATACATATATAACTTAAAAATTGTCTTCAAGAAACGTACGTAGGTAGCTCCAAACCTCAATGAGCTTAAGATAATTTCAAGGATTAAAACCATCTTATTATATCTGAACAATCACTTTCTATCCTTTTCCCATGATATTCTTATCATATGTTCTCCTCTATATAACTTTTAATAAATGTTAAATCTGAGTTTAAAATATATACTTGCGCCCCCGGGTGGGCTCGAACCACCAACCTTTCGGTTAACAGCCGAACGCGCTAGCCGATTGCGCCACGGAGGCTCATGACCCACTGTGCAAATAGTAATGTGATTAATCATCTAAATATTTATTAAAGCTATAAGAAATTTTAATTCTTCCTCTCAAGGATTCATCAAATTGATTAGGCAATATAAGGAAGACATTAATTAAAAGATATTGAAGAATTTCGAAAGCTTTTGAAATAAACTTGCATCCTAACAAAAAATAATTACGCCCCCGGGTGGGCTCGAACCACCAACCTTTCGGTTAACAGCCGAACGCGCTAGCCGATTGCGCCACGGAGGCTTCGTGCCCACTGTGCGCTTCCATCTATATTTATATTGAAGTATTTAATTGAAAATATATATAAAATTCAAAATTTGTAATAGTCTAACGTCTTACAAAATGTTGTAACGAGGCCTATGTATCGTCAAACGTGGCTTATAAAATTTGCCCCTAAACTCGAAAAGGGCTGGGAGCCTTCGTCTGAATCTTAAGTCCATTTCGTGCAGACCATTAGTATGATCTTGTTAGATCTTGCTTACTTAAGAAAAATATTATACGCCCCCGGGTGGGCTCGAACCACCAACCTTTCGGTTAACAGCCGAACGCGCTAGCCGATTGCGCCACGGAGGCGATAAAAATATTGAATATGTCGATATAATATTTATACTTTTTTCAACATAATTATTAAAAGGAATATGGGAATTAAAATCTAAAATACTACCTAAAATACTGATTTCCCGAGTTTAAACAAGAAATTCTATTTACTTCGCACGTACACTATCAAAGTCTCCTACTCTTTCAGGAAGCTGAACAATGTGAGCTTTCATTTTTTGTATTTATGGCGGCTTTACTTACACCAGAATAGATTATGAGTGTAGTATGAAAAATCTTAACATTAACATTTGCGCCAACGGGTGGTCTTAAACCACCAATCTTTCGGTTTACAGCCGAACGCGCTAACTAATTACGTCACGGAGGCAATGAAGTTAAGTGTTAGCATTAATCTCTGCCAAGATTGAAGTTTCATAGAGAAAAAGAATTTGGGAATTATAAGACAAATATTGAAAATAATCTCGATGCATAACATTGATCAATTCCTACGTAGAACCTGTATCATCTGACCTATTCTTCGTATCCTTATTAATTTTTTTAAGTAAAAAATTAAGCTTTATTAAATTAAAAAAGAATTATTTCAAAAATATGAAAAAAGAAAGTGCGCCCCCGGGTGGGCTCGAACCACCAACCTTTCGGTTAACAGCCGAACGCGCTAGCCGATTGCGCCACGGAGGCTTCATGCCCACTGTGCGCAAAAACTGGTATATAAACCTGGTTGATATAATTAGAAAGAAGAAGATTATATTAATTAATAAAAATTTTAACTTTCTTTAATAACTTTATGAGTTTAAAGAATGTTAATTGATCACCTAAAACTGGTTTCAAGGGCTTTGTAATTTTTAATTAGTATTTTACAGCTGATTGACCTTTACCTTCATTATTACTACGATGGAAAAATAACACAATTCTCTATCTGTGGGCTAAAGTGTAATTTTAGAAAATATTTAGACGCCCCCGGGTGGGCTCGAACCACCAACCTTTCGGTTAACAGCCGAACGCGCTAGCCGATTGCGCCACGGAGGCGGATGACCCACTGTGCAAATGGTAATATGATCAATATGTTTATTTCCATTTAAATCTATTATTGAAATTTATTAATTTTAAAAATATGATTTAAAAATAATTAAAATTTCTTAATTAAAACAAACAATTGTTTTAAAAATAATTTTTCAGTAGAAAAAAAAAAGGAATAAAAGAAACCTGCGCCCCCGGGTGGGCTCGAACCACCAACCTTTCGGTTAACAGCCGAACGCGCTAGCCGATTGCGCCACGGAGGCAGATAACGTCGCTTTGCCAAAGTGTGTATACGTAACGTAGCAGTGAACACTTTGTGAAATAATAACAAGAATTTTTTTACTGCAAAAACTACCTTTTGCAAAAACAAATTTCCCAAGTCATCGTAATTCGAAACCTGTGTGTGCGCAAAACCATATTTTTACAATAACAATATGTTTGTGGAATAAAGTGGAAAATCAGTGGAGAAAATACACAGTTTAACATTTATTACAACAAATCCACATACATAAACTTTAAACTGTATAAATGGAAAAAAGTTTATTTTTAGCTTTGAATATTTGAAAACAAGAACAACGAATAAAAAAGTTTTCAATTTAGACACAAGAATTGAAAGTATGTTGGAATTAATTATAAAATATAATTTATTAAGATTGAAATGGTTTGGACGATGTTAAAAAAAAACGCCTAAAGCTTTAACAAGAGCTTATATTAGATGAGCTTTTACAGGTTTTTTTTTTTGCAGTTTACTAATAAACTTTGAAAGTGTAAAGCTTTTCATAGTAAGTACTTGAGATTTCATAATAATGTTGGCTTTTTAATAAGCTACGATCCAAATAGCCTTCTTTTAGTTCAGATATAAACATTTTAAACAATTTTAAAAGCACTTTTTTTCTATAAAACGCTTTATTTGCTAAAAAGGTCAAAGCTTGCAAAACAGATGTTCATATATTAAATGCTTAATCAAAGGCTGTCTTTATCATTCTAGTGAAAATGAAGTCTCACAAATATTTTTTTTTAATATTTGATAACAAAATTCTGGAAACTTTAAGATTTTATAAGCTTTTTTAAAGCGTTTTTATAATATTTTTTTAAAGATTAGAGATGGGTTTCTCCTTCAGAAAAAGCTTTAAATGATTATAAGCTTAAAAGCGTCGAACCAAGTTCTTTTTTGTTAAAAGACTATCTATAAATAAAAGATTTGTTTAAATTTTGAAACATTTTTAAAGCTTTAAATGATGTATTAGCTTAAAAGCAATTTATTAGAAAAGCTTACAAGAAGTAAAGCTTTAAACTTTATAATAACCCAAACATTTTTTGAAACGTTTACAATATATAAAAAATATATCTGAAATAGCTTAAACAGTTTGATAAAAATAGAGCTTTTTAAATGTAAATACAAAAAAATTTGATAAAAATCTTATTTTTAGCCAAAGTTTCAATAATAAAAAGTCTATAAAAATTTTCCAATTAGTTTTGGCAAAGTTTTCAAGTTCAGATCTTAAAGAAACTTTTAAATATGTTAAAAGCTTAATTAAAACACAGAAGCTTTCAAATTTCAGAAACTTAGTGGTTTAAGATTTTTTATTAAAATTTCCCAATTGCTTTAGGAAACTTTTCTCAAATCTTCTTCTTTATTTTCTATATAACTTCCTTAATGTGAACATTTAAGAAGAAGACAAAATCACTTTTGTCCTCAAACATAAACATAAGAGCATGAGAGTAAATTGTAAGTTAAATTTTCTGCGGGCCTTTAACATTTTCGATGAACTTTCAAATAAAAAGTTTCACCAAAGAAAAATAGAACAGTGAAAAGAAATTAAGCTAACTTTACCTTGTGGACTTGGAAAGCGTGTAATAAAAATGAAGAAAAGAATTTGAAAAGAAAAAATCAGCTAAAAAAGAAAGCTTCTTGCAAAGGTGATTACTAAAGGAATTTACACTGAAAAAAATTTAAAAAAGCATTAAATATTCTACAGACAAAACTGGAGCTTTTTAATTTTTTAAAAATATTTATTTTTATACAAAAGAAACTTGTCCTTTTTAAGTACCACAGTTTCCTCGTCTCTTTAAAATATTTTCCAGTGTATATTTAACACAAAGGACAATTATGCAAAAAAACTGTACCCTTTGATGCACTAAAAAGGAATTTTTAAGTAAGAAAACACAAAAATTTTAAGAAAAGAGAAAAATAAATAAAATTTCAAAATCTTTTATAAAACCAAACAAAGGAACTGTTCTTCTACTTTGCTCTTTACTTAAATACCTTGAACTGGGTAAACAAAATGAATTTGTGTAATCTCAGGTGGTTCATCAAAAAAACTATTTACCAAAAAATTACACCAGATTTGTTTTTTTGTTTTTCTTTGGTTCCAGTTCATTTAAAGAATAAATTTAAAAGTGTTTAAGAATTGAAACCAAATAAAAAATTGTTAACATTCACTTTTTGATAGTTCTTTGCTCGAACTGCTAGTCCATCGCCGTTTAAAATCTACCAGCTTTAGACAACTTTTGTGCACTCTTCAATTCTATTTTAACAAGAGCCCAAAATCTCTCCATTGGCCTAAGCTCCGGGCAGTTTGGTGTATATGCCTCGTTTGATACAAATACCATATTATTGTCTACCACTCATGGCCGTATTTACTATAGTAACAGGTTGCCAAGTCAGTCTAAAATAAACGTTCATATTATAAAGTCTTATGAATGGAAGCAGCAATTTTTTATAACCTTTTTTTGATGTAAATTACTATATTTGTAGAACCTGTTGCAACAAAGATTGACTTCTTCTGCCGCAACTGCAGATACATATCATGTACCAAGAATTCTTTGGAAAATGTTGACGGCTTTTTCAAAAACTTTTCCTTAACATTCCCTCGATCATCAGGAATGTAACATTTTTGGCCAGAATGTTGCTAAAAGTCTGTCAGAACATACGATTCATCATTTATTAAAAAAAAAACTTCACTTCAATTTCCGAGCATGTTCTTGCCCTTTAACTTTTAAACAAAAACTTTTAAGGTATCGTAAATTTTGAAATCTTTTAGCTTTAACTTTCTGTATCAATAAAAAAGTTGTGTTAGGAATTCACTCTTAAATTTGCTTAACGTATTCTTGGCCTTTTCAATATCATGTGGATTTTTTTCTTTCAGAACTTAAAAGTTAAGAGACAGAACGTGAGTTAATATTTTTCCGTTCTCAATACTGCAGCCTAAATTTTATAAGATCGGTTGAAATTATTCAAAATTTTTTGGGGGTATTTTGCTATTTTCAGTTAAGCATACAAAAAAACAACCTTAACTCTGGCATCTCTTTTATAAATATCTTCACCAAATTACAAAAATCTGTTGCCTGCCTTGAGGCGCATTCAAATAAACACAGTAAAACGTCTCCAACTTTAAATCATCTTTAAAAAATTCTTCAGAAAAACATTTGCATTTCATTTAAAAAATTAAAAATTCTTATTAAAATAAAAAAAAAAATAACAAAAACATTTCTGCTTGTTTTGAAAAACAACAACTT
This sequence comes from Cochliomyia hominivorax, assembly GCA_004302925.2. Lineage (NCBI taxonomy): Eukaryota > Metazoa > Arthropoda > Insecta > Diptera > Calliphoridae > Cochliomyia > Cochliomyia hominivorax. The sequence goes on from PYHX02000158.1 coordinate 18,294,172, forward strand.
ACTTGTGTCAGATTTGTGTTAGTTAATACGTGTGTATTTTTTTTAAAGCATGTGGATGTCAAATCCAAAAAATATCTTGTAATAATTTACATTCGTTACTTTTTTACTCGTTTATTTCTATTTTTTTGTAAACAGAAGGAAACAATTAAATGTCAAAATTTACCCCGTAAATGTGTTGTGTATTTAGTACCATTTTTTTCTCTGTATGTGTAAATTTATATACAATTTCTATCTCTCTATTTTATTTGTACACAATAATTCAATGCAACTGCAAAAGTAAAATATTTCATAAATTACATTTATGTCTTTTTTATGTTAATTTACAAATGCTAATTAAGTATTTAATTAAAAGTATTATTGTTTTAATTAAAAAATGCCTCTTTAATGAAAAAGACTCTTTACTTGGCTAAAAATCTAAAACTTGCAGCATCATTAAACAAAAATTAGATAAATAATTTTAATTATTTTTATGTATTTTAGCAAATAATATTTTGAAACTAAATTTAAAATGATTTTTTGTCTAACAGCATTTTTTTACTATAATTTACTTTTTTTTGCATAAAATAAGCAGTAATCGTTGATTTTTTATAATTTTTGTGTTTTTTTATTAAAAATTAATGCCTTGATTTTATTTTGATTTTGTATTTATTATTTTTTGTTTTGTTTCTGTTTATTTTTTCTTTATTTTTTAATTTTCTTTTTCTTTGATAAATTTTTATTAAACAAATTGAAAAAATCTTTAAACAGCAATTTTTGCAAATAGATCTCTGGTCTCTAGTATAGACTAGAGGCAGATCTCTAGTATAGGCAATTCTAGAGGACAGTCTCTAGTTTACTCTAAAGATCAGTCTCTAGTTTATACTAGAGATCAGTCTCTAGTTTATACTAGAGATCAGTCTCTAGTTTATACTAGAGATCAGTCTCTAGTTTTTACTAGAGATCAGTCTCTAGTTTATACTAGAGATCAGTCTCTAGTTTATACTAGAGATCAGTCTCTAGTTTATACTAGAGATCAGTCTCTAGTTTATACTAGAGATCAGTCTCTAGTTTATACTAGAGATCAGTCTCTAGTTTATACTAGAGATCAGTCTCTAGTTTATACTAGAGATCAGTCTCTAGTTTATACTAGAGATCAGTCTCTAGTTTATACTAGAGATCAGTCTCTAGTTTATACTAGAGATCAGTCTCTAGTTTATACTAGAGATCAGTCTCTAGTTTATACTAGAGATCAGTCTCTAGTTTATACTAGAGATCAGTCTCTAGTTTATACTAGAGATCAGTCTCTAGTTTATACTAGAGATCAGTCTCTAGTTTATACAAGAGATCAGTCTCTAGTTTATACTAGAGATCAGTCTCTAGTTTATACTAGAGATCAGTCTCTAGTTTATACTAGAGATCAGTCTCTAGTTTATACTAGAGATCACTTTCTAGTTAATATTAAAAATCAGTCTCTAGTTAATGCTAAAGTCTATAGTATATCCGATCCGAAATCTGTTTGCTGATTTAAAAATTTTGATCTGTTTAAGAAAAAGAAAATTAATTTTAAATTATTTTTTTTATGTTTTTTACTTTTCAATTATTATTTTTTGATTTTTATATAATTTTTTTTATTACTTGTAAATGTAAATAATCCAATTGGGTGTGTGTTTTCTTCTATGTTTTTTTATATATTCGTTCAAATACATTTTTTGGTATGTCTATGATTGACTTGATTGTGTGGTCATGTATAAAAAAAATAAATAAATAAATAAAATACAAAAAATTATATATAAAAACCTTAAAACCATCAAAAAACACAATTCAAAAAATTCCTTACAAAAAAATAAAAAAAAAATACATAAAAAATATAAAATATAAAAAAATGGATAAAAAATCAGGACTAAATTTCCCACCGGATCATAGTACCACAGCTGCTTCATTATCGGTCTCGGCAGCAACAGCCGCTGCTGGCCCCACCAACAACCCTACTCCTGGCAACGGACTATTGGCCACCCCCATATCCATGCAAAATCTGGTTACCTTAGCCTCTTTGAATCCGGGCAGTGTACAGCCTAGTTTACATATTACACAAAATGCTACTAGCCAGCCGCAGTATAGTGTGCCAACATCTCAGGCTTTAACATTTAATGCAGCCCCAATTCATCATCAACAACAACATCATCATCATTCACAACATCAGCAGCAGCAACAACAACACCATCAACATCACCAGCAACAAGCTCATATGGCTCAGTTAACAGCTGCTCATCAAATGTCAATGGCCGCTGTGACACCACCTTCATTATCAGCACATTTTGCTGGCCCACCTGGTCCTCATCATGCTTTATGTAAGTATAGATTTTTTTCTTTAATTATTTTCTCTTGATCTCTTCTTAGAATTAAATGATTTTTTCTTTATGTTTGTGTGTTTTTGTTTAGTTTATAAAGTTTAACTTATTTGTAATTAGTAAATGCACCCTTTTTATTACTATTGCTATTGCATGCTTTTAAAGCTAATTAATGATTCCTATTTTTTCTGTCTCTCTCTCTCTCTCTCTCTCTCTCTCTCTCTACTTCACTTCTAATTTACCATTTTCCCTAAGTGTCCAGTTGTTTTAATTTTAACATGCAATTTAGATTAAATAAAAATAAATAACTGTTATAGGAAATGTATGGAAAACATACTAATTACATTTAAAGTAATTACTTAAAGCTTTGTAAAATGGGAGGAAATTAAAAAAAGCTTTTTTAAAAAAGATTTTACAAATTAAAAATAATGTAAATATTGTATTTTACTTGTTGTAAGATTTTTTACCTTATAAATGCAATTTTGCATAAAAAGCTTTTAAAGCTTTTTGCAAAGCCAAACAAAATAAAAAGCTTTATTTTTTAAATTTTAAACTTTTAAATTTTATCAGTGTGTATTTTTCAAATATTAAGCTACGTCTATAAAATTGAAAGCTTTTTAGTCGTATAATAAATTGTAAAGTATGAAAAGGATATAATTTAAGCTTTAAATGTTATTTAGGATTACGGTTTAAGAAGACGTGTAACTTTATAGGTTTTAAAAGAGTAATGCAGAAAGCTTAAATAATTTTCAATAAATCTTGCTGATTTTATGATTGAAAGTTTCGCAGTGATTTGATAATTAGAAAAGTCACTTTGAAAATTTGCAATGCTTTTAGTTTCATCATTTAAACTTATTTATTCCACCGAAAGTATAAAGAATCTTGTTTAATACTTTGTTGTTTCTTAAATACTAAAAGTTTTTCATGATAGTAAAGTGATTATTATTATGTTCTCTAAAGCTTTTGCAAATTCTAATACTTTAACAAATCGTATTTTATATTTGAATTCAATTTATTTCAAAATAAAAAAGCTAAGAAATATGCGACTTAAAACTTTCTAATTAGCAAAATATTGATATTTAAAAGCTTTATTATTTTGTTACTAAAACGGAATTCTTTAGGAAAAAGCTCTTCTTCTTGATTAAAACTAAAGCTGTCTTTCCAAAGTTTTATTATTTTTGTTTTACTAAAAATGTTTTTTTCGGAAATAAGTCAGGTCATTTAAAAAATTTAAATACTTTTATAAAAAGCTCCTCTTCTAAAAATCTTGATCTTTTTGCCGAAAGCTTCTTGCAAATGTTAAAATTTTTATTTTTAAATTAACACTAGTTTTTAAGAATTCGACTTAATCGAGAGTTTATACCGTAATAAACATTTTTGAAATGAAAAAGCTTTTTTCTTTCATTACTTAAGTTTAAATATATAATTTATGTTTATCAATTTTTTTTACTTTAGTTAAAATAGCTTTTATTTAATCAAAGTTTTCATTATAAGTGTAACAATATATTAGTGATCAAGATTTTTAAAGTGAAAAGTACATAAGCTTAACATTTTTTGTAGTTTTCTTCTGAAAGCTTTCATTTTTAAATTCGAAATAAAAGCTTCTGAAAAACAATTTAATTTGATTTGAAATATAAAAAATGTATATTTTAAAAGCTTAACAGTGAAACATACTTAATGTGATGCCTACAATGCTCTAGATTTAAAAGCTTTTAGAAAAATATTTATACTAATTTTGAAAAGGTTAATAAAAAAATTACATATTTTTTAAAATTGAAAAGCTTTGCAGTTTTTTGCTTTATATACTTTTTAGAAAGCTTTAAAGTGGTAAAAAATTAGTTTTCAAGTTGAAAAATGCGATTTAAATGTCTGAGCTTTTCAAGCTCATTCTAGAAAACGGTGACTAAAATGTTTTAAAAGACACTTTTTATTTAACCTTAAAAAGCTTTATTCTTAATGATTTCAATTTAATAATATTAATTTAAAAAACTTTTGTTAAGTTTAAGTGCTGATTAAGAATAATTTTTTTTATTTTTACAGCAAAATTACCAGAACTGATTAAATTGAAATACAAATTACTTTTTTCCCAATTTTGTTTGTAAAATATTAGAAAAATTAAATTTTTGTTTATAAAAGAATTTCTTTAATAATTCAAATATAATTTTATAAAAAAAGGAGTTTTAACAGAGACCAACGACAATTTGTTGTTTATAATAAATTTTTTAATAAATCTAAAAATTCTTTTGAAATTTACTGCCATTTTTTATTTTATGTTATTTCGATGTTTTTTATCAAACAAATTTATTGTTCAAATTTTTTAATAAACGTATTTATTAAACAAGGATCTACTAAAAATGGAAGGTATGTAAAGTTTAAGGGAGAGTTTGAGACTTAAATTTTGTATTAGAGGAAAAGGGCTTTAATTGAGAGCAAAGGAAATGGAAGGAAATAAGAATTGTGGAATTACATTTTTGATGAGCTTTTCTGAAAGCTTTTACTTAAGTCGACCTTTATCTTTTCTAAATTTTAGTCAAATTTTCATCATAAATAGAAAAAAGGACAAAACAATAAAAATAGAAAATAAAAAGGTAAAAAAAAACAGAAAAACTCTCTAGGAGTATAAAAAGGATAATAATCTGCAAACTGTTAAATATCAAAGTACAAAATATTTTTTGTTGTTTTTTTTAATATTTATTTATTTATTTGCCATTTTTATACCCTCCACCACTACAAGTAATGAAGAGGGTATATAAATCTTGTCATTCCGTGAAGCTAATAACGAATCATCTAACACCCCATTATTTATATATATTCTTGCATCAAATCAAAATCTGGGTTGTTATAGTCTTGAAAAGTTTCCTATTTAAAACCGGCAAAATTGGTTCAGTATAATAAAGTTCGAGCAGGGAACTTTCATAATTTTTTTAGTTAAGAATGATTTAATATTATGTACTTCGGAACTAAAAGCTTTTTCGTATACCTCTGTGTGTATGTACGAAACATAACGTATTTATATCACACGTATTTGTGGTGGAAGTTATTGAAGATTCGGCACAGTCGAATGTAGCATTCTTACTTTTTAATGTTTTCATCGTGAAAAAGACAAAACAACATAAACACAACAACACGGCCATTGAATGGAATGTAATAAATGAAAATATTTGAAAAACAAGAACAACAAAAAATTCGCAAAAACGAGAATCTTACAAAAGATGAAACAAAGCAAAAAAAAAAAACGTAACTGCTGCTGTTTCAGTTCGTTCGTTTGTTCAAAATGTTTAAAAAATATGACAAAATTGCTAAACGAAACAATGATATTCTTTGGCAATAAACAACAACGACAGGACATGGTGACAATAAAAAAAAAATTTACAAAAAAATATATTTCCATAAAAAACAACAACAAGAACAACAAAATTATTGTTCATGAAAATGAATAACACAACAACAATATGGTTTTTAGCAAACTTTTTCCTTTTATCTTTATTTCTTTGAATGTGTTTCTATATTGGCAGATATGTGTGTATTTGTGAGACTTTACTTTTATTGCAGGAGGGACTGACTTTAAACAATAAAAGTTTTGTTTAGATTTTTTTCTATTTGAACTTTTTTGTGAACTGAAAATAACAAAATGATTTTGAATTTTTATTAGAAATAAAACAACAACAACAAGGACAATAATATAGCAACAACAGCTTTAGCTAAAAACAAATATTGACAACAACTTAGTGTTGTTGCTATTGGTCGTTGTTAATACAACACAAATCTGCTGAATCGCAATCAATATTGAAAAAATACTGTAAAATACTGTAAAAAAAATGAAAATGACAAAAATGAGAAAAATATAGAAAATCATAGATTAGAATTTTTGATAAATAACCATAACTGGAACAAAGAGGACTATTGAAAAGAAAAAACAAATTGTAGGTGATAAAAGGCTCCAAAGTCTTGGAAATGAGGGATATTTAAATCGTTTTCATATTTGGGGTTATATACAAATATATTTGAAGATTTTAGACTTTTTAGTCAAAAATTCCAATTTTAGTGAAAAATTTAACTTTTCCATGAACAAATTAATTTTTAGTGAAAAAAAAAATTAGTGATAAATTCAATTTTCAGTGAAATTCAATTTTTAGTGAAAAATTAAAGTTTCAGTAAAAAATTAAATTTTCAGTGAAAAATTCAATTTTCAGTGAAAAATTCAATTTTCAGTGAAAAATTCAATTTTCAGTGAAAAATTCAATTTTCAGTGAAAAATTCAATTTTCAGTGAAAAATTCAATTTTCAGTGAAAAATTCAATTTTCAGTGAAAAATTCAATTTTCAGTGAAAAATTCAATTTTCAGTGAAAAATTCAATTTTCATTGAAAAATTAAATTTTCAGTGAAAAATTCTATTTTCAGTGAAAAAATTAATTTTTTGTGAAAAATTCAATTTTCGGTGAAAGATTCAATTTTCAGTGCAAAAATTTAATTTTTTGTGAAAAATTCAATTTTCAGTGAAAAATTTAATTTTTTGTGAAAAATTCAATTTTTTTGTGAAAAATTCAATTATTTGTGAAAAATTCAATTTTTTGTGAAAAATTCAATTTTTTGTGAAAAATTCAATTTTTTTGTGAAAAATTCAATTTTTTTGTGAAAAATTCAATTTTTTTGTGAAAAATTCAATTTTTTGTGAAAAATTCAATTTTTTTGTGAAAAATTCAATTTTTTTGAAAAATTCAATTTTTTTTGAAAAATTCAATTTTTAGCAAAAAATTTAATTTTTAGTGAATTTTTCAATTTAATATGATTTTTTTTTAGTTTTAAGTGAAAAATTTAATTTTTAATGAAAATTGAATTTCACTGAATATTAAGTGTGAATTTGAGGTAAAATTTCATGTCCACCTTTTCCCAAGTAGAGTACTTTTGTACAAAATCGTCACTATTCAAAGCGTAAAATTGAATATTCTTCAATGTGTGATCAAATTTTTTTTCTCCGATTTCCAGAATGATTTTTATTTCACATTTTTTTCTTGCAGTTAAAAGAACCTTCAATGGTTCACTTCTATTTGGATTTTTGTTATTTTAAACAAAACTTGTGATTTGAACATATTTTTTTATTATTTTATTTGTTGTTGTTGTTGTTGTCATAGTGTTTTTACTTTTATTATTTAGTCAGTCAGTCAGTCAGTTTGTTTGGCAGTTAAATGTTTGTCAGTCGTTTTGGAAAAAGTTAAAAGTTTGAGATTATTTTGTGTCCCGTTTTTTTTTTTTGTTTTTTTTAGAATTTTTCCTGTATTAAATTTGACTTTCCGAAAACCAGGATTTTTTGTTTATCATATGAGTGTGTGAGTGCATATAAAATTTCATGTATGTATGTGTATGTGTGTGTTGTATAAAACCCATAAAGATTTGTTTATTTAATCATGAACATCGACTGGTTTTGGTTTTGTTTTGTTGTGTTTTTGTTTTTCTTCCAAAGAAAAATGAACTTTTTTGGTAAATATTTTGAGCTTTTATAGGGGGTTTCGGTTGTTTTTCTGTTTTTGTGAAATGTTTTGATTCCTTTTGTTTTAGTGGTAACTCCAGTTTTAGTCAGGTGTTATGAAGTGGAGTTTAAAAATAGTTTTTCACTCTTTTTTACCGATGACATATTTGTCAAAAGATTTTCAGATTAAATGAATAAAGTTTGTTTGTTGAAGTTTTGTTATTAAAAAAAAATAGAAGAAAAAGTGGTGTGGAAGTCAATGAATAATGAAAAGTTTTAAAGTCAATATAACGAATGTTTTTCCTGAGGAAAATTTAAAGAATTTAATTCTATTAAATTTGAATGATTAAGAATCTAAAATAGAATCTAAACTAGAACGGAACTAGAATCTGAAGTAGAACTTACAAACATATGGACAAATCTCTCTCTTTATTTTTATACTTATATCTTGTTTAATATATAATAAATAAAAATTATATTTTAAAAATTTATTTTTTTTCTCTTATTTGGATACACATAGTTTTTAATTATATTCCTTTCATAACACGTGGAGTTCGCTTTTGTTTATTTCTCCTTTTCGTGATTATAAAATATATTGTTAAAAAATATATGATTTTTTTATTTATTTATTCAAGCACCTCAATTAAAAACAACAATACAACAATGAATAATAAAACAAAAAACCAAATAAAAAAATGAAGAGTACAAAAAATATTCATACAACCTTTTATGCAACTGAACGCCAATTTGAAATCCTTTTGTGTAATATTTCGTTCTGTTTTTTTTTCTTTTTTGAATTTCATGTTTTTCCTTGTTTATTTTGTTTTCATCAACACAAAAGAATATGAAATTTGAAAATTTTTGTATCTCACACTCAAACATTCCCCAAAGAGATGCTTAAAAATTGCAAAAAATAAAAAATAAATAAATAAAAAAACTATGATATAAAAAAGCTTCTTTTTAAGTTTACCATTGTACTCTCATAAGTGTGTGTTTCTTTTGTTTTAGTTTGGTTTTGATATGTAAATGTATTTACCTTGGTTTTACACACACAGACATATAATATATAAATAGGTATGTGTTCGATAGAGGGTATACGAAAGGATAAGTTCTCTTTCTGGTGAGAGATTCATTTCTCTTCTTTATCAAGAATTTGACGTTACTAAGAGCTTAATGCAAATGTATAGAGATACATTTTTTTTGATCAAGATATATCTCCAATTTTCTTTCTTTATTTCTAAAATTTCCTCTCAATATAACTGCACGAATTGAATGTTTTTTTGAAAATCTCTTATAATAAATTACAATTAACGTCTATTTCATCTTTAATAAAATTTTTCCTAAATTTTTATCAATTTTCCAAATCTTTTCGTTTGTTCTCTTTCAATGTAAGTAACTTATACATATTGTTTTATATTATTTATATGTTTTCAATTCATACATATAAACAAATACACATGTAAATATGTGTCTGTGTTTTTTGTGGTAAAGAGAAAGAGAGTGGTAAATATAATAAAACCAGAAAAATTATTATACACTTGTATTTGTATAATTAGAAAAAAGTACATACAAATTAAAACAAGTACCAATACAGACATATATATTATAGCGTTATGTTTATACCCTACACCACCATAAGTTGTGCGGGTATAATGCTGTTGTGTGGATGTTTGTAACGGGCAGAAAAAAATAGTTCTACTTTTAAGTATTCCGTTCGTCTCAGAATCACTTCCTGAGTCGATTTAAGCATGTCCATCCCGTCTGTCTGGCTGTCCATGTAAAGCTTGTTCACAAAGTACAAGGAATAAGATTTTTAACTCATAAAATTCTAATGTGAACGATTTAACAAAATTTTGCAAATTTATATTTGCAAATATATTTTAAAACGATGTACCAAATTATAGAAGGATCGGTCCATTATTTCTTATAGGTCAAATGCAACCACCCTTCCAAATAACACTTAAAACTCATTAATCGCATAACTGTGCGAATTAAACGAGGGTCAGTAGATAATTTTTTCTAATTCCCATATAACCCTACAGAAAAATTCCTTTAAATTCACGTACAATTCATATAACTGTTAGTATCATAATAATATATTGCACACATAAACATAATAAGGAAAGCAAATTATACGAGAATCGTTCTTACATTTTTCATAGCAGACATTTACAATCAACAATGTGGTGTGGGGCATTAATAGTCGGTCCTGACGGACCATACAATTTTTACTTGTTTTAACATACAAATACATATTACAGTGAATGGCAAAATTAGTTATCATTTTTTTTAAATAACCCAACAGATTTTGTTTACTGTACTAAACTAATCAGAAAATGCATTACTATTCACTTAACTACTTAAAGACTCAACCGATTTTATTATGGACTTATCCTTAATTGTCTCTTCACTTTAAACACTGGTACGCACTTACTTCCTCTCTAAGAAACACCGGTAGAACTCATTAGAGTGCATTGTGGGACTCTAAGATAATTCGATTACCTTTTCCGGATCTATTATCATCTAAAAAATTTAAGACAGTTTCTATGTTATGCAAAAAGGTTCTGAAATTGTATTGATTTTTTCATTTATTATGTAACACCAATAAATAAATTAATTATATATAACAGCTTAAAATAATAATAAATAATCTGGGCAAATTTTATTGAATTCGGATCATTATTGTGACTGTGAGAGTGTTTTCAAACAGACGGACATATCTAAATCGGCTCAGATTTTCTATGATGTTAAATATGTATACCCTTTGGGGTCTTAGGTGCTTTCTTCTTGGTGTTACACACCGAATTGTAGTATACCTCTAAATATTCCCCCTATCACCACTGGTGGAGGTTAAATAATTTTGTATAGCTACCATTCACAGACCACTATATATATTCCAATATAGCGTAGTGTTACTGCACTCGGCCTTGATGGATTTTTTATTTGGTTTGGTAAAATTCTACGTTTTTTTTGTATCAAAATATGTTGCATCTTTGTATATTAATTTATTTTGCATTTATGTGTCATACTTTTTTTCTCCACTGTATCTTACACTTTTGTACTATTAATTTTGTGGTTTTTTGTGAGTGTTTGTAATATTTAAATAACCCTTTTCAAATATGTCTACATATAACTTAAGCTAAATATACAACAGAGACATACATACAGACATACATTTTACCAATAGAAATCCTAGAATTCATTTGTCCCTCGGTGTTCAAGTTTGTTTAAACTTTTTTCCCGTTGAGTTTTACTCTAAACCTTATATAATTATTTATGTATTTGCATAAGTGTGTGCATATGTATATGTGCGTGTGTTTTTTAATTTTAACGTTCATTTTGTTTCCGTATATTTTATTTCCCATTTGTAGTGCTACAAATAGAAATGAGTAAGTATTTGTGAGTGTTTATTATTTTGTTATAGAAAACATATGATATGTTCCTTTTAACATTTTCATAAAATACTTATTGCTAAACACTCACACACACATACCTTCCCCTCTCAAAAATTTAGAACATAATTATCAGGTTATTACTTACATTATCCACTTATTTATACTCTTTTAGATTTTTTTATTTAATAAAATAAAAATTAAATAAATTTTAATATGTTTTTATTTTTCCCATTTAGGGACTGGCACTGAGGCTCTTACATCACCATACGCTTCAACACTTAATCCATTGACCAATGGTGCTTATGCTGCTGCTGCAGCAGCAACAGCACCCCTAACAGCTTCAGCACTACAGGCAGCCGCCGCAGGAGTTGCTGGCAAACAAATTGAAGGTTAGTTTTTTGTACTTTTAACCGGAATCTCTCAAACCTGCAAGGTTTGATTTTTATTACGTTTTCGAAACTACAAAGAGAAAAAAGTAATAAATATAATAAAAAGAAATGAATTAAAATTGAAATTGAAAATGTTGAGTAAACAACAACAACAAAATTAATAATACTTTTGTATACACCTGTTTTTCCGAATAGATCCGGGGGGAATAAATTGTTTGGAAAAAATTGTTTCATTTGAAAAAAGGACAATAGAAATTGTTAACAAAGTAAACATGAAAAATCAATTAAAATTATCAGGAATAGGAGAATTGAAATATGTATAATATCAAATTGAGAGGTGGGAACGAAAAAGTTCTTAACACACATTTTGTTACAGAATCACTTTTGGATACAACATTAAGTTTCCTTCGTGTTCTAGTTGTCTTTTTAACTAACAATGAATTGCTGTGATTGCGAAGGAGTATCCGGAATTATATTCGACGTCACGGTAAAAGTGATACTTCCCCGGATTTAGGGAAAGTAAGAAACTTATGATTTTTTAAACCCTTTCAAAAATACCTAAAAAATAATGTGAGAAATTTCACCAAAATATTTTTTGTTCTTCAATTCGCTTTTAATAATCTTTCTACTGTCATAACATCGGGCAGTTTGGAGGATTATCATCTCTTGGTACAAACGCCACATTGTTGTTCTTATACTTGTTTATCATAGTGACAGGTTGCCAGCCTTTTTGTAAATATTTCTTGATGTCAATTTTGATATTTATAGAACCTGTCGCAACGAATAATTGGTTTTTTATCGCAACTTTTGGGAAATTTTGACTGCTTTTGGGTCCTAAAATTTTTGGTCAGGAAAAGACAAGAAATCTGCCAGAACAGACGTTTTTTTATCAATTATGCAGCAAAGTACTTGATTTTATTTTCTGTGGTCTGTTTTTGACCTCTAAAATTTCAGCAGTTGTCCTGTTAGAAATTTTATGACCCTTGTATGTTTTTGTACCTATATTAGCTTTAACTTGTTGTACCAAAGAGTCCGAGCCCTGGATAATCGGGATGCAGTCTTACCGGATGTGTTGGAAACTCGTTTGAAAATGATTTTATTTTTTTGCTTTAGAAATATAATGTGGACCATAACTGAATCTTATTTTCAATCAACGGACAAGTTCTCCCAGTAAAGTTTGATCCCGATCACTAATTTTTATTAGATTAACAATATATTCAGTGACATTAAACGTAATAAGTGACATATTTAAAATAACTTGATCACAAAAAAATCATTGGGTTAAAATTTTTAATGAAAAACGTGTGTTAAGAACTTTTCAATCTCACTCTATATGTGAGAGACTTATGCAACTTGAGGTGACTTGAGGTTGGGGATTATATGAAAGCTATGGGAAATTATAAACTGATCCTCGCAAATTTTGGTCACTAATGCACGTTAAACTGAATTTCTGAAGTGGATCTCTTTGGGAGTTACAATGATTTTCCGACCGATATTCTTGAAATAAGGCACGTAGATTTAAAATAATAAAACATTTATTTGGACCAAATTTAATTAAAAATTTCTATAAGACTTTTGTGAATGTAACCCGTTCGGGCAGACATTTCTATGGTGTTGGCTTCACACGGTATCTCAAATTTGCGAATTGTAAAGTATTTACAATCTTAACATGGACAGCCAGTCGGACAGAAAGACTAACAGACGGACGGGCATCCTTAATCGACTCAGAAAATAATTTTGGGTCATGTAGTATACTTTCAAACATCAGCACAAATTCATATTACCCCAATAATCTAGAGGATGTAGGGTATACAAAATTTTGAAATGTGAGTTAAACGTTTATTTACTTTGGGAATTCTCAACAAAATTAATTTATTACGATCTCATTTCTTACTCTCTTAAAAATTATTCTTAACATATTAATATTTTTCCCCTTAATAAATCTAAAATTTTCCTTTTTATTGTTCAGGACCCGAAGGCAGTAATTTATTTATTTACCATCTACCTCAGGAATTCACCGATACTGATCTCGCTTCAACATTTCTACCTTTTGGTAATGTTTTATCTGCCAAAGTATTTATCGATAAACAAACAAATCTGTCCAAATGTTTTGGTTTCGTATCATACGATAATCCATTATCAGCCTCAGCTGCCATACAAGCGATGCATGGTTTTCAAATTGGTACCAAACGTTTGAAGGTGCAATTGAAACGTTCCAAAGATGCGGCCAAGCCTTATTAAGTTTTAAATAAAAAAATATATAAAATATAAAAAATAAATATTTTTAATAAAAATTTAATTATAAAAATACAGAAATTTGAGTGCCTTTAGCCTTAAAGTGGAAAAGAAGAGGAGAAATATATATAAAAGTATCACCAAAGGACCAATTTTGTTATTTTATTTTATTAATAAATTTTATAAATTTTTATTAAAAATAAAACTTAATTTTATAAAATAAATCCCCCTTTTAAAGTAGTAAAACCAAAGAAAATAATTCATTTCTATTAAAATTTAAAAATAAAAAAATAATAAATTTTAATTAAAAGTTACTTTGAAACTAAACTAAAATAACATTGTTAACAACAAAATATTTTTGTGGTCAAAAAATTTTTGTTGTTTTTTTATTTTTATATTATTTTTTCTGTTATAATAATTCATAATTTAAAATTAAATATTTAAATTTTTATTTTTAATAAATTTAAATATTAAAATGAGCATATTTGTGGTCTTTATCCAAAAAAAAAGGAGTATAAATCAAATTTGAAATTGTTTTTTATTTTAATTTTTGCATATTTTAAATTTTTTTATTATTGTTTTTTCTATTTTTGTTAGATTTTTAAGTAAATAAATAAAAAATATAATAAAATTATAATAAAAATAAACTAAATTAAATTAAACTAAATGAAATGAAAATGTTTAAAGCCAAATAGTTAAGTAAAATTTTGTCATAAATATTTAGATGTATTTGTTGTATTGTGTATTTAGAGTTTAGCAAAAGTATTTAATTAAAAAATAACAAAAATTATAGAAACCAATAAACAATTTAATGTAGAAATTTAAGCATAAATTTAAAAGCAGCAAAATTATCCTTAAAATCACAAAAACATCCTAGAAGATCTAAAATGTAAAAATAATCTAAATTTAATTAAGTTTCTTTTTCAAATACCAAAATAATGTTTAACATTTACATTATTTAAATTTCTTAACTATTTATTCCTTATCATAAAAATGATCCAAAGAAGTCAATTTGACTGCTTTTTAATCCCTCCACTACCACAACTGACAGTAAACTTTGTCATTTAATGGGTAACTCCAAAAATGACTCTCCTAATACCCCATAAAGCATCATATCAAAATCAAAATCGATTTTGTCTTCAAATTTAGTAAAATTTGGCCCAAGTGCAGCTTTTTATACTGCACTGTTTGCTATTTAAAACTAGCAAAATCGGTCCAGTAATGAAGGAATTATAGAACGACATATGAGACAACCTCAAAATTCAGATAAAAAAAATTGTAAATTTTTCAGAAACTTATTTTGAGAAAAAAATAAGAATTTAGTTTACTATTTCAAAAGCTATTAAAATCGGATAAGTAGAAAAAAGTTATAGTCAAAAGTATGTACAAATTATGACCCAAACGTACAGTTTGTTGTTAATATGTATGTGTTGTGTTAGATCAGAGATATCCAAAATGAGAGTGATAAAACAATACAAATAATGTGAATGTATTAGTGTCCTTTGTTCAATTATATGAAATATTTCTCTTATTACACAGTACGAAATTTGTGTATAATGTGATTATTTATTCAGTGTTTTAAATTTATACCAAACACACACTCAGCTTCATTAAAAAAAACCATAGAAAATAAATATATTTTTTCCCATTCTATATTCCAGATTTTTTTGTAACTGTTATTGAATTTTTTTGCAGTGTACATACATTAAAAAATATGCGACATCAAGCTGCATTGTTGAAAATCAGCATGTTATGTCTGAGCCGAATAAATGAATATACCGGCATATTGTTTGGTTATCTCTGTGTTGGATTGTTACAGTCTATAAAGTTTCGGCGTAACTGAAAAGCGCACTCTTAATTGTTTAATTTCAAATTAAAAACAAGTTATATTAGTAATTTATATTAAAAATGTTGGAAACTGAATTGGACAGAATTTGAATAGAATTGATCTATAATTAAACCTTTTACCCCATTCCGGTAAGGGCCTTATTTTGGGCAATTGGCCAAATGATGGCTCGGTTTATTATAGTGAATGTGAGAATGTTTCAAGAGACATTAACCTTCCCGAGGAAGTCATTTTGACAGCTTTTCTAATTTCAATTACAATAATTTTTATCCAAATTCCATAGGTTATCTTTTGATCATAATATTAAAAAAATGTTTTTAAACTCAAAAACGAAGTCATTTTGACTGCTTATAAAATATTGCTTCACTTTTTGATATAACTTTCATCCAATAACAGCTTTTTCTTTGATCAGAATTGATCTTGAATATTTCTTAAAAGATCCAGAAAATAACATTTTCTCAAAATTCTCACAAATACTTACACACATGTGTGTAATATTTTGGCTTAAAGAAAAATTAGCAATTTTTTTATTTGACACCAAAAAATATTTTGAGATCAGATTATACATGAATTTGTGAAATATTTGTGTAGTCTGAATTTTTCTTAACAAATTATTCGGTGATTTTTTTCACATTAATTATTGAAAATTAGAGAAATTGTTAGAAATCAGATTATGTTTGGAAATTGTGGCATTACTTTTAATTTTCATAAAACTTTCTTACAATTTACGAAAAAAATATTTTTTTGATTTTCGTAGTTCAAATATTGTTTTGAAGTGGACCCTATACGGGGACTCTGAGCAGATTTATGTAATCGAATAGATTCAAATTGTTTTGATGTTAAAATTCTTTGTCAAATCATATTTAATTTATTTAATAATAAGCATAAATTATGGACCTCAGAAGCATATCAGAATAGTGTGGTATATGGGATCTATAAAAATATTAGGACTGATCTTTATGAAAAACAGCAAGGGGATTTATCTTTCTTATTAATGTTTTGTATCCTTAAGTCTTTAAACCAGATCTATGAAGATCATTTGTGTGTCCTTAAAGGATAATTTTTTATAATTTTATTCAAGACATATTCTAAATTGTGTGAACTGATCTTATAAAGCGATTTTTATTAGTTTTTCGATTAAACCTTTAAGAAAAATAATGCACTGTTTAGTGATACAT
This sequence comes from Cochliomyia hominivorax, assembly GCA_004302925.2. NCBI lineage: Eukaryota > Metazoa > Arthropoda > Insecta > Diptera > Calliphoridae > Cochliomyia > Cochliomyia hominivorax. Next base: position 18,311,010 of record PYHX02000158.1, read on the forward strand.
TTGTCATTCTGATTTCGATTATATACATTCAAAAAAAGTTTTTTTTTACTACTTTATCGCATAAATGTTTTTTTCGAAAATCAGAAAGAACATTTTTTGATAATTTTCTGGAAATAGATTAAACATTTTCCTAATTGAGTTATCATTCTAATGAAATGCTTAAACATAAAAGATATTTATTTGATTATATGATTAAGGCAAAATTATATTTTGTTTGCAGCAAACATAATGTGTTTACAAAACCAATGCCGTAATTATGAAAAAATAAAATAATATTTATTAAATTGTTTATTGGTTTATATAATTAAATATAAATTGTTTTAAATAAAAATGTGCAATTAATTAAAACTATATATTTATAAATAAAACAAATAAGTATAAAATAAAATAAATATTCTAATAAAAATATATAAATTATTAATTAAGAAACAATTTTAAACATTCGAAAAATGTCCAGTAGATTTTGAAACAAAATTAAAAAAAAAATAATATTTAATTAAATATAAATTAATGTTTAAAGAAAAAAATTACAAAAATTAAATATTTAAGCCGATTATAACAGGACCCAAAAAGAAAATTATATAAAAATAATTGATTATACATTTTGACAAATAAATTTGGTGGACAAAAATATTTTATAAAAAAATTTCAAAAATTTTTGAAACAAAAATGCTGGAATATTTAATGAATAAAATTAAGTTAATTTTTAATTTAATAAAAAAAATAAAAAGAAATAATTTAAAAAATATTTTAACTGAATTATAGTCATATGTATGCATATTTTTAAAAAGAAAAATCATAAAGAAAGTTCCCCTTAAAACCAATTTTTAACCCTCCTTCTACAAAATACATTAAAACACACACACACACACTGTTAAAAGTAGTAAAAAAGTCTGCGTAAAAAAACCTAAGATTTCAATTTAATACAAAATTTATATTTAATTCTATAAAATAATAAAAAAATTGTTAAATTAAAAAAATCACTAAAGTTATAAACTAAATAATATTTTAATAAATAAAAATTTACATCAGTTTAATTAAACGTTTTGATGAAAATTTTTAAACGAATAATTTTCATTAGAAAAAATAACAACATTCTTATATTTAATCATAAGAATTAATTTTTAAAATTAATTGTTTTCTCTTATCGTTTTTAGTTTTTAGTCTAAATGTTGTATTTCTTTAATTATTATTAAACAAAAAAGTCAAATGTACTTAAAATTAACATTTTTAAAATAAATTAAATAATTTTTAATAATAAAATATATTTTATTTAGTTTGTAGTTGCATAATAAATATAATTTAAAAATTAATTTAATAATTTTAATTTAAACTAAAAGTTTCTAATTAGCAAAAATTATTCTAAATATTGTAAAAGTGTGAAAGAAATCCATTCGGAAATTTTAGAAAAATAAAAATTTATATTTGAAATATTTACAAATAAATGGGATCGTATACACAAAATATTAAAAAGGAGTTTTTCATTAACTTATTGGACTTAAAGCAGTTTTAGATCAGATTGTAGTGGGATTCTAGATTGGAATTATACTCAACTTCTAATGAAAGTTTAAATTTCTTGGTTAAATTCTCGGTTCAGTTCTAATTCAGTTTTATTTCAGTTCTAGTTGAGTTGTAGTTCAGTTTTAGTTCAGTTCTATTTCAGTTTTATTTCAGTTCTATTTCAGTTCTTGTTCAGCTCTAGTTCAAGTTCAGTTCATTTCTAGTTTAGTTCTGGTTCAGTTCTACTTCTTTTTTAGTTCAGTTCTAGTTCATTTCTAGTTCAGTTTTAGTTCAGTTGTAGTTCAGTTTTAGTTCAGTTGTAGTTCAGTTTCATTCAGTTCAGTTCTAGTTCAGTTCTAGTTCAGTTCTAGTTCAGTTCTAGTTCAGTTCTAGTTCAGTTCTAGTTCAGTTCTAGTTCAGTTCTGGTTCAGTTCTAGTTCAGTTCTAGTCCAGTTCTAGTCCAGTTCTAGTTCGGTTCTAGTTCATTTCTAGTTCATTTCTAGTTCAGTTCTAGTTCAGTTTTAGTTCAGTTGTAATTCAGTTTTATTTCAGTTCAAATTCTAAGTAAAATTTAACAAACAGATACTGATTTATATTCTACTTTAAATTACGGTTGAAATTCTGGTTCAGAATTCAGTTGAGATTCTAGTTCTAGATTTATGTTCAGTTTCTGAGTCAGATTTTATATTAAATATTAGATTCTATTTAAGATTTTGTAATATATTCTAGTTCAGATTCGAGTTTAGTTTTAATTTCAGATTTTGATCCTGATTTTTATACAGTTTGAAATTCATATTCTATAACGAATTCAATTTCAGGTTCAATTTAAATTTAATCTTGTTACACCTTTGAAATTTTTATAAGAAGAGAAATTTTCTAAATAAATAAAAAAATATGTCAATATAATTTCTTATCATTTCAAACGTTTTCCCCCGAAAATATTAATAAAAAACTAAAACATTTTCAAGAAACTTTTCCAACAACTTCTTAATTTATTTTATTTTCCTCTTATTTATTCTGCATTAATACCTTTTCTTCTCTATCACTTCCTCAGAAGCTACTAAAAATATAAGAAAGAAATTAAAATAAGTGTCAAAGTGGAAAACATATTTTAACACTTAATCCTTTATTCCAGTCAACAGTTCAAGACTAAAAAGTGTACACAACTGCAATAAGAAAATTTGTTGGTTGCTGGCAACTGTTGTTAGTGTTGTTGTTGTTGCTGCTGCTGCATTAGACATTTTGCCAATGAAAAGTTTATAAAAATGAAATAAAAAAAGTAGGAAAATAGAAAAAATAAGTTACCAATTAATTCATTTGCATGCTAAATACTCAAGAGCTACTCACTGTAACTGCTGCTATAGTAGTTCTAGGGAACTAAACTAGTGTTGTTTTGTTATTTAGTTTGTTTAACGAGTTGTTGAAAATAGTTTTGTTGGTCGGTGGGTCTACAAAACTCTGACATTGAATAATCTCTCTCTGGGAGAGAGATTATCGCACAAAACAGTAGAAAGTTTTTATTTCAGTTATAAATGAATGAATGAATATTCATGCCGCAATAAAATATTTCTTGGGAAATGTTATCATGGAATTAAGTAAAAACTTTGACTGTTTTTGCTTAGGACGGACAGAATGATAATTATTTGTTGCCAGAGATAAGAAACAAATAAGTTGGAATGTTGATTTCCTTTTTGTATGGATCTTTGGTTTTTCTTAAGAATAATAAATATTCAATTTATTGTAACTCCTTTTTGGGAAAATCATCTATTTATAAAATAGGAAGTTTGTATGTATGTGTGTATGTATGTATGTATGTATGTATGTATGTATGTATGTATGTATGTATGCATGTGTGTATGTATGTAAGTAACGTATAAACTCCAAAACGGCTGGTCTAATTTTAATGAATTTTTCACAGAATTATTCTAATATACCCGAAAGTAACATACGCTATACAAAATTCCGAAAAGGACCTGAGAGAGGAGTACCCCAGGTCGTATCTCAAATATCTGTACAGTTAAATACAAAGCAAATATTGGTTATCGAATATCTAAAGAACTATAACAGCGAGAGTTCTCAAATTTGATCCCAACAACTTTTTCAAGGAACTGTGTTACCTTACAAAACGTGGAAGGGGTAGGAACTGGGGGGGGGAGTTCCCCTCCTTATACAGCAAATATTGGTTTTTAAATATCTAAATAAGTAGAACAGCGAGAGCTCTCACACCACTTCCTCAAGGAACTGTTTTACTGGACAAAGCGATGGACGAGTATTAGCAGGTGAGTAGTACCCCCATATAAAGCAAATATTGATTATCGAATATCTAATAATTTATAACAGAGAAAGTCTTAAAATTTTGCAGCAATAACACTGTGAAACAACATCACTGGTAAAATATGGGACTTGTGGAATCGGAAGGAAAGGTACCCTCCATACAAGGCAAATTTAAACTTCTAATTAAATTAAATCGCAAGATAAAACAACACAAATGTTTACTTAAGGCCAGCAATGCCATAAAAATTTGCTTTGGCAAAACGAAGTTTGCCGGATCTGCTAGTTTTAGATACTATTGGTATTATCCAGAGAAGAGTTTTGTGAAGAAAAAAACATTTTTATAGTTATTAAATTACTGTACAGTGGAACAGAATAGAATGTTTTATAAATTAAAATCGGCCTTTGCAGTACATCTAAAAACTGTTACTATATATACAATATTAATTCAGGTCTGTCTAAATTTCCCTATTCTATACGTTTATGTTTGCATAATATCGTCAAAATGCGACAGAAAGTTTAAAAATTTTTCTTTTATTTTTTTTTGTCTTTTTTTTACAGTTTCCCCAAAAATAACAACAAGAAGTTATATTTTTCGTTCTTGTCTCCATTTCATTATACCCTACACCATCATAGGAGGTTGGGGTATTAGGCGTTTGTGCTGATGTTTGCAACACATTGAGCAATGGCGCTAAACCCACTGTAGAGTATATCGTTCGACTTACTGTCAAGATATCTCAAATATTTGTACAGTTAAATATCATAATGAAATTTGGTACATGTAAAGGCCCATTAAAACTGGTCATGTTCGGTCCAATATTTCTCCTCCTGGAATGGGGTCATAAAAGTCCTAAATTTTAAAACAGTTTTTACGAAATTTAATAAAAATATTATATTTTCATTTATATTTTCATTTATTTTATATTCATAGGTTCCATACAGGCCTCCTTCCAAATATCACTTTGAATTAGGAAAGCAAATTATATTAAGGTCGTTCATAAATTTTTCGTTGCTGTCATTGACAATCAACAATGCTATGTAGGGTATCACATAGTCGTTGTGGACCAAATGAAAAATTTTTACTTGTTTCTATATATTTTTGTGGTTTTTATACAAAATTTAGAGTTGTTTTTCAGTCGGTTGCTTGTTTTGTTGGTCTTTTGGTTTTGTAAATATTTAGTGACAATGTCATCATTATTGTCTCTTTTTTGTATTTAATCCGATATTAATGAGACTTTTTCAACTTTTGTATGTGTTTTTGAAAAAATGAAGAAGATGACAAAAAAGTAGAATTAAATGTTTTTGATCCCAAGAGAGAAATAAAAAGAATAAAGTTCATATACTTTAAATGATGATTGATTGTAAGGATGAGAAATTGTTTGACATTATGAACAATAATTTATAAAGTCCTTAAATAGAAAATAATGAACTTTAAATAAGAAATATTTTTTATTTAAATAATTAATAACAGACACTTTTATAGGATTTAAAAATGTTGAAATAAACAAGTTAGAATTCTATATTCGGTTATGACGATACTTCAGAAGCCTCAATCATAATTGGATATGAAGAAATAAGTTTCGTGTATGCATTTTTCGTACAGACACACTCAGATATCGCTCTATATCTTTTAATATACAAAACAACTTTTATTGGTTTTAAATAGGAAACTTCTCAGGAAATACTCAAACTTAATTTAACTGAGACCTGTCAATTATTTTGGATGTGAGAGTGCCAACAGCAGACATAGTTAAATCAACTCAGATTTTGATTTAATGCAGTAATATATATGCATTATAGGGTCTAAGACGATTCCTTCTTAGTGTTAAATATGTTAATGTATTAGTGTATTCAAAAACCGAAACCAGAACCCGGTTAATTGGTTTTTTTATATTTCAGAAAACTGTCCGGTTTCGAATAATTTCTATTTTCGAATTTTTCATCATGCCGGTTTTTTCAGTCGATTAACCGGTTTAAATGGAAGTCACTTTTAAGCTTTTCACTATTATTTTTGTATATTCCGCCATCACTGAGTAAATATATATAATTTTTCATTCCGTGTGTTACACAAGTAAAGTATTGTGTGCATCCTTAGACATCATATTCTGAATCAATTTTGCTATGTATGTCTGTCTGTCTGTCTGTCTTTCTGTCAATGAAAAATTTTATAAGATCTTTTGTTCAGCATTTTTAAGTTAAAGAGATATAGACCTATAATTTAGACATATTCAGAAATTAAAAAAATTTAAATTAAATTAATTTATTTTTACTTTTATACTCTCTGGTACAGAGTATAAAAAATATATTAACTTTTTATAAAATAAATAAATAAATGTCTCACTAAAATATTTATAATTTCACACATTTTTTATTTCAACCAGCAAAAAAATATATAAAACTTCTCTGAAATTCAGCCAGAGGCAAGGTTGTTTCGATTTGAAAATAATCCAAAAATATATATAAAAAATTGTTTGTTACCAAAAAAAAAAAAAAAAAAAAAAAAAAAAAACAACAAATAGTGAGTAAACAAGGAATATCAGGAATATAAACACCAAAAGGTGTCTGTATATTAAACCAAAGATGGCAAATTTAGTACAATTTCTTATACTATTTAAGTTATCTTCTAACTCACTTCTAGTTCTATTTTAGTATTATAATTTGTTCTGTTTCATTTCAGTTCTAGTTCGTTCATAATTTAGGTTTTAAATCATGTTCTGGATCAGATAAGAGCTCAGATTCTAGTTCAGACTGTAGTTTAGACTCTAGTTCATATTTTAGTTATAGTTTCTAGTTCTACAGATTCTAGTTTGGATTCTTGTACAGATTCTAGTTCACATTCAAATCTGACTTTCGTTCACATTCTTGTTCAGATTATAGTTCGGATTCTAGTTCAAGTTCTAGTTAGTATTTTAGATTAGATTCTAGTTCAGATTCCACTTCAGATTCCGTTCTAGATTGTTTAACAGATTATAGATCAGATTGTTATTCAGATTTTAATTCATATACCACATCAGATTCTAGTTCAGACTATAGTTCATATAAGAGATCAATTTTAATATCGAATTCTTGTTGAGATCGTATTGCAGATTAAAGTTCAGATTTAAATTTATATTCAAGTTAAGTTTATATTTTATGTTCTGGACCAGTTTCCATTTAGACTCTAGTTTAGATTCCACTTCCGAACTTAGTTCAGTTCTAGTTCAAATCCAAGTTTAACCTCATATTATAGCTCAGATTTTTGTTCAAATTCCAAATCAAATCGATGATAAAATACTAATTCAGATCTTTAGATTCTTTTTCGGACTCATGTTCATATTTGAATTGATTTCAGTTCATGTTTTCGATTATATTAGAGTTAAGTTTTTATTTCGGATTCCAGTCTAAATTTTTGTTCAGATTCTAGTTCGGTTTCTTGTTCAAATTCTAGTTAAGATTCCTGTTCAGATTGTAGTTTGGATTCTTGCCCAGATAATAGATCTATTTTAACTTTCTCATTCAGATTCTGGTTAAGGTTCTGGTTCAGATTTTAGGTCAGCTTCTATGTCGAACTGTGGTATAGACTCTAGTTCTGGGTCAAGTTCGGAGTCCAGTTCGGTTTCTATTTCTGATTATAAGTTAGACTCTAGTTCAGATTAAAGTTCAGATACTAGTTCAGTAGTTCAGTATCTATGAATTTCTGTTTAAGACAGTAAAGACACAAAATCCCAAGATTTACGATAGTTTGATGTTTGAAGTAAATTTCCAATGCTCGAGAGTGTTTCGATATGAATTGACTTATTAAGGCTAGAATAGGTAGCTGATTCATAAGTTTCGTTTAACATACCTGATCAATATATTAAAAAATATATGAAGATATGGTTCATGGAGAAACCATGAAAAAAATAAGTAATAAAGTTCATGAAATAAAGAAGGCAAATTTCATGATGTTGAACGAATACTTGATTTTTATTTTTTAAATGAACATTTGAACCAAATTAAAACTTCTTTTACATATATTTGGGTATTCAATATAAAAAAAAATACCCTGAAACCTGTATTCGGAGGATCAGGTCCAAGATCTTGATTGCAACAATTTTTAACTCATTTTATTTAAGGCACCTTTGTAGCAAAAACAAATTCACAATAATATAAATATCTTTGACCGAGAATAAAGTCTAGAATTTTCTGTTATGAAAATTTTTGTAAAGAAGATCTTGAAAAAAGCAGAGTACGAAAATACAAAACAAAAACAATGCATTCAAGAAGCAAATCGAATAAAATACTAAATTATATATAAAACTCCATTAAGGATAACACCACGAATTTTGAAAGCCCTATTGAACTTAGAAAAACAAAACAGATCTTTAGAAAAATAAATATTTCAAAACTGATTGAATTTTCCTTTATTTCATTAATTTCACATTTTATATCAATTATAACCTTATAGCCACATTTAGTACGTTCAACTTAATTTTTTCTTTAAAAAATAGTCTGCTTTCAAAAAATAAAAACTGAATTCCAAAATTGTATGGAGAAGAAAGGATATCAAAAGGTTAAACTTTTGCATATTTCATATGTTAACGCTAACATTTGAATTACACCAACACACGTTTACACACACATAGAGAAAAAACTGCAGACATTTTGATTTATAACTTTAAGGATAAAATGCTATTGCTCCTGCTCCAGCTGCTAGCGTTTCAGTTTATAACTAAAGGATTTAAAGATTGCTTACAACCACATTTAAATATATAAATTTATTTATTCTTTCCTCTTATTTTCTGTTGCTCATTGTAACATGCAGCAGTAAAATGCAGTTTTTTTATGGAAGAATCACTAAAATAAACAATAAGAAAGAAATCTAATAAAGAATCAGAATACAGTAAAGGTGAAAAAAGTGTGTTGAGTTCTAAGTTCAGATCTCAGTTCAGTTCTTAGTTCAGTTTTCAGTTATGTTCTCAGTTTAATTCTTAGGTCAGTTCCCAGTTCAATTCTCAGTTCAGTTTTTAGATCAGTTGAGTTCTCAGTTAAGTTCTCAGTTCAGTTCTAGTTCAGTTTTAAATTATTTCTAGTTCAGGTTTAAATCAGTTTTAATTCAGTTCTAGTTCAGTTCTCTGTTCAGTTATTAGTTCAATTCAAAGTTCTGTTTTCAATACAGTTCTCAGCTCTCTTCTCAGTTTAGTTCACAGTTCAGTTCTCAGTTCAGTTCTCAGTATAGTTCTCAGTTCTGTTCTCAGTTTAGTTCACAGTTCATTTCTCAGTTTTATTCTCAGTTCAGTTCTAGTTCAATTTTTATTACTGACTGTATTTAAAGAATTATAACTCCTGAGATCTCTGAACACTGAATACCATTTCACACACTCGTTTATTTCAATGGCGGATAACTTAAAGTGTAAAGCTACGAACTACTAAGTATTCGACTGGTTGGATGGTTGGTTTGGCTATAAAATTCATTTGTTAGTTGGCGAGATGTCGGGGCTAACGTTTGGCGGTTTCAATGAAGAAAATTGTAGAATCTATGAATGGATGGTTGGTTTGTTGATATGTTTGTATTGTATGCAAAATTGAGCACATAAGCCGTTAGCAATAAAACTATAAGATTCCTTTCACATGAATCTCTATGAATATGAGAGAGCACACAAGTATGCACAAGTAAATGTGTGTATATGAAAGGATATAAATAGATGTTTATAAGATTCACTATATTTGTTTTTATTTCCTTAAAATGGCGGATGCTGAGCAGCCAACCATACAGACAGTTTATTTATATGGAAATCAAATTTATTATAAGAAACTCTAATGTAAATATTGTAACAAAAACAAACACTAAAGTATCAACAATTTGAGATTTTTTTTTCTATATATTTGTTGGATGCAACTTATAAGAGCAAAAACATCAACAACAACAACCACCGGCAAATGTTATGAATTCAAGTATCGGGCATCAACTTCAACAACATTTTCTCTTTATTTTCCGTATTTTCCTTGGGAAATTTTTAAAATTTTATTCATTTTTATATTTTTCTATATAATTTTTTTATGGTTTTCTTATGCCGCTGTTTTAGAAACAAGTACAAGTATTATTGAGTAGACAATCTAACAGGATGAATTATGAGTTGGTTATCGTTAAATCTTGTTTGTTACAAAATGTTTATAATTTATTTTGATTTTTTTCTATTCTTCCTTATTTTTTATAACGCACATCTTGTGTTTTATGTGTTGCATCCTTATGACAAGTGATAAACTATTTTATTAAATATTGAAATTAGTCTTTAATGTACGCAATTAGAATATTTAAATTTTAAAAACCTTAATTGGTTTAAAAGAATAGAAGATTTTAAGCGAAAACTAATTTTAGTGAAAATTTAGTTTTTTTTAAGAAATTATTTTTAAGCAAAAAATTTGCTTCAGTTTCTGGCGAGGAAATATTTATATTTATGTTAAATTTTAAGTGAAAATGTGAATTTTTAATGAAAATTTGAATTTTTAGTTTTAGCTAATTTTGTTTGCAAAAAAATTAGCATTAAGTGAATCATTTATTTTTTTTTTTCAAATTTGAACTTTAGATGAAAATTTACATTTTTAGTGAAAAATTTCATTTTTATTAATATTTTTGATAAATTGAATTTTAAGTAAAGAACTTTTATGGAAAATCTGAAGTTTTAGTTTAAATTTGAATTTTTTAGTAAAAATTTTAATTTTCATGGAAAATGTGATTTTATGTGAAAAATTGCAAATTTTAATTTTTAGTCAAAATTTGAATTTTTAATGAAAATTCGAATTATTAGTGAAAGTTCGAATTTTTTATGAAAATTCGAATTATTAGTGAAAGTTCGATTTTTTCGTAAAAATTCGAATTTTTAGTTAAAATTTTAAATTTTAGTGAAAATTAGAATTTTTAATAAAAACAGTAATTTTAGTAAAAAATTTTAAACATTATCTGATTTTTAGTTTGATTTGGATTCAAAATTAGAATCCGAACTGTAATCAGAGCTGAAATCTGAATTCGAATTTGAAATAGAATGTCATTTGGAACTACAATATGGACTAAAATTTAAATTAGAGACAAATATAATCAAACTAGATTAATGGAATCATAAAATTAAAGATACAGATTAGTGTTAAAGTTACCATATTAAATGAATTTAGGTAGAAGTGATGATAAGAGTGAAATTTCTTAATGATACAGAAACGGTGACTTTTTCTACATGAAATATGAACTTCAAATAATAAACACTTTCAATACCCTCCACCACCACAAGTGGTGATGAGATTATGTTAACATTGTTATTTCGTGTGTAATACTAAAAAGGAATCATCTCAGAATCTATAATGTGAATATATGCACGCTCACATCCACAATAATGGACGGAGCTCCAGAGTTTCTGTTAGAGTCCTAAGATGTTTCCTATTTAAAACTGCAAAATAAATTCAGCATAATAAAGATATAGATAAAGATATATACCGATATCTGAGGCAAGCTCTAAGTTCAAGCACAAAAACTTTCGTCGTGGAATCTTCAATTATAATTGACAAATTAGAACGAAATTTTGCTATAATATCAAGCTAATTGCCTCGTGTAATAATTAAAAAAAAAACTTTATATATTGTAGTCGTCTGTGAGTGTGTATGTACGAAGAATATTGTATGTACTTCACACGCATTTGTGGTGGTAATTATTGAAGAATTTTTAGTTGTTTAAATTAATTTTTCAATCGTTTAAAAAAATATTTGTTTTTTTAAATAAAAAAAACTGTTTCATATGGGATTTGAACCATGAACCACTTATGTTTTTATATAGACGCTTCAGCCACCACAACCAGATGCTTAGAATCCAATTTGGCATCACTTAACGACAAATTTTCAAAATCAGAAAATTTTACTGAATATAATTTACGAATATTCCGTAGATTTGCATTGATAATATTTATAAATATCGAACGAAATTTTGTTTAGAGGGAAAATGTCCATATCGAATTTTTAATCTAGAAAAACTATTTTATAAGCAAAAGAAAAAAATATGTTATCTTATTTGAATTATTATTGATAAGAGTATTTTAGATATTATTTGTTTAACTATAAAAATAGAAAAATATATTTCTGATTAATGCAGACCACAAAAAGATAAAATATAAATAAAAATAAATTAAAATAAATATAAATAAAATGAATATTAAATGAACTAAAACAAATAAGAGAGCTATAATCGACTATGCCGAATCTTAAATACCCTCCACCAAATATGCGTGTGCAGTAAATACATTAATTCAAATATATTACGAACATACACACTCACATATACTCTAACAAATATATACAATATAGTAAAAGTTATTTTTAAATTTAACACAGAAAAAGTAAATGAGTAATTAAATTACCCATTTACTCATGCACCGATTTTGATCATTTTAGGAATGGTAATGATGAACATATGACTTAATATTATGGAAAATTTTCATTTTAGTTTGTCGATTTATAATTGAAAATTTTACGAAAATTTTTTGCTTGAACTTTCATGTTGCCTCAGATATTGATCTTTATCTTTTAATATACTAAACCGATTTTGTTGGTTTATAACAGGAGTATAACGAATACTCACGCCAAATTTCATTGAGCTCTGTCAATTAATGAGGATGTGGGTGTGCCAAGGATAGACAGACATAGCTTAGTCGACTCAAATATAGTTTTGATGCAAGAATATATATACATCATGGGATCTGAGATGATTTCTTCTTCTAATACATCATTTGAACTATATATATTCAGATACCGATCTATAACTAATTTTTATACTAAAGCATTTATTTTTATATCCTCCACCACCGCAAGTGATAACGGAGGGGATATTAACTTTCTCACTCCGTGTTTAACGCCAGGATGGAATCATCTATGGCCCCATAAAGTCAGTCTGTCTGTTGGATATATTCTGACATAAGAACAGTAATCCATCTCCAGCCATTGTTCCTGTATCACTCAAGGGCTTGTTTGCCATAGTGACAGGATGCGGAGCTAGGCCTCATTATGAAGCCTTAAAATGGAAGCATGCTTTCTTTGAAAAGATTTCTTGATGTAAATTTCGGTATTTATAAAGCTTCTTTGGCCGCCAAACCAAAAATTTTTTTTGGGAAATTTTCACTGCTTTGGAGCCCTCAACTTTCCTTCTTCATTCCCTTGAGCATCAGTATTTTTTAACATACATGCCAGAACATGCCAGAACATACATTTCGTCATCCATTATGCAAAATATTAATTTAGAAAACTTGACTTCAATAAAAGTGCTCTGTTTTTGGATTTTTTGTAGATCTCACTCCGTCATACTTTAAATCTGAAATATAGTTTCTAGCACCGATTTATAACTCACTTCACTACATTAATGTTGAGTGAGTATTTATTTTACCATTCATTTTGTAACACCATGAAATAATCATCTAAAAATAAGGAACATATGTATATTCTTGCATCAAAGCCAAATAAATTTAGCCATGTTTGTATTTGGATCAGTAGTTATAGGGTGAAATATGCAAAATGTCGAAATTTTAAGATAATTTTCTGAAATTTACCATTTACCTTTACCATGATAAAATAAACAAAAAAAAAAGATAAGATTGTGCAGTAGTCATTATTTGATCAAGCTATAAGGACTCTTATACAGGAACTTATAAAAATCTTAAATATTGAACTATTTTTATGAAATTGGTTAAAATTATTTTTTAGCTGTCTATTATATGATGACTATTATAGGTCTATTTTCGGCAATAACTTCTATAAGATGGATTTTATATAGACATATTTTCATTGTCTTTTTCATATGTAAATTAATTTTTAAATTATAGTTTGTCAACAAAAACTTTGTTCGTTAACATTATTTATATAGAATTTCAAGAATATGCCGCCTTTTCTCACTGTAGTTCTCATGTAAAATCCTTTTCCGAAATCGGGAATGCTTTTAAAATATATATTTAAGTTTACCAAAACCCATCAGATACCTTATAAAGGACTCGATATTAAGACTTTACTTATCAAATTTAGTCAAATTTAAATTATTTTAATTTATTAAAATTTTTTAATATTTTTTTATATTTTTTTTTTACAAAATATATCATTTTATCGGAATTTATATTTTTTTTTAAATTTTTTTTCAATATATTTTTTTTTCTATTTTTGTCGGTTTGTTGGCGTTATTGCTTTTCACTCAAAAGGGTTAAAATCTCTATGTTATAACCATTTCATATATTATTTCTTTTCTTCTTCTTTTTTTCCATTCAAAAGCATTAAATTGACATTTTTAGTTGAATTATTTTTTATGTTTTCCGTAAATGTGAAACAAAATGTAAAAATGTAAAGCCGATATTAAATAAGGAAAATTGAAATAATAGTCGAATCGAAAATGAGCTATATTATATTGAATCGGATATTTAGATAACAACATATCGTTACTATATAACAAATTATAAGCTATTAAATCATATATCAATTTTTAAATAATCCCAATTTTTTTTAAGAATTTTCAAATCGTTTGACACAGGGTCCCACATTATTACTCTGATGTCTCCATAAATATTCTAAAATAAAAATCATATCTAGTCATAGTAAACTTGCATGGTTGGATGGATGGATGGATGGATTAATGCATTCAACCAACCATAAAGTCGTAGATATAAAACAAAAAAACTGAACTCAATACGTTCTGGCCGTATTTTTGTTCATCCGTATACGGTCAGTCATCCAGAATTCATAACCCCGTCAATATAAAGTTCGCATAAAACAAAATATTTTGTATGAACATAAACAATAATACGTTTCTTGTTTCACTTTTTTGCAACATTTTTTTATGTCATTTATTTCAAATGGATTTTTTTCTCTTGTAAATCCTCTTGTCGTTATATTTTTTACCTAATAATTCATGTTACATTTTAATAAAAATGTTGATGCACACACATACATACATACATACATACATACATACATACATACATACATACATACGTACGTACATACATACGTACATACATACATACGTACGTACTAACACAAAATAAATGACCACCACAATGAAATGCACTGTGGGGCTTGTGAGCCAAAAAAGTATAAATTTTCAGTAAAAATTATCACTTATGCTATGACATTTATTATATACAAGAAAAAGTCTAATTTAAAGCTAATTTAAATTTATAAAGATCATACTTTTATCGATCTTAAAAAAGTTTAGATTAACTTAAATTATTTTTATTAAAGCTCATTGAATTTTTTAATTATTTAAGTTGAAAAACGTATTACGTTCTTTATGTCAAAAACTTATATAAAAAATAAGATATACGTACATCGCTTTCTCTAAAGAAGCTTTATTAAATTGTTTTGCAAAAAAGCTTACTTATAGTTTTTAGAAAAAGTTTAGCGCATTTAAAACATTTTTTATTCAAAAGTGTAACAGCTTTTTGTTTGGAAAAAAGTATTAAAATTTGTGGACAAAAATTATACAAACATTTTTTAAAAGCTTATTTGAAAGCTCTTTTATTTCAAAGTGTGTCATTTTTAAGGTCTCTTTATAAGTTATTTAAAACGGATTCAAAGCTTATTAAAATGAGTCTAAAGTCGTTTTTCGAAAAGCTTCTTTAGAACTATTCAATGTTATCTTTTTAAAAAGCTTGTTTCAAAATATAACCTTAAGGCTGTTTTAAATGCCTTTTTGACTTTTTTTAATTTTGAGTTATACTTTATTAAGCTTTTTTAAGATTATTACTTTAATTCATTAAAAAGTATCTTCTTTATTAAATATTTACTAAAGCTAAATTTTAAATTTTTAAATTGTTATTTAAAATGTCTTCTTAAAAGCTCAACGGAGTTTTTGCCTAAAAGCTTTTATTATTAAGAAAAATGTTACTTCTTTTGTGTTTTTTAACGAATATTTTATGATGTGTACACCACCGTAGTTGGTTGTGGAATTATGTCGTTATACCCACCTTTATACCGTTCGTTTTAGAACCTCTTTCTGAGTCGATGTAAACGTTGTGAACCCTCTACTGGTCGCAATTCTTGCGATATCATAACAAAATTCTACACATAATCTTACTTTGGCTCAAGCCTATTGAAATTGACCATGTTCGGTGCAATAGCTCTTAAGTATTTGATTACTAGAAAAGCTTTTGAAAAGAGCTTTTGTGAAATATTTTTCTTCTGTTTGAGAATTTTTAATTTTTCTTGGCAGTATTATTCTTAATTCCGATTTACCCTCTACATTTTACTTTTCTATCCCACTGTCCAGTGTTTTGATGTGTAAACTCTTGCTAAGCTCTATATAAATATATATTCCTACACCTGCATATACATATGTATTTGTATGTAAAAAATAAAGATTTCTAAAGGTAAAATATGAAAAAAAAACGAAACAGTGGTGGGCATAAAATACATTCATACAAATATTTAACGGATGTGGCATCATACAACACATGCAATATATATAAACATATAAATATTTATATATATGTAATAGCATGTATATATATTTTAACACAAACTCGCACATCTCCCTCAACATAAATGTTTACTTTATGTTTAAATACAACATGCGACAAATCCTTTAAAATCCTTTATTTTTTAAACTCTCTCCTTCCCCTCATCACAAATGCTAGAAGAATTGTATACATTGACTAACTATGATGCCATGGTTGATTGTTATGACCACCAGTTAGTCAGTCACTCCATTTAGAGCTATTCATCTGTCAGACTAACCAACTGACCAAATGGCCAACCAAACTAACAGGCAAATGGAGGTTTTTGACATATCCGTTTTTGGTTGGTTTTCAAAACATAAATTGTTTATGTGATATATAAATATACATACATATATACCCACATACATACATATATACATACATACATACATACATACATACATACATACATACATATATACATACATACATTTATACGAACATTTGTATGTGTTTACATATTTAGTCCTTTTTTTTGTTCCTTCGTTAACAAAATGTACACTGAAGGTGTTTATAAATTGCATAAAAAGTACAACAGTGTTTTGCTAATAAAATAATATATATTCATACATATACATATGTATGTATATGTATATGAACTAATAATATTTTGTAACTGTGTGTAAAAATTAAAAAAAAAATGTTTATTTATTTATAAATTATTCCAAAGATTAGGTCACACGAATATTTTTAATTTTACATCCTTTTTATTGTTTTTCTGTGTTTATTTGTATATTTTTTTATTAAAAAAAACACGCACACACATAAACTTGTACTTCATAGATATTAAAATTCATTTGCAGATAGAAATTAACTTCCATTTTTGAAATTTTATTGACATGAATTGGCAGAGTTTTGTTTTGGTTTTTGTTGAAAATATTAACATGAAAATGGCTGATCTGTAATTATTTTCGAAATTAAAATATAAAAATTTGTATGTATAGTATATATATCATTGTCGTACTAAAAACTAATCACCTACACATTAAACAAAATTTGAAGCAAAATCATCGTTGAGTTAGATGATTTGAGTTTTTCTTTCGACATGCATTTATTGTAAAACGATATTGAATTAACATTTTTATCCATGAAAAATCATAACTGAAAATTTTTAGCTTATGTCTGTTTTAATTAATTTTAATTTTTTCCGCGTGTACGTTAGATTTTGTCAGTGGCAACAAACGCTAAATTTAGTGGTAATAAATCTGGGTTCAGTGTGAACAACTTTCAGGTAATAAATTTACTTTAGATTTGACTAATAAATTAGGAATTTTCCAACGGTTAAACAGATGATCTCGACAGTTAGAAACTCCTTCTTTGATAAGTCCTTTAGATTTGTGAAGACAGTATGCTACACAGTCTTAATCGATTTTTTTGATGATATTTATGTAACTTATGATTCGTTACAGAAGTTTTACATAATTAGAGCTGAGTTGTTTTTAGTTGATTTAGAGAAATATGATCAGGGGCATAGCCAGTGACACTATAAATTTGACCACCTCAAGTATCTTGATTTTTTAAAATCCACCAAGAATCCATTTATGAATTGAGCGAAAATAAATTGTATATCTTTACAGTCCTTGTAAATGTCTATAAAAAATATGCTTACATGTTCAGGTTATTTCTTATGGTTTCGGGGATATTTAAGAGGATATAATTATACGCAAGATTCCCAATAAAATTTAAAAAAAATACTGGTGCAATAACTATATAGATATATGCATCCGTTAAAAAGTTTTAATTTGAAGTTAAAACTAAACTTTGAAAAAAAAAAAAATAATTTTTTTGTTGAGTTCTCAAATTGCAAGGAAGGTATTTTATGCCGGATGAGCCTTTAAGTGAATAAGACAATTTTTTAAACATCACTTATATATAGATTGAGATTAACACAGTCACACAGGGAATGATACCAACAAGAGAAGATCTAAATTCCCATAAAGTATATCTTTTTGTATCAAATCAAGATCTGAATAAATTTTTCTATGTTCGTCCATTTGTTTGTCTGTTGTTGGCTCGCTCACTTTTAGCTAATTGAAATACCGCACAAATGTTTTTATATAAAGGACACTGAAATTTAAAATAGACCGATATCGAAGACAACCCAAAATACCAACAATATATTTTTTTAATTTAAAGCACTTTCTTCAATATGCCAAAATTGATCTAATATAGATTCGTAGAAGAAATGTATGGGCAAAATGTGACACCATTAATAACTTCCGGTAAAAAAATGTTCTATATGAGTAAGTGAGTTAGAATGTTTATGGATGTATTGGAGTATAAATTACCCAATTTCTTAAGTTACAATTGCCTACGAAAATACAGTAAAATTCCTACCATCACAAGAGTCTTTTTGAGTCATAAGGTTACCTCTTAGGAAAAATGATAAGACCGGTTAATAGTGGTGTACTTGTTTTTAGAGTGTCGGAGGATAAGTTCAGGATTGCAAACACTCATATATTAATATTAAGTATGTCCCCTTTTTATTTGAAATAAAAATATATGAATTCTGGGTTCCACCTTAATAGTTGGTTTGGAAAGAGCCGTTAATATAAAATTGGTGATACTTTAGATTTTTTAAAATTTCATTTTGTTTTAAGATTTTTGTTCAAAACATAAAAATTGTAATTTTACGCAGCTCATAGAGACCCTACAGAATTCAAACTCCAAAAAAGTTTTAATGATATGTTTATTTTAAAATTTCATTTAAAAACTATACAATATCTAGGACATTAGTTAAGCAACATTTATTAGTATTCTTTGGCTTTACATTGTTACAAATGTCCATTTTTGTTGTTATGGACTCCTCTTAAAACTGTTCGAGAAATTTCAGTTATAATGTTATTAGATCAGCAAATCCTGTTACAATTTTTAATTTCATCGTAAATTATAAAAAAGTTACGTATAAGTTACATTTATCAATAATATTAAGTATACGTATAACTTAAAAAGGAATATATGGGTAGCATCTAGATAGCTGAAGGAATTAAAGATGTGGAATTAGAAAAATTACTCGGCCAGGAGTCAAAAGGAAAAGAGTAAAAATGATCTAATTGCTTAACCAGATATAACTGCTATAATAATGTTAATATCTATTAAAACTATTTGGAAATACACAAGTAAGAGTGTACTAGTCAGTAATGACCGACTAAATAATACCCTACACCATTACACAGGTTTAAAAAATTATTGACCGTCCCTCGTAAAATCTGATTTCATGATTTGTTATTGTTTAAAATATTTAATATATTCTCTTCATATTCATTTTATGGGAGATTTATGCAAATTGATGCGACTTTCGAAAGTGGAGGTTTTATAAAATTATGGATTCTGGAAAATTTTGGATATTTTCTCATTGCATGATCCTTAACAGAGAAAATATCATTAAAATACTCACATTTCTTTGAAACTTATGTACTTCAAGTTGACTTTCGGAACTGGGTCTGTATGAGAGATACTTTCAGCTTTGAAACGATCTTTTTGAAAATTTTGTGGAATTTACCTAATATATTGGACCGAACATCAATAATGTCATAGATTTTGTATTGGGTCAAAATAATACATATTTTATCTCAAAAACTGTGGCCAATAGAGTGTTCATAATGTTTACATGTACAGCCAGCTGGACTGACAGACGAACGTAAATCGTTAAGTCGATTCAGAAAGTGATTGTCGTATCAAATTAACATAATTGTTATGGTAAGGAATATTAAATAATAAATATTTTACAAAGATCTTTTTTGTTTACTTTTAAAATTTTAGCACCAAAATATGTATTTATAGTTTTCGATCTCACTCCATAAATTAGTGAATATTTTCATTTCAATTCCTTATTGCACTGATCTTATTTCTCTGTTCATAAATTATTTTAATTTTCTTTATTACAACAATTTAATTGATACAACAATTTCTATTTGGTTCTCCTTATAGTTAAATTATTTTGTAATTATACCCTTCACCACTTGTGGTATATCAACTTTATCATTTTATGTTTAACGCTAAGTAAGAATCATATCAGACTCCATAATGTATATTTATTTTTGTATTAAATCAAAATCTGAGTCGATTTCGCTATGTACGTCTATCTGTCTGTTTGTCTGTAGTTGCTTGGCACATTCACTTTCAAAATAATTGACAGAACTCAACAAAATTTGGCCTAATTATTTCTGAGATATTTCTTATTTAAAACCAACGAAATCTACTCAGTATATTGATAGATATAGACCGACGAATGAGTATATACGAATGAAATTTGCCATAATTTTTAACCATTTAAAAAGAAGAAAAAAAGTTATAGTCAAAAATGTAACTAATATTATGACCCATTAAGTGTCAGATGAATATAGCATTCTTACTGGTTTTATTTATATTTTGCCAGTGGCATTTAAATAATAATTTTATGCGTTAAATTTTTATTTCAATTCTATTTTTTTTTTTTTTTTTTTTTTGCAAATATTTTTTTTAACAAAATTAATCATGACTTATGTTTTTTAGTGTATTTGTTTGGTTGTTAATAATCTCTTGTAAAACTTTTACATTGTGATAATATTTAAATTATATTCATAAACACACAAATACACATACATAAAGAAAATAAAAATATTCTGTTTATATAAAATAATTTGCAAAATTAGAAGAAAAAATTAAAAACATTTTCAATTAAAATCCTTTTTATATATAAAGCCGAATTTATTATGTTACATGTAATAAAGGCCTTTTGGAATAACATTCAGTTACTTCCGTTTCCTTTCGTTAAATGTTTATTGTGTTTATACAAGTATTAAGCAAAACCATGCAGACACACACACACATAAATACAAACACATTCATGCATATTTTCATATTTGGTAAATTTTTAATTAAGTTGGATTATAAACAATTGTTTTATTTATTTATTTTATTTATTTTATTTTATTTTATTTTTCATATTCTCTCGCTCTCTGTATTTGTATATGTATATATGTATGTGTATTGTTTTTTTTTAATATTTTTCAATTTTGCATTAATTATTTACTAACCAGCGGTATAAACAAATTTCATATAAATTGTAGTAATTAATTATGGTTAACTATCTGTCAAGTGGGAAAATGATTTATTTATTAAATAATGAACCATAATAAGAAGAAAAATTATTACACACACACAAACACACACAATTATATAATTAATTGTATAAGGATATGTATGCAAAAATTAATATATTGAAATTAAAAGGATTCAATATGAAATGGAAATTATTTAAATTCGAGTTAACATTTATTTACATCATTTTAGAATGATATTTTCATTATATATAAAAAACTATTTTTATATTAATGAACCGGGTTAATATCGGTTTCAGTTCTATTAATATTTTCAATTTAACATTTAAGTTTTTAAAGAAGATTTTCTATAATGATTTTATGTAAATATTGAAATTCAAATAATTATGAACATTTTAATATTGCGAATTTTAAAAAAAAAATGAATTTTTAGTAGAAAATTAAATTCTAAATGAAAAATTGAATTTTTTGAGAAAAATTTAATTTTTTGTGAAAAATTAAATTTTTTAGTGAAAATTTGAATTTTAAGTGAAAAATTGAATTTTTTGGGAAAAATTTATTTTTTGTGAAAAATTTAATTTTTTGTGAAAAATTTAATTTTTTGTGAAAAAATTAATTTTTAGTGAAAAATTTAATTTTTAGTGAAAAATTTAATTTTTAGTGAAAAATTTAATTTTTAGTGAAAAATTCAATTTTTAGTGAAAAATTCATTTTTTAGTGAAAAATTCAATTTTTTAGTATAAAATTGAATTTTTTGTGAAAAATTAAATTTTTTGTGAAAAATTAAATTTTTTGTGAAAAATTAAATTTTTTGTGAAAAATTTAATTTTTTGTGAAAAATTTAATTTTTTGTGAAAAAATTAATTTTAAGTGAAAAATTAAATTTTTTTGTGAAAAATTAAATTCTTTGTGAAAAATTTAATTTTTTGTGAAAAATTTAATATTTTAGTAAAAATTTGAATTTTTTGTGAAAAATTTAATTTTTTACTAAAAATTTTATTTTATTTTTTGTAAAGAAATTAATATTTTAGTAAAAATTTGAATTTTTTGTGAAAAATTTGAATTTTTTGTGAAAAATTTAATTTTTTGTGAAAAATTGAATTTTAAGTGAAAAATTAAATTTTTTTGTGAAAAATTAAATTTTTTTGTGAAAAATTAAATTTTTTTGTGAAAAAATAATTTTTTTTGTGAAAAATTAAATTTTTTTGTGAAAAATTAAATTTTTTTGTGAAAAATTAAATTTTTAGTGAAAATTTGAATTTTAAGTGAAAAATTGAATTTTTTGTGAAAAATTTAATTTTTTGTGAAAAATTGAATTTTAAGTGAAAAATTAAATTTTTTTGTGAAAAATTAAATTTTTAGTGAAAATTTGAATTTTAAGTGAAAAATTTAACTTTTTGTGAAAAATTTTATATTTTAGTAAAAATTTGAATTTTTTGTGAAAAATTTAATTTTTTACTAAAAATTTTAATTTTTTTTGTAAAGAAATTTATATTTTAGTAAAAATTTGAATTTTTTGTGAAAAATTTAATTTTTTAGTAAAAATTTGAATTGTTTTTGAAAAATTTAATTTTTTGTGAAAAATTTGAATTTTTTGTGAAAAATGTAATTTTTTAGTAAAAATTTGAATTTTTTGTGAAAAAATTAATTTTTTAGTAAAAATTTGAATTTTTTGTGAAAAAATTAATTTTTTAGTAAAAATTTGAATTTTTTGTGAAAAATTTAATTTTTTGTAAAAAATGTAATTTTTTAGTAAAAATTTGAATTTTTTAGTAAAAATTTGAATTTTTTGTGAACAATTTTATCTTTAATAATTTAATTATTCAGTTTTTCGGTTCAGTACTAGTTCCAGAACTGAACTGTAAAATGTTTAGTTTTAGTTCAGTTCTAGTTCAATTCTAGTGCCGCTCTACTTTACCTTTTATTCTCAGTGATTATTGTGATGTTTCATCATTTTTGACCTGATTTAAATTAATTTATTTTTAATAATTAAATCATATTTCCTTTAAAGGATTAAATATTATATTGATTTCTTTTAAAATGTTATTATTATTAAAATAATTTTCTTGACATTCTTAACAAAACCCGTCTCCATATTTTATATATTTGCAATTAATAACTTCATTTTACACATCAATGAAACAAATATTTAATTCCAAATATAACAAAAACGTCTGTTGTATTTTATTTAATTCTCTCTTAATCATAAAACAATTTAATAATAAATTTTATCCATTTCAAAAACTCTCTTAATTATATTTATTTAGCCTTTTATTGTTATTAAAAGAGGACACAAATGCCTTAAGTTATTTTCATAACAAATTAAAAGAAACGATTAAAAACAAAAACATAAATACAATTAAATTCTTACTAAGCTCTTCTTCTTCTTCTTTTACTTCTTATTAGAATAAATAACCAAATAAGTCTTCACTTATTCATTCATTCGTTCATTCATTCATTCATTCATTCTTTGGCATATCATTTATGAATAAATATGTATCTTTAGTCTTTTGTATCTTTTTTGTAATCTAAACTGTCTATAAACAATATTAAAATTATCATTATTACGGATACAACAACAACAAATATATAAGAAGTAGAAAAATAGGAAAACTACTTAGATAAAGTTAATCCGATTGTCAAGTAATTTTACAGTTGAAATATTCCTGTGACTGAATTGTTGGACTTAATTCTTAAAATTTAAATTTTCTACCTTCTTGTCAATGACACTCTGCGGGAAGGAGAAATAATACAAATGCGAATTTGATTCAATGGGATTCGTCCAGACACAAAGATTTAAAATAAATAAATGTCGGTTTTCTTTTATTTTTTTGGGAAATAGAATTTTGTCATAAAATTTATAAATTTATGCACGAGAGAAGAAATACAAAATTTGTTTATATTTAAAAGTCTAAAAACGTATTAAGTGAAAATGCCAAATCCTTTGAATGTCCTCAGACAAATTTAAGGGATTTAAATTCAATGTGCAACAGAGGAAATATTCTGGGATATTTTATTTTATTTATATATATTTTTTAAATAAAACCTTAATGGGTCTAATTGTATTTAATATAGTGCTCTAGAATTATACTTTTTAAAGTTAGAACTAAGAATTGAACTAAGAACTGAAAAAAGTCGGAAAAAACCCGATCGCTTTTTATTGGCTGCAGCTCTTTACTGATCTGATGGATTTAGCTACTTAATGGACGACGAAACGTATGTTCTGGGGGATTTTTCTGAACTTCTTGGTAAAAACTGAAGCTCAAGTAAATATGGAAGAAATCTTTCCCAAAAATATCTTGGTATATCAAGAAATACACATTTGCAACAAAAGAAACCATTAATTTATTGCAACAGGCTCTATAAATTACGGAATTTATATGAAGGAATGTTGCTGCTTCTATTCATAAGAAATCATGATGTCTCAACTTAATATTAGTCCGACTTGGCACCATCACTATGGTTAACAAGGTTTTGAATGGTACAAGAAGAATAATGTGGTATTTTTAACGAGAGAGGCAACTGAGAGAGACTGTTATTAAGAGAAAATTGAAGGGATCAATCAAAATGGTATGCAAAAGTGTGTTACATTTTAAGCGGAGATGGACAACTTGTTCTAGCAAAATGGCATATAAAAACGGTAATGGAAGGTTTTCCGAAAAATGTTCAAAATCAAAAAGGTAAAATTTGAACTATGAACTGATTGAAAATCTGATTTATACACTGAACTAAGAACTGAACAAAAAACTGAACTAAAATCTGAACTGAAAACAGAACACTAAACAAAGAACTTAAAAGAAATTGTACTATAATTTAAACTAAAAAGCGAACTAAGAATTGAACATAAGCAAAAACCTGAACTTAATATTAAACAGATTTGAAAATTAAATGAATGAATTCACAACTCATTTAAAAATTGTATAAAAAAGAACTAGAAGAATTAAAAACTAAACGAAAGATTAAACTAAGAATTGAGTTAAGAAATGATTTTAGAATTGAGCTTAAAACGGAACTAAACTTAGAATTGAATAAATAACTGAACTAGAATTTGTTGCATACTTATTTGGGCATAAATATGTGACTCTTGCAGAAGGGACCACAAAGTATTGTTACTTATACATAACAAGTTTATTGATAAATCTTTTATTTATTATCGTTTCGCATGCTTAATCCGATCACTTTTTAAATTATTTAACAGTTTATTTTCATTTTAATTAACAAGATTCTAAATCGCAAATAAATCTGTAATAATAAACACATTCGCCATTATTTACAAATACTTACTAAATCCAATATTAAATTAATATTTACTAAACCGAACTGAAATCAAAAATAAAAACACATTTTCAATAATATAAATAATTTATTTGTTTAAAACATAAAATATGGCTTAAAAATAAATTCTAATTACAGTCTATTAATTATAAAATAAATAAAATAAATAAATATTATACTTATTCGGCTAAATACTAATTGAAAAACTACAAAACAGTTTTAGAGCAAATAATTATTGAGTATTTTAAGGAAAAAAATTTAAATTCAAAAAACAAAAACAAAACAAATAATTAATTAACAATAATGTAGAAGAAACATTTTAAATATTTACAAAATTTAGAAATAATTTTATTGATTTGAGTATTTTTTAAGGTGTTTTAACGGAATTTGCATAAGTTTTGTGCTCAAAAATGCTAAATAATATTTAAATATTTACTATTGTATTTTTAATGAAATAAAAATAAAAATTGACAAAATATTAAAAATAAAAACAATGATTTGTTTGAAGGGAATAAAGCAGAGTTTACATAATTTAACACTAAAAAAATGAGTCATGTGAATGATACACGATGATTGTGGAAATAAAACAATAAATCACATAATATTAATAGAAATAAAATATGTAAGTGAATGACTGACTGATTGACTTTAAATGACTGAACTCACTTAATAATATTTAAATGACTTTCTTGAATAATATTGTGTACCCTAGACCACTTAGAACTAAAAATGAACTAGAACTGAAATAGAACTGAACTAAGACTGAACTAAAACTGAACTAGAACTGAACTTGTCTAATTTTTTTTTGATTTCTTAATAACTGCATTAATAATCTTCATCTTGTGGTGTAGGGTATTTTAAAATTCGACCTGACCGAATATAATATACTCACTTATTATTTTCTAAACTATAAAAATTTCATTATTTCAATTATTTAACTTATTTTGCTGGTTCATTTAACCATTCCTCGCCAGATGTCGATGTTGGCTGATGGTCTAAAGAGAGTTTTTCAAATTTTGGCATAGAGTTTGATTGATGTTGCACCCCATACACGTCAATGAATTCAGCATCAGGATTAATTGGCAAATCAGCGGCATCATTGACAGCAATGTCATTGGATAAATCAATTGGTACAGCATCATAGACATCAATGTCATTACTCAAATCATTTTGCTCATTAGTTGGCTCATTAAGGCTGCCCCATTCATCATTGAATGTTGGATGCATTTCAGCATTTGCATCGGTCTCATCATCTGAAGATGATTCGTCTTCACGTTCTTTGTTGCGTATGGCAGAATTTTTCTTCTTTTTCATATTAACAATTTCCACATCAGAAGCAGCAGCAGCACCAGTTTCAACATCTTCAGCAATTTCTTCATTCTCCTTCTCGTTCTCATCGACATCGACATCTTCATCTTCATCATTATTTTCTTGCTCCTTGTCAGAAGTTGTTGATGATGATTCATTTAAATTGTCATTTACTTCCTCTTCTGTATCCTCATTATTTTCAATTGTATGTTGTTCAACTTCTGGATTTTCCACATTGTCAATATTGTCGTTGTCGACATCGCTATCTTCGTCGTCATCGTCATCGTCATCGTCATCGTTGTTGTTGCTATTATTATTATTATTGTCTTCAGACATATTGGTTTCAAATTCGTTATTTCCGTTTCCGTTGGCTTCATTCAACTCTTCCTCTACAGCGGCAGCTGAATACTCTTCTTGTTGTTCAAGACTATTGTCTGTAACAAATGCAGCATTTATGTCTTCTATTGTTGGCAACATTGTTGTATCAATTGTTGTAGTTGCTTTTGCTGCTGTTGATGTTGCTGTTGTTGTTGTCTCTGAAGTTTCAACAATATTTTCCTTTTTAGCAATAAAGTGCTGTTTTTAGTTTTTTAGATTTGTAATTTAATGATTATAAAATGTTTTATGTGCCCAAAAATTGTTGAGATCAAGAAAGAATTGTGCATTGAAAGGTGCATAAAAGAAAATAAAGAAAACAAATTTATTTTTGTTAAAATTATTTTCTTTGAAATTATTTAAATTTAAAATATTTAAATTTTCAAAATTTATTTAATGTTACCTTTTTAGTTTAAAAAGCGTTAATTAGATGTTTTTAAGAAAAAATGTTAAACTTGCCGGCTTGAAATTTAAAAAATTTATAATAATTTTAAACAAGTTTCAATGTTTATTTATATTAATGAAATTTTCAAATTATAAGAGAGCGATAGTAAGAGAGAAAGAGAGAGAGAGAGACAGAGAAAAAAACAAAGAAAAAGCTTTATTAAGTGAAAACTGAGTAATAAGCTTATTCTAAAGCTTCTTATTATGCCTGCTCTTTAACATTAATTTTGTTGATTTTGTTAGTATTTAAATGATCTTGTGAAGAGTATTTTAATTTGATCTTAATGACTCTTTTAATTTAACCCAATTGATCAAAGCTTTAGTTGATTATAACCCATTGTTTTGCAAAGTATACTTACAGTTTTACATTTTTAACTTAAGGTTGCGTAATGAATTTATAATAAGAATTTTAATAAATTATTTACAATTTAATAAAATTTAAACAAATATATTACAAAATTACCGGAAATGTTTGATAATTTGTTATAATTTTTACATTGAATATTAAAAATAAAAGTTGTATTGAAAACGATCTAAACCATTAAGATCATTCTGTCATACTAAATACTTGAAGCAGATAAAGACGCGTTATGGCATGAAACCTATTAAATAAGATAAAACATTTTTCCTGTTACAATTTGGATTCAGGACTTGAGCTTCTAGAATTAGAATCTTTTGTACTACTCTATTGCGATCATATCTCCTTGATCGTAACTGGAACTATTTGTGAAAACTGTGCTCAAATTAAATATCGGATATTTTGTGGATTTTGGAATGAAACAATATAGAAAATTTTTAAAATGGTGTTCTGAGGCAAAAGATCGCATATTATTTTTTCAACGCTCAGAATTATTGGTCAGGTAGTTGGCTATTGTTTTAAAATCAGCTATATCGGTCCACTAACAAAAAAGTTATAGTCCGATATTTGAGACAACTTCAAAATAAATACGAAAATATTTTTGTTTAATATTTTCAACAAAATGTTATTGGATTTAGAGAGAATGACACTGTAGACAAAAATATTAAAAATTTTGATACACCTCAAAATCAGTGTATCATACAGATTCCACTTTTAAAGATAATTTTGAAGAATAAAACCCAAGATGCGATTATTTGAGCCAGCTCCTGTTCATGGGCTCTACTCTGAAATAGAGTTTAAAACTTATAAAACTCTTAAATGAGCACGAATTTTATTTGAAATTTGAACAATTAATTCTCCAACTGTTTCTAAACTCTGTAAATAATTTGAATATGCACTTGTGGATGGCAACCTTATAAGGTGACTTCCCGGAATGGGGTTTGCAAACTTTTCAAAGAATTTTTTGAACTCTCATCCTTTTAATTTTAGTTTCCATGTAATTTTAAGATAATTTAACTCCAAATTGAAATCTTTCACATCACTGGGCCGCATTTGGCTGTGGCAATATGAATTAGTTATTTCACTTTTATTCGTGCATCTTTAAAATTGGCATTTATGAAAGTAATATTCAAAAGGCAAACTTATGTAAATCAAGTGGAAAAATATGGACCCATTAAAGGGTTTTTGAGAATTTCAAAGCTTATTTGTTATAAACTTCTAACAAATAGGTCCATATTTTAAAATAATATAAACTAAAACCCTAATCCAGAAGAAAATTTTTATGGATGAAGAAATTCATCAGTGTTCAACGATTGCAACAGAATTCGTGACCTACGGGCTCTACGTGAAGAAATGCACCCACCATTACTAATTTTAATAGTAAATATTTATATATACATAAATTTATCAAGTTGTTTTTGAAACTACAAAATAACCTTAATTCCCATTATTTAAATGCATGTGGACGCTTAGACGGAAAAAAGTGATTCTTGTAGTGGTGATATCACTATTTTTTGTGACCGCTACAAATATCTGCATAATGTATTAACCGTTTATTAGAAATATATACCCGAAGACATAAGACAAACTAGGGACTGTTGCTTTAAAATGGCAGCTGGGATTTCAATAAATTTTTAAAAGGACTAAGGAGAGGCGTATATGCGGTACGCAAAGTAAATATTGATTATCAAATATTTAAAAAACTATAACAGCGAGTGTTCTAAAATTTGGTCCCAACAACTTCATGACCAGGGGGAAGGATACCCTCATACAAAGCAAATACTAATAACCTGTTTAAATCGTATGATAATACATCACTAATGTTTGCTTAGGGCCAGCAACGCCCTATATTTGTTTGGGGCAAAAACGAAGTTTTGTTATAAAATCCATATCCAATCAATAATCAATAATATCTCCCCTAATATCAGATACAATTGTTATGATCTTTCGTTGTATAAGATTTACTCATCCATATTAACTCTTTACCATTCTCTTTCTCTCTTTTCCCCATTCCACGAATTTAATTTACTCTTAAAAAATCTGTTAAATCCAAAAAGCTTCTTTTTAATTAAAACAGCTTTTTTTCCAAAATTATTGTGTATTAAAGTGTCTACCACTTGTCTCTCTCTCATATAGGAATTATCTCACTTATACTATTTTGTATTCATGAATCATCTTAAGCGTAGTTTTTTTTCCTCATTATGTGTTTGAAATATTTCAGATGTTTTTTTTTCTTAAGCTACGGAACAAATAATAATAACAACAACAGCAACTACAATAATAATGACAATATTTAATAGACAGACAGATAGATATATAAGCGTACATACATGTAAATGTATATACGTATGAGTAGTAAATAATTTGTATTATTTTCAGATACTCAAAATAAATCTTAACAAAATGAGACATTTTATGGTTTAAGAAAAAATGAATAAATAAAATATTAAAAGAGTTCAAACATTTTTTTATGAGTGAAATATTTATTTGTTTTGAAATTAAATGAATTTTAAAAATAATTTTGCAAACAATTTGTGATTGTGGAAGGAAATATTTTTTAAGAATTAATTATAAAAAAAAAATAAATAAACAAATTTATTTCATTTATAATAACCGCAAAAGAGGTTATTATTCGAATAAAATATTTTGTCATTAAGGTTTTTTTACTGTAGTTTGCATTCATGATGTTAATTGTGGTTAATTTTTTTTAGAAATTATTTTGTTAGGTCCATGATTACAAAATTGGGTAATAAGGAGTTTTGAAATAGAGTCCATTAGTTGCCTTACAAGTATAACTTATCCCCTTTCTTCTAAAATCGGCTAGATGGAATATTATTGGAATTATCACCAAATTATCATTCACACTACTCGTATAGGTAGTTCATCTCCGTTAAATTTCTACCACTACCAGTTATCTTTTACCAAAGGTCCAATATTTCTTCACTGGACTTAGCTCTAAATGATTTGCCTCTCTTGGTACTAATACCATATAATTATTCCAGTACCACTGAAGAACTAGTTAAGCTTAGTGAATGGATGCCAAGTCATAACAAATATAAGTGGTTACATTTTGAATTCTTTCTGATGACATTTTTTTTTGTTAATTTCAGTATTTATAGATCCCGTTGTAACAATTTATAAGCTTTTTTTGCACAATTGCAAAACTAAATGGGCTTGCCATACCAAGAACTTTTTAGAAATTGTTTACTGCTTTTGGTCCTAAACTTTTCAACAACATTCCTTTGAAGATCAGCAACTTAAAATTTTTGAACAGGAAGTTGAACAAATCGAAAAATGAAAAAAATCAGCCAAAACATATGATTCGTCATCAATTATGTATTTCTTAGAAAACTTGACTTAAATGTGACTTCACCTGTTTTTGGCATCTTAATTTTTAACAGTATTGCTGTTAGAAACTTTATTAAACTTGTATATTTTTAAACCAGCATTGGCTTTAACTCTTCGTACCAAATAGTCCAAGCAATCAGATAATAGAGCTGCTTTTCAATCGGAAGTGTTGGGAGACTTTATATTTTATTGACTTTTGAAACTTTATGTAGACCATTTCTTTTAACTGAACCTGGTTTTCTGTTAACGGAAAAGATCTCCCGTTATTGTTTAAAACGATTCATTACAATATAGAATTACTTTTATGTATAGTAAAATCATCATTCTTAATTTGAATAATTAAAAACAAATATTTGATCAATTCATTCTATTACATTTCTGAAATTCAACAAAAATTAAAGTAACGCTTTTGTTAATGTTATTTCATTCTATAAATATTTTTTACGTTTTACTACGTTGAGTACGATATATTAGGGTGAGTGTAAAACATTGGGAAAACTACTGATGCTGAGCTTTTATAATAAATGTCATGTGTAATACCCATAAGTCGGAGTTGTATATGACGGCCCTTGAAAATAATAACACGTCCTCACTAATAAAACCATTACAAAAAAAGGGCAAAGGGCTTTCTCCTAAAACCCATTCAGAATGCTACATAAAATCGACAACATCGGGTTAGCAGGGAAAATTTTATAGAGCGATATTGGATAAGATATCGCTCTATAAAATTTTACCTTCTAACCCGATGTTGTCGATTTTATAAAAATAAAAAAATTAGTTACAAAATTTAAACAAACGTTTACTAAATGATGCAGTTACAGTCTTTTTAAAGTTTATTAAAATCGGATCAGTTTATCATAAATCGGAGACAAATATAAGTAAAAATTTTATTCCCCTAAAATTTCTGGTATTCTTGAGTTCACAAATTTAAATTATTTGATAGATAATTTGATGTAGTAGAGTCTCAGAAGAAGATTCTAAAGTTTTCATTACAAATCCTTTACACGATTTTGTGTCATTGTTTAAGTCTTATTTTAAAATATCATTGACTCGTTAAAATTCTTACAAAGTAAAGATCTGTGGCCTTTAAAAGAATAGATCGACCAATACACTTGTCATTAAAATTTTTATTTCATTTATACTTTGTTATTGTTCGGTATATTTTCTGCCAGAAGTCATTGTGGAGAGTTCTGCTTTGTGAAATTATACTGTTCTTAACAAATTTTTATTACGTTGGATTATATTTCCATATAATGTCTTTTCCGGGACTTTGACAATAGTAAGGAAATCGATCCACTCTTCACTCCTGGAACAGATATGCAAATAAAACTTTGAAATTGGACACCTAATTTGACATAAGTATAAGACACATTTCAATAATACCAGTCCACATCTGTATGTAACTACAATATTTCAAAGAGCCATAAGTGTTTACAATTTTCTATTTCATAAACGATTTAATCCAGTTATATGTATCCATATAACTGGATTAAATCGATTAAAATGATAATGGATTAAAATAATAACGAGTGTCAAATTTTATCAAAATATAAATTTTTGTACTGAATGGACAGCAATACGGATGTACTTCGTTAAATTGATTCAGAAAGTGAAACCTTCGACTTAAAATTTTCAAATTCTTACGATCAGTTTAATGAAGTTTTCATTAATTTACCAAAATTGTTAACAATGCTATTGCTACCAACAGTTTCATCAATTTAGCAACATTTTTATGAACTCAAAAGCACTTTCATTAATTTAACAAACCGCCCTTCAATATAACAAAATGTTTGTTGATTTAACAACAATTTATTCAAGTGATCTTTCGATAAAAATTTTTCCCAAAAAAATTATAGGCCTATAATTAAAGCAATTTTTATAACTTATTTCATATGGGTGAATTTTAGCTCTCATACAAATGAAATTATTACACATTTTCAAAAAATAATTTCCCAAATATTTTGAACCGCCCTATTACTTCACAACTATATTTCTGTTAATTCTTGCTTCTACGGAAAATTGATGAATATTAACTGGGAATTTCTGAGAATTTTATTATTAATAACATCATATTTGATGAATACAGTTAAAAATAAGATGAGAACAACAAATATGTCTCAATGGATTCATTGATAAAATGAAAGATAAAATAATAATGACATGGTAACTGAGATTTTCATGTTGATTCCTTTTGCGAAATCAATTCAATAAAGAGGTAAAAATAATGAATGCAAAAAAAGAGAGACTTAATTATTTCAAATTTGTAGAAAAAAAGTATCTGTAATTTTCAAACTTAATTAAAGTGATGACATTTAGTGATGTGTAAGATAAAGTTAATCAGTTTTTTTTCTCTATTTGAATTTTTTTATTTAAATTTATAAATAGATTTTTTATACTCCCCACCGGCAACAGAAGTGATGAAGGTACATTAACTCTGTCATTCTGTTTGTAACGCTAAGTAAGAATCACTTAGAATCCTGCAAAGTATTTATATTTTTGCATCAAAGCAAAGACTGATCGCTTTAGCTATATTCATCTGAAAATTTCCGAATTCAATGAAAATCTATCATATTTTTTGTTGTTTCCTATTTTGTCTATTGACAAAAAATGTATAGACCGATATCTAAAGCAAAAACACAAAATTCCGAAATATAAGGTTTCTAAAATTTTCAAAAAAATTGATTGGACTTAAACCATATCCTCTTAATAGAAGAAATCATCTAAATCAGATCAGAGTAAAAAAAGTTATAGTCTAAAGTATGCAAAATTTTGATACACCCCAAAATCTGTGTGTGTGAGTCATAAAAATCGCAATTCTGACTCTAGTTTTCAGCAATTTGCCATATACATTTATTTTGATATAAAAATTATCCCTTGAAAGCCCACTTCCCGGAAAACGGTTTTAAGCTTGTAAAACTCTTAAATATGGACCAATTAATTGAAAATTTTGCTAAAAAACTCTTAAATATAGACTAATTTGAATTTCTGTTTTAAATATATCTTATTAATTTGTATCATATGGGTCCATATTTCGCTATAGCTCCCATAAAAGTCCGCTTCCGGAAAGCGATTTTGAGCTTATAAATATGGACTAATTTTATTGAAATTCGGTTAAATTATTTTTTTAACTGCTTCCAATGCACGAAACTGAGTCAACGAATATCGGTCCATATTTTGCTCCCTAATTGAACTACTATTTTATTTGGGATTTTGTTCAATTATTTTTTTAACTATTTTAAACTTATGTAATAATTTGACAATTATCGGGTCATAATTTGTTTTTACTCTCTCAAATAAGGGTTTTATAGTTTATAGGTTCTTAAATAATTAAATAATTAATTAACTTTTAAATACGAATCTTTTTCCACTCACGCAAATGTTTGTGATGGAGGGTATTAAAAATTCGGAACAGCCTAATATAGCATTATTACTTGTTATTTATGTGTTTTTTATGAAAACTTTTTTAAAATATTTTTTATTATTTTTTTTTTGTGATTTTTTTTTTATAAAATATGTAAATATTTATAAATTAATTATAAACATTAAAATATGTATTTATTTGTGTGAATAAAAAAATGTAAATTGAAATCTCTTGAAAAAAATTGACAGTTAATGTCATTATGTTTTTCCTATAACGTAAAATGGGTGGGTCATAATGGGATAATGCTGTTATATTAATATGAGAAAAAAATTAATAGTGAAATGAACTATTTTAATTAATTCAAATGTTGTAGTTTATAACTATATAATATTGTTTTTTATTATAAATAAACTTATTACAATATTGGCATTATATTTTTTTTATAAATTTCTACTTGATTTCAAATGTCAATAATTCAGTTTTTTATTTGTGCAACAGAAAAAAGCTAAAAATTAAATTATCTAAAATAAACCGAAATAAGGAAACCAAAGCGAATTTTATAAGCTTTATAGATAAAGGAAATAATGTTTAAAGCTTAAGAAAGTTTCAAGAATCAAAGAGTTTTAATTGATTTATCATTCCATTGATTTTTATTTAGTGTATTTTTAAGGATCTAATAACCTCAATCTTAGTAAATGAAAAGGTGGGTTTTTAACTCTGTCCTCTAACTCTTTGTATATCGATAAGAATGTATCTCATTAATCCCTTATCTGGTAATCTTCTATCAAACAAATTCTTGTCCCTTTGTCTACCCGTTTTATATTGCAAATCATTTAATTACCCGGATACTACTGTAAACCCTTTGGTAAGGCGTTTAATACTGTTGTTAAAAAAACTCATTCATATTTTTAACTAATTAAAAATTGTTTTAATTATTTTATGTAAAATTAGAGATTTGGATTTTTTCCGCCACAGGAATAATTAAATAATGTTATTAATTGTAACTTTTTATCATGTCATTTCTATTATAGAGGAAAAATAAATTCAATAATAATTATTTGATATTAACACAAGTAAGAATGTTATATTCGGATATGCCGATTCATCAATACCCTCCACCATAAATATGTTTCTTACATACAGCTGCGGTCTAAATAATAGCACCTCTTAAATGTCACATCTTCGCTGTTGATTTGTGTTTTTGTTCATGAATATTTTTATCCACAATTTTGTAATCCCAATACGCGAAGTATACTCCGGGAGCAAATGAATGCATTTTTTAAATTGTAATATATTTGATTCAAAAGACAAAATATCAGATTGGGACCCCTCAAAATAATAGCACAATTTCTAATAAATAGTCCAAACAATAGTTATAACATTAAGTGTAAAAAAATGTATAGATGTTTCCGTAATTTATAATCAACAAAGTTTTCAAGAAGCGTGTTATTTTAATTTAAATAATGGGTTATTCTACGCGCTGTACTCCAGAAAAGTGTGAACTCATTAAAAAGTGTGATTCTGCTGAACAAACTTATGCCGTAATAAGAAATTTTATTTGAAAATCAAGTGATTAAAAATGCCATAACCTACAAATTAAATTTAGTCGTGGACGAAAAACTGAGGCGAAACCTTTAATGGTTTCATCCTTTATTATGGCAAATAAAGAAAGCGACATTTATTTCAGCTCTGGGGAATAAAAAGAGAAATAAATCTTAGGGAATATAATTTGAAAGCCGATAGACCATAAAAAGTCTTCCTCTGTACTAATTCGCATGTCTCAAATAGATTAAAGTTTGCTAAAATTTACTTGGTTTGGCATATGGAAAAAGGAAAGAAGTATTCTGTGGACCGATGAGTATAAACTATTTCTTTTTTTGTAAGAAGACCTCCTGAATATAATCAAAAATTAACAACAAAAACTTTCAAACACGACGGTTCTAGTGTTATGGTAAAGAGGTGCTTTCCATGCTGTAGTGTTGGACCAATTTACCATATTTAAACTTTAGACAAAGTAATGCTACCGTATATGTCTGAAGAAATGCCACGTGATTTGGGCCATGCAACAAGGCAAAGACCTGAAACATACCAACAAAATAGCTTAAAAGTGATTTAAGAATAATGGAGTCACTGTAATGAAATATCCTTTCTAGTCTCCTGATGTAAAGCCAATCGATAATTTGAGTTTCAAATAAGGGATCAGTAATTAACCGACCAATCATAGGACCACTATAGAACAGGCATGGAACTCTATTATCCTGGAATTAAATCGATAAAATACCACTAAAAAATAAAATATTTTTTTTTGTTTTTTTTTTTTTTTTTTATAGTTGAAGCCGGGTGGTGCTATTATTTTGACGCCAAGTTTTATCAATTCTTCTAGAAAAAATAATTTAAAAAAGTTTATGAATAGAAATGTGTTTGTTTCTTCTTCTCTGTTTTTTTCCACTTTTTTTTAAATTTTATTGTACAAAATAAGAACAACTTTTTATTGAAATGACTTTTATGACTTACTAAAGAGGTATGTATGTTGTGCTATTATTTTGACCACAGCTGTACATACTCGGACATACATTCACAAACGTACAAAGTTTTTTTTTTTAAAGCTTACTTCATGAGTATTAAAATTAGTTATATTTTTGACTTTTTTCCCAAAAAAGGTGGTAAAAATGTTACACTTTAAAATCCAATATTTTCGTTTGAACTATAATTAAATCCTACACCACCATAGGTGACTGGGTATTATGCGTGCGTAGCGATGCTTTTAATGTAAAAGAAAAATAATGCAACCTCCTCCTAATGCAAATAATTGTTGAAGATCGGTTCAATATTTGAAGTAGCTCTCATAGAAATGTCATCCTGGAATGGAGTTTTAAGCCAATATGAATATATTTTGAAATTCAGTCAAAAACTAATCTTAGCTTTCGTATTGACCAACCATTGCAAATCACTTAAAAATTTTCACTAAAATTTAAATTTTCACAAAAAATTTAAATTTTCACTAAAAATTTAAATTTTCACATAAAATTTAAATTTTCACTAAAAATTTAAATTTTCACAAAAAATTTAAATTTTCACTAAAAATTGAAATTTTCACAAAAAATTAAATTTTCACTAAAAATTTTAAATTTTCACAAAAAATTTAAATTTTCACTAAAAATTTAAATTTCACAAAAATTTAAATTTTCACTAAAAATTTAAATTTTCACAAAAATTTAAATTTTCACAAAAAATTTAAATTTTCACAAAAAAATTTAAATTTTCACTAAAAATTTAAATTTTCACAAAAAAAATTTAAATTTCACTAAAATTTAAATTTTCACAAAAAATTTAAATTTTCACTAAAAATTTAAATTTTCACAAAAATTTAAATTTTCACTAAAAATTTAAATTTTCACTAAAATTTAAATTTTCACTAAAAATTTAAATTTTTCACTAAAAATTTAAATTTTCACTAAAAATTTAAATTTTCACAAAAAAATTAAATTTTTCACTAAAATTTAAATTTTCACAAAAAATTTAATTTTCACTAAAATTTAAATTTTCACTAAAATTTAAATTTTCACTAAAATTTTAAATTTTCACTAAAATTTAAATTTTCACTAAAAATTTAAATTTTCACTAAAAATTTAAATTTCACTAAAATTAAATTTCACAAAATTAAATTCACTAAAAATTTAAATTTTCACTAAAAAATTTAAATTTTCACTAAAATTTAAATTTTCACTAAAAATTTAAATTTTACTAAAAATTTTAATTTCACTAAAATTTAATTTTCACTAATAATTAAATTTTCACTAAAAATTTAAATTTTCACTAAAATTTTAATTTTTCACTAAAAATTAATTTTTCACTAAAAATTGCTTATTTCACTAAAAATTGCATTTTTCACTAAAAATTTCATTTTTCACTTAATATTGCAATTTTCACTAATTTTTTACTAAAAATTGCAAATTTTCACTAAAAATTGCACTTTTCACTAGAAATTTCATTTTTCACTAAAAATTTTATTTTTCACCAAAAATTGCAATTTGCATTAAAAGTTCTGATGTTCCCAAAAATTTAAATTGTTTAATATAAAATAGGATTTCTATTAAACTTATATATTTAAATAAAAATTTAATTTTGCACTAAAATTTGTATTTTTTTCAAAAAATTATACTTTTCACTAAGATTTGGAAACTTATTTCTTTCTGTGTAAGATTTTTTTCTATTTCAAAATCCAACAAAACTAAATTTTTACAATTTATTTTAACTAATCACAAAAGTGACATTAAAATTTATTACTCATTTTATTTTTATTCCAGAATTTTTTCCAACCACTTAACAAATAAGTAATTTTTCCATCTTAAATAATTCATTAATAATAAAATTTTTTTCGAAAAGTATTTTTATATACATTTTTTTGCAGTAAAAAATATGAAAATTTCTGCCACTTGTAATTCATTTTGTTCCCTTAAATTACCTCAATTTTAAATATTTCTTTAGGTTGTTTTTTTGTTCAGTTTCGAGGAGCTAATTTCAGTCAAGTGTTGGCAGTCACTAGTAAATAGAAGCAGGAAGCATGAAAAAAGAGTAAAACTTTTAAGTAAAACTTTTTAATATAAAAATGGTCTCAAACTGTGTATGAAATGAGCAAAACGGAAAAAATCAACGAATTGCAGTAAAAATGCACAAAATTATAAGCAGAAGAAAAAGAAGAAAAAATATATAAAACAAGAAGTCAGCGGGAGTGAAGTGCATAATGAATATTATTTTGTAATTTTTTTCTTCTCATACAAAAATGTATTTAATAACACAAACATATGCAACGTTTAAGGATAATAGAAACCATGAAAAAACACACAGGATTCCTTACATGAGGACTTCATGTTTATATAACAGAGGAAATGTAAAAAAGGGGGATTTACATGAACACTTGAGTAGTTAAAATATGAATATGGAAAAAAAGAACTCCCTTCTAGGATTTTATTTTTATTATGAAATATAGAAGCTTAAATTTTAATCCCTTAAGATTTGATATTTGTTAATATTAACTGAAGGGGAACGTTTATTAATAGTTTCCCCCCAAATCGCTTAATTTAAATTATTTCCACTATTTTATTATGTTTATACTCTCTACCACCGCAAATGGTGAAAAGGGTATATTAACTTTATCATTCCGTTTGTAATACTTAGAAGGAGTCATCTCGTACTCTGTGGTGTATATATATTATTGCATCAAATCAAAATCTGAGTCGATTTAGTTAAGTCCATCTGTCTGTTTTAGCACGTTCACATTCACAATAATTGACAGAGCTCAATGAATTTTGGTCTGAGTATTTGTTATAGTCCTGATATATGCGAAAATCTTTCGTAAAATTCTCAATTATATATCGACAAATTAAAATTAAATCTTTTCATATTCATTATTATTCCAAAAATTAGAAAAATCGGTGAACTAGAAAAAACGTTATAGACAATAATATAAAACATGAGATGACTTACAAAGTGTTTCTATGTTGTATTTAATAAAAACGTTTATATGATGTATATGTGAGTGTGTGTGTGTGTGAATTTACTTCATACGCATTTGTGGTGGAGGGTATTAAAGATTCGGCATGGCAGAATATATCATTCTTACTTTTTTCCCTTTTTTTGTTTAAAAATATTTTAATAAACATTTAAAATCATTCCATCCGTGCGACAATAACTCTGAGTGAATGAATTTTAATAAACTTTTAATTAAATTTAATTAAAATAAATAAAGTCAGAAACTGCAGCAACGGAAACTTTTATAGTAAAAATTAAGTGCAAAAGATAACCAGAGAGTTTATTAAAATGGGAAAAAAAATATTCTCTATGATTTTATTAAAACCTGATTTTTTATGCTCTTCACCACTTCAAGTGGTGAAGAGAGTATATTAATTTTGTCATTCCATGTGTAACATTTAAAAAGAATCATCTAAGCCGCATTATGTGTATATATTTTTGTATCAAGTCGAAGTCTTAGTTGATTTTGCTATGTCCGTCTGTAGTGAATTCTGTGGTGTAGGGTATTGAAGATTCGGCATAGACGAATATAGTATTCTAACATAAGTAAATTTAATAAAAATTATATATCATACATGTTGCAAATCAAAATGTATGAAAATTACTGAACTGGAACTCTATTAACAAGTATTTGATATTTATGACAACCTAAGGACTGGACTCACAATCTTTTTAAGAAATAAGAAATTATTTTTGGGAAATCACGAAAAATCGCTTTTTAAAAGGATTCATATACAAAAAAAAAAAAAGAAAAATTAAGTAAAAATGGACTAAACAAATTATTTCGAATTGAATATCTCAAAAACTGTAAGTGATAAACTACATCCGTTTGCTTATTTTGGAGAGATTTACGACGATCTATTTTATCAAATCGCTAATGAATTTTTGATGAGTTAAAAGAAAAATAACAGGTGGACGAGGTGACCCACATAGGGCAGTCACGAACTACGCCTTTGATTATTATGGTCAGTTGTATAACATATAATATATTGTACCATTGAATTTTCTCGATCTACAAATTGATTTGGTTCAGATTATTCAAATTTGGGGTTTTTTAAATCAACTCAATGACCTCCAGTAATAATTTAACAAGTTAATCAAGCTTGAGGCTGTGGTTGGTGGTCTTCCAATGTGGTGATTTTCAGAAGTGTGGGTTAGATGAGGACACAAGATATTTTGGACCGATCCTCGAAAAATTTAGTACGATGTTTTGTAATTGTTTACCTCTGATATATATTTTTTATATTTAAGGGCTTAAAAGCTATTTTTGAAACTGGACTTTACAAGAACTACCGTCATTTGTAGACACTTTTATGAAAATGTTCATCTAATATAGATTTTATGTTTGCCAAAATTAACTAAAATATCTTCATATCTGTGTCATTGGTTCAAAAAATTCACCGATATATTTAAAAAATTGCGACCTATAAAATATTCTCGTTACATTGGGGAACATGGTCCTACAAAAAGTTGGCCAAGCATTCAAAAGTCTGTCGTCAAAGTGTTTCCAATGTTATTAACCGGTACCGGGAGAACTTGTACGTTAATAGAAAATCTGGTTCAGGTAGAAGGAATGTTCCACATGATCTTTCTAAAGAAAAAACTAGAAAGTATTTTAAAAAGAGCCTCCAAACACATCCGATAGGAGTGCTCGGACTATTCGTAATGAAAGTTTAAAAACACACAAGTCATAAAAGGTTCCTGAGAAGGAAGGCTGCTAAAATGTTAAGACCAAAAACATTCAAACATTCCTACTGTAAACTGGATGAGGAAACGTATGCCCTGACAGATTTTTCGCAACTTCCTCGTCAAAAATTTTATGCTTCTCATGCTCGAAGAAATATTGAAGAAAAATTTAGAACCCAAACGCAATCAAAAGTTTTGGGCATAACATTTTTTTCTACTGAACCAATGTTAACTCAGATCGACTCAGAATTTTATTTGATTGTGAGGTGTTTTCTTCTTAGCATTACATACAGAATGACAAAGTTAATATACCCTCTTTACCACTTGTGGGTGGTGTTGGTACATACACAAATTCTTTGATCAAATTTTTCGACTGCATCTTCTTCACTGTATTGACTACCAAATGGAATTGAAATTTTTGAAGTCCTTGTTAAAAGAAAATTTAGTTTTTGATTAATCAAATTAATGTCTGAACCAAATTTCACCGATTCGACAAATGTTGCGATTTTCAAAAATTGAAAAATTTAATAAATTTATGTCTCAAAAGCAAGATCACTGTTGCAAAAACGCAATACTTACAGTAAAAATAAATCAATATTTTAAAACTTTACAAAATGTACTTACTTTTTCTTAAATTGTTAAAAAATAAAATATTTACAACATTTTATTATCAAATAAATATTTACAGATTTTTTTTTAAAAAAACGTCATACGATTTAAATCACACATATTTGCAAAACTTTTGTTAGTAAAAAAAAGAAAATAATTACCACAAAATAATAATAATAGAAGTAATTAAGATAAATTTGTTTATCAATTAAGCCAATTAAAGTAAATTTGCTAAATAATTTATTTTATTATACAAAAAAAAAAGATTTTTTTATATAACAAACTTTATTTTTTTATTGAAAAAGTATTTCATTTTTTAATAGATTTTTTGTTTAATATTTTACAATATACAAGAGGGTTAATAAATTGTTTATAGATTTATTTTATATATAAAGAAAATTAAATTATAATTAAAATAGTTTTTTTTTCAAAATGTTAATAAAATTTTAAAGAAAATTTGTTAGAATTAATTTAAGCAGTTAAAGCTTTTTTATATAGAAAATATTATTAAAAATATAATTTGTTTAATTTATTAATACAAAATAATTAAATGTATACAAAAAACTCTTGAGCTACAAAAACAAACCAAAACAAGTAAGAAAGTCGATCAAGCCCGACTATGTTACACCCTACACCACAATATTGGTTCTAAATGGTAATTACTCTCGTATAATTTCATTTTCTGATTTATTATTAAGTACAATTCCAATGTACATGAGTGATTTATGCCTTCCAAAGGGATATATTGGGATGGGGGAGGCTTGTACGGGACATACAAGAAGGAATGGGCTGACCGCCGTATAATTTGGCATATTTTTTTAAATCTTATTTCTGTCCAATTTCGTTAAATTCGCTTTATATTTAAGACCTTAAAACTTCATTCCAGGAGGACATTTGTATGGGAGGTGCCCGAAATATTGCACCGAACATGGCCGATTTCAACAGGGTACATACCTGGGCCAATAAATAATTTACGCCAAATTTCATTGGTATAAATTATAAAAATTACGGCCTGAAGAGTAATCAGAATGTTTATTTGGACAGCCAGCCGGACGGACGGACGGACAGGCAGACGGACGGTTGATGAAAGATGTCTGTAAGTCCTTTTTTCTTTATATTACAAACATCATCACCACCTACTTTGGTGTAGGGTATAACAAAAATTCCATACCAAAAAATAAAAAAAATATTTAACAAACTTTATTTTATTTTTTTTTCCATTCCAGTTAAATATTTATATATATTTTTTTAATAAATTTATTTTACAAAATTAAAAAGAAAACCAAAAAGAATTATATTATTAATAATATTTTGCAAAACATTTAAAATAAGTAATAAAATTAATAATAAAATTAATTAATAAAAAATATACAGCTTAAGCGTTCGTTTAAGGAAAATAGTTTTTTTTTTAGAAATTTACACAATAAAAAAATAAAAGTTTTTCATCAAAAAAGGGAGACGAGAAAAAGAAAACATAACAAAAATCAAATTAATATTTTACCTCCGGCTCATCAATATTGCCCTGGATTTCATTTTCCAAAGGTTTCTTTTCTAAAGGTTCACGTTTCTCTTCAGATTCAGTTGATTCGGCGTTGGGACTTTTTTCTCCAGGACCTTGGGTTACGGGTTTGATATCTTTAGTTTCGGTTTCATTAACAGTTTCACCTTCTTCCAAGGGGCGTATGTTGACCACACGTACCTTGAAGACACTGTTCTCATCACCATAAACTGTTTCGTTAACTTCAACTTTATGGCCATCGACCACCTTTTCATTTCACAACAGTTAAAAAAAATAAATAAATAAATAATTTATTATTAATATTTTTTTTCAAACAAATTAAATCTTATCAAACTCACCTTTACAGTTGAGGTGCTGTTGGCCTTTTTAGGATCGATGGCGGGGAAACCAAGCTCACTGGAATTTTCCTCATCGCTATCAGCTCCAGCACGACTGAATAAACCAGTTGGGAAAATACGAGCACTAAAAGCGACGGAAAAGGTCTAAAAAAAGAAAGAGAAAATTATTAAGTCATTTTGAATATTTTTTTTTGTTTTCAATATTTGTTTTTAATGCGAGAATGAATACATCTGTCACTTTCAATGTCAACATTATTTTAACTTTAATCCCTGTCTCTTGTTAACGTTAAGTGCTTCTTATTAAGATGCACTAAGGTGAACAAGAAAATACATTTTTTAATGACAACAAAAAAAAAAATAATAATAATAATAATAATAATAATAATAATAAACTTGGATACGTAAACTTTTATCTGTTGAAATCTGGCGGAAAATTTTATTTTGAGCAAAAAATTTTTAGTGAAAAATTTAATTTTTAAAA
Source organism: Cochliomyia hominivorax (assembly GCA_004302925.2). Lineage (NCBI taxonomy): Eukaryota > Metazoa > Arthropoda > Insecta > Diptera > Calliphoridae > Cochliomyia > Cochliomyia hominivorax. The sequence goes on from PYHX02000158.1 coordinate 18,355,927, forward strand.
GAAATTGGACTAGAAATGAATTAAAACTGAACTAAAACTGAACCAGAACTAAACTAGAACTGAACTAGAACTGAACTAAAGCTGAACAAGAACTGAACTAGAACTGCACTGGAACTGAACTAGAACTGAACTAAAGCTGAACAAGAACTGAACTAGAACTGAACTGGAACTGAACTAGAACTGATCTAGAAGTGAACTAGAACTGAACTAGAGCTTAACTAGAACTGAACTAGAGCTTAACTAGAACTGAACTAGAATTAACCAAAACTGATCTAGAACTGAATTAAAATCGATCTTGAACTGATCTAGAATTGAACTAGAACTAAACTGAAACTAGATTGGAACTAAACTAAAACTGAACTTTAACTGAACTAAAAAGTGTTAGAGATCTAAATTACTTAATAGAAATTTAATTTTGTACTTCAGAGAAATTGGGCGTATGATTAATATTTAACTGTTAAATATATTACTTATACGCACAATTAACAAGTTTCTCATTTCACTGCCTTAAGCTGACTAAAATTCTTAATCCGTTATTATATGAGAATATGTTTTTCGTAATAATAATATTCTTTCTCTTGTGACATTTATCTAACATTCTGGAATACAAAATGATTACTCAATACCAATTTCGTAATCTATTAACAAATAACATTTGCAACACTGTATCGTTAAATTTTCTGCACCATTTGGTTAAGAAACATTTTACAAGAAAACCTAAATAACAAAACGATGTCAAGTAACAACAAAAGAGGAGAGAATAAGAATAATTAAAATCACTAATCGCATTTTCAAATGTCATTGTAGAAGTCAACGTTTTTCGTTTTTCTTTTTTCTTTTATTTTAATTATCTTGTTGCTTTTTACACCGTTTTACACACTTCTATTGTTCTTTCTCTATTTAGCGTAGTTTTCTAATGTTCTAAGAGACTGTTGCATATAATTCTATTCCATTTACCTTGAAATTATTTGTATAAGGTTTCACAAAGACAAACGACATTTAAATAATTTGTGATTTTATATTTTGCTTTTGTTTTTTTTCATTTTGTACTAAATTGAACAAATGTAACATATTGACGTTGCAGTTATTGAATAAATGCCAAAATGTTGTAAAATAATAAAGGTGTAGTTATGAGACCTTTATGCTAAATATGCGTTAAAACAAATAATATGGAGGGAAAAGAGACGAAATATAAGTAAATAAATGGAACAGAAAAAAAAGGTGTCTGAAAAATTAGAAAAGATTTCTTAAAAGTGTTTTACTATTAGAAAAAGGCAGTGTAATGACTTGACTGTATAAAGGAGTGAGATCAAAAAATCCTTAACTTAAATTTTTCCATAAAAAATAATGTGTACTAAAATTATAAAATATGTTTAATAAAACAATGCTGGGAGAATTTGTCCATTGATTGAACACCTGGTTTAGGTAGAAGGAATCCCCTCCCCTTCTAGTTTCTAAAGCTCATTGTTTGTACTGTTTATTAAGAAAAGTTAAAGCAAATGAAGTTTTAGGAACAAAGAAGAGTCAAATAATTTCTGACAGAAATGTGGAGCTCAAAAACAGAGCACGAAAATCGAAGTCAAGTTTTCTAATAAAATAATATTGCTGCATAATGGATGAGGAAACATATTGTTAATGCTCCAGGTTTTTCTATCTACGTAGTCAAATATTTTATGTTGCTGATGTTCGAGGTTTACGACCGAAAGCTCAAGGTTCCTGGTATGATAAGCACTATGAAACTGCGACAAAAGAAGTCAATCAAGGAATATTTATAAAAACTGCTGCTTTCATTCGTATGACTTCATAATGCGATCACATATTGTTGACATTGAGTGCTACAGGGACAATAATTTGGAGATTTCCGAAAAAGGTTCTAAATTTCATCATTAGTGATTGAAACTATAGTTGCGGCAAAAGAAGTCAATCTTATATCGGGCTTTAAGAATACCGAAATTTACATCAAGGAATGTTCATAGAAAGGCTGCTTCCATTCATAAGACTTCATAATGTGATCTCTTAGTTTTTTCCTGACTTGAAATACTGTCACTGTGATAAACAAGGACAGTAATTAGGTATTTGTACCAAGAGATACAAATGCTACAAACTGCCCGAAGCTAAGGCCAGTGAAGATATATTCTGCTATTGTTAAAAGAAAATTTAAGAGCACAAAAGAATTGTCAAAAATTATGGTTGATGGACTAACTGTTGCACTATAAAACTTAAATGGAAGGGATTCCGAAGAAGGTTCTAAATTTTATCACTAGTGATTACAACTGTAAAATATTTTTTCGTAAATTGTTATAATAATTAAAATCAAATAAAAAACTAAAACAGTAAGTTGGCTGGCTTCGTTTTTATCAACATATATATGTATGTTGAGAATTTTTCGATCTCACTCTTTATCCAATAAAATCAAAATAAAGTGTATTAAATAGCAAATGATTAAATAAACAATATAACAAAGACTCTATGGTGAATTGTGACATAAATTCTCCTCATTGGAATTGTGCTGATTTCATTATTACGACACAAATTTGAACTTTATTTTTATTTACATCACATCGTCCGTCCAATTTCTCATAATTAACAATTTATATTTTTTCTGCGTCTTTCAAATCCCAAAATAATTTTCAATAAATTTATTATTATCTAAAAACAAACTTTATTATCTTTTTCTATAAAAATAATAACTTTAGAAGATAATAAATAAATTTTCCTCTTAATTTGTACCATATTTTTCTATATTTTAGCAAAAACAATCTAAAACAAAAAGCAAAAAAAAAACACTAAATCAAATTTTCTAAATGTTCTCCAAGGATTAATAAATAAAATTCATAAATTCATATGTGTATGTACACATACATATACAAAGACACATACACACTAAATATCTAATTTATATAAATAAAACAAGCACACACACACACATACTTATACACCCCAGGATAAAAAAGCAATAACTTAATTCTTAACATTTAAAATCAATAAAAAGGAAAAACTTAAATAAACTTTAACTTAAAACATGTTTTATAACTCTCCAAACAAATATAAATTTTAAGATCTTAAAACAAGTGTTAACTAAAATACAGAAAACGGAAATAAAACTTTTATTCTCTCTGGCAAACATAAAAAGAGAAGACAAAAAAAAACATTAAAGTTGTTTTGTATTTGTTTATTGAGTTTATTTATGACATATTTAGTTTATAACTCTAAAACAGTGCATATGTCATATCATAAGCACAAAAAAAATTATATGAAATACAATTATGAAAGAGGGAAAGAGGGAAGAAAAGAAACATTTTAAGATTTTTTAAAGTCCTAAGGGAGCAGATAAAAAGCCTCTAAATATATTTGGCTTATAAAAAAGTTTATGAATATTTTGTTTTATAAGAATTAAGGTGTGAGACAGACGTTTCCCATTAAAATTATTTTATAACATTATTTTTTTTAATGTCAAACAAATTAATATCTCTTCAATCTGATTAAAATCAGTGATCAGAAAGAAGTGAGTACTCAAATTATTAAATATTTTCAATAAAAATACAACCTGATCCTACAAAAAATTGGCAAAGTATTCAAAAGTTTGCGTCCAACTGTTTTCAGTGTTATTTAACAGTACCGATAGAACTTGTCCGTTGATGGAAAATTTTGGCTTTTGTAGAAGGAATTGTCCACTTGATGTTTCTTAATCCAAAGATATCCCAATACATCTGGAAGGCTATCAGCCCGGTTATTTCAGTACTAGAACAATTTGATACAAAAAGTTAAAGTTGTTGTAAATTGAAAAATATACAAGGCTCAAAGTGAACTCTGCTAAAAATTTAAAGGTCAACACAGAGCATGATAATTGAAGACAGGTTTTCTAAAAGAAATATTTTGATTGCATAATGGATGACGAAACGTATGTTCTGCCATATATTTTGAAAGCTCCTGCGAAGGAGAAGTTTAGGCCCCATAAGCTGTTAAAATTTCCCAGAAAGTTTATGGATGCCCAGAAAAAGTAGTCCTTCCACTTTTGAGTACATTTGACTATCCGTCCGTCCATCCGGCTGGCTGACCGTGTAAAGCTTGTTTGCAGTTTTGAAGATGTTTTAATTTGATAAGCAGGTAGTATTTGTTTGTCCTTTATTTAATAAAGAGCCCATACAAGTATTTCCCTGGAATGGAGTTTTTGACCCACAAAACTCTTAAATATAAAACGATTTAAATCAAATTTTATAAAAGTAATTCCTATAACATTCTAAAACTATGCTACAAATCGTATGCAGATGTGCACAGTCTTGAGTTTTAAGTTCAATATATAGTTCTACTATAAGTTCATTTCCCTTAGATCAAATCTAAGTTTAGTCCAGATTATCAGTTCTCAGTTTAGTACTTATTTGAGTTCATAATTTAACTCTTAATTCACTTCTTAGCTCAGTTCTCATATCATTGTTTTCATTTCAGTTCATAGCACAGTTTTTAAAAAAGTTCCCAGTTCATTTCTTAGCTGATTTGTTAATACAGATCTAACTTTAGTTCTTTTCTATTTCTCTTCTAGTTCTGTTTTAGTTCTATTCTAGTTTAAGATCTATTATAGTTCTATTCTAGTTCTGTTCTAATTTTGTTCTAATTCCGTTCTATTTCTCTTATAGTTCTATTCTAGTTCTGTTCAAGTTCTGTTCTAATTATGTTTTAATTATGTTCTAGTTCTGTTTTAGTTCTGTTCTGGTTCTGATCTAGTTCTATGCTAATTCCGTGCTAATTCTGTTCTAGTTCTGTTCAAGTTTTGTTTTAGTTCTGTTCTAGTTCTGTTTTGTTCTAGTTCTTACCTATTTCTGAACTAGTTCTGTTCTAGGTTATAATTTAATCCATTAATAGACTTAAAACCAAACCAATTGATACTTAAAGATTAACTTTTTCTTAACATACAACAATATTTCGTCTCATTTAATTCAATATTATTAATTATGACCATAAATCAAACCACATCATATGAACTATAAAGCAAATAATAAATATATATCATATATCACATTTATCATACGCACTATAAAACACCCTTTAGCATCAACAATAACATTAATCATACGCTGCGTATGATTTATAAAAACATACAAAAAAATATAATTCATACGCACTGAAGAACATTTATGAAAACTAAAGAAGCTTATAGAAAAGTCAATTCTTTTTCAACTTAATTACAAAGAAATAAAATATTGATTAAAATAAATAATTTAATAAATAATGAAAAATAGTGAAAAACACTTAAATATTAAAAATGCGTGAAAAAAATTATGCAAATATTTTGTTAACGAAAAAAAACAATTAAAATAAAATTAAAAAAAAAAATCATACACGAAATCTACCATAAAGTATTTAACATTTAACAGCTATTAAAATGCAAAAATTAAAATAAAATATCATAAAATAATAAAAATTGTATGCATGAACAAATATATCGATATAATTAATTTCACAACATGAAATTCAATAAGCAGCACTTGTCTGTCCTTCTGTCCGTCTGTTGCAGTCTGTATGACTCCCAGACTGAGAGCTGTTGAAAATAATAATAAGCAATTTGGAATAAAAATAAAAATATAGTGAATACTTGAATAAAAATGACAAAAATATAAAATGGAAAAAAAACACTCTCAAAGAGAGAGAGAGAGGGAGAGAGACATAATGGAAAAAACAATAAGGAATATGAAAATAAAATACAAACAAATTAAATGCAATAATAACTGTAAAACTACAACGTCCACGACTAAAGTTTGCACATTAAAAAAAAGAAGAAATTCCAAAAAAAAAATAGTGTAAATGTTTTTGGGGTTGGGGTGTAGATCCCAAAGAGAAAACATGCACACTCACATTCCAATACTTATTCCCATCATGGTATGAGTAACAAATAAACATGAATACAGCAAAAAAATAAATATGAGTTGAATTGTCGTAAAATCGTGTACGTTGACAACATGCAACATTTGCACATTGTGAGGTGACAATTTTACGCAACATAAAATTTTAATTAATTCGCATTTTATTGGAAAAGCAGACATTCAACACAGACAAACGTGCTTAATATTTACATGTGTACACACACGTACTCACTTATTTATAAGGAATGAGAAGACTAAACACACATACACACAGATATCGCTATGCACTTGTCATTCATGTGACAGAGAAAGGTCAATATTAAATTGCATTTATAAATACTCAAACAGTTATCATCATTCCAGCCTCCACCAATAAGCTAAAAGCAACAACTCCTACAATTATATGCATTTCAAATGCAGGAATGGAAAAATGGGAAGTTTTTAATTTAGTTTAAAAAATTATTATCATTTTAAAGAAATTTAATTAATGTTGATTTTAATGTTTAACAAGGAGTTTAATTTTTAAATAAAAATAAAAATTTTCAAAAGAAAAATAATTAATATTTAGTGAAAAATATTTTAGCAAAAATTTCATTTTTCCCACAAACTTATTTTTTTTTCTAAACTTAATTATTTTTGAAAATTTAAATTTTTGTTGTAAATTTGGATTTATATTGGAAATTTAAGTTTTTAGAAAATTACAATTCTTTTTGAAAAAAAGAGTTTTTCATTAAAATCAATTTTAGTTCAGGCCTTAGTTATGCTCTAGCAATTAAGAGCTCAGCTCAATTTCAGTTCTAATTCACATCTAAACTCAGTTTTTAATTCAGTTCTTAGATCAGTTCTTACTTTAGTTCTTAGTTTAGCTCTCAGTATAGTTCTTAGTACAGTTTTTAAAATTCAGTTCTTAGTTCATTAATTAGTTCAGTTCTTATTTCAGTTCATACTTAAGTTCTTAGTTCAGTTCTCATTAAGTTTTCAGTTCACTTTTTAGTTTAGTTTTAAGTTCAGTTCTTTCTTTAGTCCTTAATCCATTTATTAGTTTAGTTTTTAGTTCAGTTATTAGTTAATTTTTTAATTCAATTTTTAGCTTATTTCTTAGTTCAGTTTCTGTTCTGTTCAGTTCTTGTTCAGTTCTTTTACAGTTCCTGTTCAGTTCTTGTTCAGTTTTTGTTCAGTTCCTGTTCAGTTCTAGTTCAATTTTCCATTCCTGTTTTGTAAGTACACAACCACACTTATTCATATAATTGTGTTTACTGTATAACTCTCACTCTCTATATTTCTGATATCCGTTTCTACAAACACTGTTGTAAACATAGCAATTTTAGTGGTTTAAATAGTGTTTTTATGTAACTACAACTACGGTGTAATATCTACTGCAATAATGAATAATAAAAAAGAGAACCAAATGCTTGACTTTCTAAGACTCGTTGATCAACTCAGATCAAAATATATGATGAACTGTAAAAGGTTTTTGGTCTTAAATAAAACTACATATTAATATATTTTCTGAGTAGACTTCTAACATACGGTGAACC